>JASCZW010005590.1:0-155000 GCA_034211315.2 Aedes japonicus
AATGCAATGAAATATCGCATTTCAGAGTAACATTCATCAGACTCTGATAGAGCTGTAAAGAGGTACCAAGCTGCATATTACTATCATATGCCGATTGTTGTTGTTTTAATTATTTCATCATATTATTTCTTTTAAAACCATATTAAAATTGAAGGATGGCGTACTCCAACTATTATATATTTTAATTATATATTTTTGTATATTGCATTGCTCTACTACATACTATATATATTGCATATTATTACATATTATCATAGAGAACAGACATCCAAACTAGAATATATTTCTCAAAAGACTTGTGTAAGGATTCAAATTAAAATACGTTAAAACACTATTGCCATCTCTCGGGCTATGGCCAATTGCGATTTTTAATCGAACATGGGTAAGATTCGTTGACCGTGCGGTGAAACAACTGAACTACCAAAAAAATTTAGTTGATGAATAAGATTTCAAGCTGGTCAATGGGTGGCGATGCCAGCGCTGCCACGCTATTGCCAGTTCATTACGATTATGAAATGGCCGTTAAATTTCTTACACAGTTTTTGAATTTGACTTGGACGTCTGTTCTCTGTGATATTATTGACATTATAAATACAATAAATACTGGGTTGGGAAGGAGCATCAGGGTATCATTCAAGCTGAAATTGGACGATGGTTTGATTGACTGCCTGAGTCTAGGAAGGAATAAACGGCATCATTTTCTTTATCGTACCGATTCGATTATGATGCTGTGAATTCTACTCCAACAGTTTCAGTAAGATTGACGCGCCCTTCTTAACAAGCCATCCTGTAGAAAGCTTAATGAGTATTGCGAATTGTGTTATTTGATTTGTTGGATCGTATCGTTGGAAGGAGATTCTTAATTTCCCGTGGATTTCACGTAAGTGTCTCTGCTTACGGGTCCACCCCTCCGTTTTTGGCCCTTCATACAGCGATATTGTGAATTCAGATCGGTGGCCCTATTTGATCTTGCTATTAAGTGGAGCTGCATCCAAGCAAAGGGCATGAAGGGATGGTGGCTACCATACATACATACATACATACAAGTAATGTAATTCAAAATTATGCTTCCAGATTGTCGATTGTAAACGATTGTTTTGGAGGTACTAGAAAGAAGTTGGACGCAGAGTCATACGGAAAGCTGAAGGGTAAGCATTTTAAATCTTATTTATTCAAAACCCTGATTTTTTTTAAATAAATATTATTAAAGGTTATCCCTGCCCAGTTAATGACTGTGTTAAGATACTTTAGGCGATTTAAAACAGCAGATTAAATTTTATGTGGGATGATTTTATCAAATTTTATATGTTTTCTCAGTTGTTTCTTATATTGTTTTTTCTTTCTCCTCTTCTACATGATCACACGATTGGTTATATACTATTGATTATTATATTTTTTGTTTTTGCAGAAACATGATACTTCGCTAGCCGAACAATTATCACCGATATCGAACAGTATTACATTTATATTCAGGGCGAAATTTTGGTTTGTGGAAAATCGTCACTCCAGGCAATTGATGTATTTTTAAGAGTTTTTGTTTTTTTTGAGTTCCAGTTCCACCAACAGTAAGCAAAATGATAGATTTTTTTGAAGTGAATAAAAAGCAGTGGTGGTGTGAATCACCATGTTTCGAAGTTTTCAGAATCCCTTGGAGCCAAAATTAGTGATGCCGAGTCTAACTAAAAAGTATACGAACTAAAATGTAAATAACCCTAAAAGGCATGAATAAAAACAAGTACAAGTATTATTATTTTTATTTTTTACATTTATTGATTAAGTACCAGGTAATTACAATAAGTATTAGGTAATTACAAGTAAATATACCAGGAATTTACAATCTACCAAATTGCTACATAGCTATATAGGCAAAAAAATTTAATCCATTTTGGGGGTACCTGGCTTTTTTTGCAATGGGTGAATAAATACCCTTTTTTGGACATGCACTGCAAATCAGGTTTACTCATTAAATGGGGAGAGGCACTTCTAGCGAAAATGGGTGATCGGAAAAAGAAAATAATAAAGGCAGCACTATTTGATACCCGAGTAGGGAGCAGAATAAAAACTTGTTGTCTAACGGTACTATTACTAATTATTGGATCCAACTTACTCCGAAATCAACAAAGTACAACAAAACTAAAGCCATACTAACATTTTTTTTCTTTTAGGTTTCTTTCAGATTTTGAAATGTATCGATTTGACTCTGAAGCTTCAATGCTATTATAATGTTAAATAATTTTATACATTGATTTAGGCCTAAATTACAAGTTATTGTTCAACAACTTTGAATAAAAACAGCGTTTCATAATTTTTTGTGCAAAAAATCGTACGCAAGATAGCATATAGGCTTAACAGACTTTTTAACAATTAGAAATTATCGCCAACAGCGGTTGTTTCAAAGGAAATCTGAACAGCTGAGCAGCCAATAAAGTAATAACACTCCTAATACTGCCTAATTTGCTATGTTAATAAATCTGTTTTGCATTTTTATGCAGTTTACTATTTTTTTAAAGACCGTGCGTATCGTAGTTACCGTTACCGATCAGAACTAGTGTAATTGCACTGAGAACCACATAGATGGACCTTGGGAGTAGCTTTACTTCTTCAATGTACAAGTTCTCTAATTCTATGTATAGATCAGTACCGGCGCCGGCAACGTCCTCACGGTCTTTGGGGAGGGGAAGGATGATTAGTTTGACAATCGTTTGTTAGAGACCGTTGCTCACCCCTGCGTCTCCACAATCGTCAAGCGAAGGATAGATTTGTGTTAGTGAGGTAGTTTATTTATAGATCATGAGAATTCACTGTGGTAGGTGATGCGATCAATGAAAGCGCAGTAGACTGCTTTTTATTTTAAATCTAGTGGTGATAGAAAGAGGCAAGTGACAAATAGCAAGAAAGGAGACGGGCCTGGGATTGAACTCCCGACCATCTACTCAGTAAGCAGAACGAGTAATCACTGAGCTACCGAGCCACGTCTGCATTTTTATGCAGTTTACTATTCGATAAAAATTTGATGATTCGACCTTCGTTTTAAGGATCACATTGCTCAAAACACGTTTAACCTAGAGAAACAGATTAAAAAAAACACCAACTTTTAAATGTCTAAATAGTTCAACCACAGAGAACAGACATCCAAACTAGAATATATTTCTCAAAAAAACTTGTGTAAGGATTCAAATAAAAATACGTTAAAACACTATTGCCATCTCTCGGGGTGTGGCCACTTGCGATTTTTAATCGAATATGGGTAACATTCGTTGACCATGCGGTGAAAGAACTGAACTGCCAAAAAATTTAGTTGATGAATAAGATTTCAAGCTGGTCAATGGGTGGCGATGCCAGCGCCGCCACGCTATTGCCAGTTCATTATGATTATGAAATGGCCGTTAAATTTCTTACACAGTTTTTGAGTTTGACTTGGATGTCTGTTCTCTGTGGTTCAACTGTACAGAGCTCTATAAGAATACCGAAATCGTTGATAATTTCTAATCGTGTATAGGAAAAAAACAAAACAAAATATAAATTTGTTCCTATGTTCAGGTACGAATACGCTAAAATTGTCGGCTTATAATGTTTTTTCTATGACCTCAACAATGATTAAACCAAAAGGATATCGTTAGATTAGTAAATTAAGTCGGTTGCACACCCGTATTATATCATACATTGTCGGTACAGGAGAAATCCCAACTAGGTTGTGAGCGGCAATTGATTTTACTCCAGTTCCAAACATAGTGTCGGAATTAGTTGAATGCATTGGACACTTCTGACAATAAATTTTAAGTATGGATCCAGAGTAAAATCGATTGTCGATCATTTTTTTTTGTTTTGAGTATATAATAATCATAAAATGTTAGTTTTGGAATGGCGAGTGTGATCGATTTTTGGAAATCTTATTTTGAAAACACCCACTACTAGTGTCAAGAAAACGGAATATATCATTGCACGATGCCGTCATCAATTCAGTTTTGACAGTTCAGGGAGCTTGTTTACGTGGACTTACAGCGTATTCGTTTTTGATCCAGTTCCAAACTGGATCGGGTATCAAAATTGGGTCGGCTTGTTATATGTTAAACGTATTTGTAACTCCTATCGGGTTGAGGTTTGCACTGAAAAGAAGTTCAGGAAACGCAGATTCAAAAACGAATTCGATATTAGAAAAGTTTCGGTAAGACCGGTTTGAGATTTTATGCTCTAAATTTATTACGATTGAAGTAAAATTGCAGGAAAACAGACACCAGTGCTTATTTTTTACATCATTTCCGGATTTTAATCGTACAGAATCCGGACGAAGCAAATGAAAATTTTCGTTTAAGCGGTTCAAATTCTGACATCTTGTAAACAAGCTCCCTGAGCTGTCAAAAAAGTGAGGTTAATACATTCGGTGCAATGATCTATTGACGGATGTAAAAATCATCAAGACAGCTCAAGGATCATCCATAGCTAACATAGTTGGGACCAAAAGGGTCTTCCATGAAAAATGATATAAGCCAGTTGTAATTCTTTTGTTTTATAACATTATTTATTTATACAGGCTGAACACAATAATCTTTACAGAGACAAGTTTACATTATTAAATACACAGTTATCTTAGAACTAGAGTTAGAAGAGTAGAATCGATTACTTGCGGTCTTTTCGAGGTTAAGAGGAATAACAATTTGACGGACGGAAGAGTAGGCAAGATAAAATAAGGTTTACACAACACATTTATTTAAAATTCTAAATAGTCTAATCATAATACAAACTATATAAGTATTGATATTTTTTGGCTTGAACATTTTCAAAAAAGAAAAACACAAACACAATATTATATTAAAATTGACCCGTAACGCTGGTAGATCACCTTTTCGTGGTGCGTTACGGGGTATCAGATCTACTACCGAACCCTAGTTCGAATTAATTCAAACTAGGGAACATATTTGTTATTTGTAGCCAAAGGAACATATTTTAGTCCTTATTACATTTTATGTCTTATGAAAAGTGACAATACTCGTTTTGCAATTGTGCGAGGATGAGCTTAGAATAAGTAAAACATTGTTAGTCTTCATTTATGTGAATTCTCATTGTCTATTTGATGTTCTATAGTTTGAATTGGTTATGACTAGGGTTCTGATGCATGGTCAGTATCGGAGTCATAGTTTGTTTTCTTTGCAATGAATCTGATTTTGACTGATAAAGGGGCGCGCCTTTGAAGAGTGCTCTCACTCCTCAAAGGGTTTAAATAGCGGAAACTTTCAATAAAATTTGATTCATTGCCAACAAAACAAACAATGACAACTGTAACAACACCAAATACCTCATCATTTCTCAATAGTGATGAGGTAAATCGACATGCACTAAACAAAGGACACGGGATATACTACAATAGATCAAATTACTGGTCTCAGTGGTTTATGTCCCGAACAGAGGAGAAAAAAATATTAAAATACACAGAAAAAAGGAATATTAACAGACGCGTAAAACTTCCCTGCGTTTAATTGAAAGCAAGAGCAAGCGTAAACAACAACATTGTTTGCAATTTTTTATTTATATTATTTTATATTTAATTTACATGAAAGATCTCATTAATTTATTCCAAATCTAGCATTCCCTTTACGTGCATTAGATAAGGCAAAAATTTCTTTCAAACTGTGTGAAAAAACTAAAACTTAACAATGTTGTTAAACGAAAATACATAAATGAGGTTCATAAACTCCGGATAACGTAGAACCAAAATATTTCAAACCGGTACATTAGGTTGTCTACCTCGAGACCGAAGGAATCACAAAGCTCAGATCTGACTCCACGATGCTCAGCATAAGACCAAATAACGTGATCTGCATTCTGAAAACCTTATCCACACTCACAGAGATTACTTTAATCAGCCCAATACGCTATAAATGAGCGTTCAAAAATGAGGATTAGACATGAGTCGAGACATCACACGAATAAAGTCTCGACCCACTATGAATTGCATAAGATACCTGCTGACTCCTCTATCAATGATCGGTCAGTGAAGAACGATTTAGTGGAATTAACTTGGCCATACTTTGCAACAAATACAACTGAAGCAATCATAGGACAATGTTGCTCTGGGATTCCACGAAGTGCCTTCTTCATGGATAAAATGCAAAGAATTGCCGGAAAAGTCGTTAAAGCAAGCGGAGATTGGGAATATTCGGCGAAGGACTGAAATTGTTATGTACAAATGGAACAAATCCACGAAGCGAGTTTGAGGATTCAACTCTAGAAGCTTCTCAAAGTTTTGATCACCTGGGGGTTCATAAATTCACACCTGGTGAGAAGCCGGAGAGATAATTCTAAAAACGGATCCGAGAGTCATCTGGCACTTCAAGACTCATGGTATGAGTCGAGAACATGAAACCTAACGTTCCAGTTTCAGGTGCACTCAGAATCGAAACAGATTCCTAGATATTTAAAGGGCATAGAAGGAATTTTCGGCGTACTCCTATGTTGAAGCTTCAGTTGTGCAAGGTTATGCTTCTTAGTAGAACAACCAGCGTAGTTTTCTCCGTAGAGAATTCGATACCTTACTCTACAGCCCAAGTAGACGAATTGTCTAGGGTAAGGGTCCCTGCAGGTCGACCCCATCGGGCCTTGTGACAGACACTACACCCTCATATGCAGGTTATCTCAAGGTATAGTTTTCACTTAGAAAAACACCAATGCCTTTGACATAAAAATTATACAAAAAAGGGCTTAAAATGATCCCTGGTGGAAAGCTTAGTCGAGAAGCTGTAGAATTTCCAAGAGAGAAACTCAAATGTTTTTTCTGGCGATTATCTGCAAGAACTTCAACATATATTGAATCAAAAGCCCCTTGATATCCAAGAATACAGAAGCCATTTGCTCTTCTTTACCAAAAACTAACTGAATCGCTGTGGAAAGCAACGCGAGACAGCATTCCAGACGGAAAAGGATGATTTTCTTTCGAATGCAAGATAACATAGCGATGGGTCGACAAAGTTGTGGTCCCACCCATCCCCAATCATTAGGAACAAGATTATGCTTCAGAAACTGATAAACAAGTTCCATATGAGCCTCTTAGCGACGTCTGGGAGGTTCTTAAAGAAGTTAAACTGTATCCGGCCAGGCCCAAGAGCCGTATTGCTACACTAAAGGAGTGCGAGAGTGAGTTCAACCATAGGAAAAGGTTGGCTGATCTCATCCATCGAATTCTATTTTTCACAAGGAATCATCAGTACATAATCTGCACAAACTTTCCACGGAACTTGAGGATCCATTGGTCCGAGTACTTTTCCCTTTCTTTATTCATAGTTCTGTTACACAATCTTCGCGCTGTGTTCCAAAGAGTACTCGTCAACTTTTCAGCACGTCCACAAATCGCCGCCAGTATCCGCGTTTCTGGGCCATGATAGGGCTCTTGAAATTCGAAAGCCGAAGGTCGTGTTACTTTGGATGTGCTCAAGAGTTTCACATCTACAAAAAAACCAAAACGCCTCGGACTTTTTACGTTAAAACTCGATGCAATGCTGGTTATCTGCGAAATGACGTTCCTGGAACTGGTCGAGTTTGAGCTTGAAGTGCGTTGTCTAAGATAAGGTTCGAGAGGAAGTTATATTCCTTCAGCGGTGGAAGCTCTTCTACCGTCGTTACGATTTCATCTATTCCTGTCCTAAACATTTTCTAATCAATGTAACGGGTAAGATCATAAGCGTTGATGGATTCCGATGGATTGAACCCAGGAAATCAAAATTTTTATGGGCAAGTAATCACTACCTTGGGACTCCTGAATCATATTCCATATGCAATCCATTGATAATGAATTCGAACAAAGTTGGAGGTCTAATCTATTTAAATGGCTTGCCTTTAACTGAAATTTCTGGCAAATCCACTTTATAGAAGACGAAACGGAAGATCGATTTCAGAAGAGAACCATGTATCACAAATAGCTTATGCATCACAACCGGTATTATGTACTTTAAATTTGAGAGATCCCAATTAAGAAATAAGACTTCGACAATTCTACTGCAGAATAGTGATCAAAGAGATTTGTATTCACAGACTTTTTCACCATTTCTGAGAAAGATTGCCTGGAACGTTGATTAGCGAGCGCTCTATCATTTCACCACGTTATTTCTACGCTGGGCCTTACAAGAGAGCACCAGGAAGAGATGGAGAAATAGCTCGGAAATATTGACTCCGTCGTGAACAACGCGTAAAAATTATTTAGTGTGAACAATTTTCTCTATCTTAATTAGGTTCTATTCGTTCTAAACAACACATTCGAGTCGACTTATTTTGCCATTTTCAGTCATTCCGTTGTCCTTGTGCTCCACACAACTCATTCACACCACAACAAAGCACATATCTGGCTATTCAAGCGTTAATATGTTTTGATTGCTTGAATGTTGGTAACCAGTCATTAATTTTCGCGTTTTTTGAGTGACTTTTTCTGCTACAGCATTTTTTTCAAATATACTCGAATATGGCTTAAGGCGAAGGAAATTCCTCGAAGGCAAAGGAAGGCGAAAAGTCGGAGCTTTAACAAACGATCTATGGCCATAATCGCTACAGAATTTGTGGTTCGAGAAAACGGCATTTTGCAGGATCGATTCGAGAAGTGGCTGCAAATACGTGCATGCAAAATACGTTAATGAAGGATAGTTCTTCCTTCTTCACGGTAGAATGTTGAAATTGAATGAGTTATTTGCGCTTATTTACATTTAATGTTTTCTGGAACGAATGAATGCTGAAAGTAAAGTAGCACAAAACAAATTGATTCACCTTGCACTAGAAATACAGGTAGGCAAATTTGTGTTCACTTCATGTCCGCTATAGACAGTACATGATGAACAATATGTTGTGTCAGTTAGGGTGCATTGAATATTAAATTTTTAAGCACTGGAAGAGAGCACATTTTGATGTGTTGTCTACACAGGCGCCATCCTCATGTTCCTCCCCGCAGTTGGAGTAACGTGCCGTATTGCCGCAATGAGAGGTCGTATGTCTCATCTGCTTGCATTTTTTGGCAAGTCATGACCCGAGGTACGAACAACTGCATAGGTAGTCGAAGTTTTCTCAACTCGGCATATTGAGGGAGGACTGAACCAGAGAAGGTCACACGAATGAGTCTGATTACCCACGTCATTTCACCCATAGTGATTAATACTGTTGCTAATCTTTGCACCAGTATCTTCACTGCAGATTGGAAATCTCCTCATAAACATTGAGAGGTTTCATTTTAGGCTGAAATAGACAACGGTTGGATAGGCTCGCAATCGGGTTACTTTTTCAGTTATCTCTTTATTCGGCGACAAAGATGATTAATCTTCCGACAAATTATCCATTGTGTAGCCATGAGAGCTTTAAACGTTCAACCATTAACGAAATTATATTTGTATAAAAACACAGATAAACAAACTTAAGCTAAACACACAAACACACAAAATAAAATTACAAAGTACTCAGGAGAGAAGGAAAAAAACAAAAACTTATCTTATATCACTAAATATAACTGATCTGCTGCAGCCGGGCGACGAACGTGTGAGGCGCCGTATACCGGCTAGAAATGGAGCTCAACGATGATGATGGTGATGATTGTGGTCAGTGGTAGTTGACAGATGAACAGATGAACACTAGATGGCTTGCTAGTGTGTACGACCACGCAGTTATACCAACAAGCGATTTGAAATTGGTTCACTGTTGTAGAACCCCTTGGTCCGAAGTACACCTTGAAGCCAGCACCTCGCTATACATATTTGCGCCTTTGTTTTGATATGCTGTGTTATTTTGACAGAATATTTGAGAGTGTGTTCATGTGAGATCATTATTAGGGGCGCATTATTGAGCTTGGGCAGAGCTCGAAAAAAATGACAGCCGTCGTGAAAGATGAGTAAAAAAATATTCAGTAGGTACAATTTTCGCTCCCCTCATTTCGTTCTATCAGTCATGCAATATATTCGTGTTAACTATTTTGCTATGCTCAGTCATTCCGTTGTCCTTGTGTTCCACACAACTCATTCACACCACAGCAAAGGACACGGCTATTCAAGCCTCAAGAGATTTTGGTTGCTTGACTGAATGTTCTGGTAACTAGTCATTCATTTTCGCGTTCGTGAGTGATTTTTTTTGCCACAGGATTTCAAGTATTCCCGAACATGGCTGAAGCCAAAGGAAGCCAAAAGGCTAAATAGCCGAAATCGCTACAGAGTTTGTGGGGCATTTGTTCGAAAAAAGGCATTTGCAGGATCGATTCGAGAAGTTTTGGTTTTTTTCACTTCAATGATTCTCCAAATGAATTACTGTTCTTTCGTCTTCACGGTAGAACGTTGAAATTGAATGAGTTGTTTGCACTTACGTACATTCACTGCTTTCCGGAACAGATGAATAATCAAAGTAAAGCAACACAAAACAAGTTGACTCATCTTGCACAAGAGATTCATGAAGGCAAATTTGTGTTTACTTCATGTTCGCTAAGAACAGTGCGTGATGACTATTATTTTAATTCAGTCAGGGTGCAATTTGAGAATTGAATATGATATTTTTAAGCTCTGAGCTTGGGACCGATGTGCTAGTACTGAGCCAAGAAAAAAATCGTATTTGTATGGGACCTACTGGTCTCCCCAAACAACACAAAAATGACATTATTGGTTGCAGTAACTTGATTGTGACTTAATTGAGTTGCATGCAAGTAACTATAACTGATTTGCCACAAGTGTGCTGCTAGGGTCAGAGTCAGCCATGTCCAAACACTACACTGCACGCCGAGCTGCTTTGCACCACGCTAGTGCGTGCATTATATTCGCCTCTTTGACTCCGTGCATCCAGGCTAACACCCAACACCGGTGGGTACAACAGCAATGTCAGTGCTCGTGGTTGGACACCGTGACTGATGCTTCGGCAAACACCACAGCCGAGTGTTTCCGATTTTGTCCGATTGCAGAATACACGCGTGGTTTATTTTTTTTCTTTCTAACCGAGCCGTGCTTGTAAAAATTAATCAACTTATGCGCCCGTCACTCAACAGCCAAGAAAACAAACCAATAAGCTAATTATCAAATTTTAAGAATCATCCAACTAGCATTGCTCTATCCGTGGCAACCAGTGTCATACTGGGTGTATGTTGAGAGCTTTCTTGTTATCGTAGCCACTCGGCTCGTGTATTTTTCCAAAAATCAGACCCGGTGTCAGAAGCAATACACGAGCGTGTACACTCGTGTCGCGTGCATTGCGTTGCGGGTTCATCTGTAAGCACGAAACTAAAGTGGCGAATTTCAGCCACTGAGTGGTGTGTTTGCAGTCAAGTTCTGCTCTCGTGCAGAACGGTCCGGTGTTTTCACCAAGGCTGCTTAGAGTTAGGCTATGGTTATAGGGTGCAAATTGGCTCAGAAATAAAAAAAAACTCGCTCATCACAGCGGCGAAAACAATGGCGAGGAGACAAAAACTGAATTCCAAAAAAAAAAAAACAAAACTACGGAGCGCCGAAAACATGAACTTTATTGTTTGCTTGTGCGCTGTGCAATTAATTGCATATCATTAGTTTCCTATTGATTGTTGATTGTTAGCAAAGGTGACGTGGGACTACGTAGCAATGTGTAATAAATGTTATTATTTTATCAAAAAATGAAGCCTTGCAAAAAGTCATTCAAATCAAGCAGGAGACTTGACAAATGGATGAGATGTCACCTTTTTCCTAATACAGGCTCCTTAATTTAATTAAAACATTAATTTCCTAATAATTCTCAACAGTCTCTTCGTTAAAATTGACTCTTTATTAAAAAGAGGTTAACAATAGTTGTAATGAGAGGGTTCAATGGAATAAAGTTCATTCTATATAATGTATACAGAAAGCTGGCTTCGGATTTTGAAAACACGTCCACATTGGAGCTCATATTGTGAAACTCTTCAGTGGAAACAACGGGTACAACGAGCGAACGCTGGAGTGCCTTGTGTCGATCGCAAGTGATACAGTGCCGATTTTGAAACCTCAGATGTATCGATACCTGATTGTGGTATCGAATTAATCGTGCCATGGGGGTAAACATGGAAAAAGGTCCGGGTAAAAAGCTGTGCATGTTTGTATGTTTGCTTTCACAATAAACAAGCAAAAAATATTGGGTTGAAGCTCGGCGTCTGGCAAAAATAACGAACAAAAAATTATCAGTCGTTGTTGGTTTTCGAAAATTCTATCCGATGCAGATACACACCCGTGTGGGAAATACCGACCGTAATGGATGGAATGCTACAAAACAGTATGATCCATATGACGATCGGTTCTTACGGAACGGTTACAGCAGCTCAGGAAACAAGAGGCTAATTTATTTAACTAAACATAACTCGGAGCATATGGTGCGATATGTCTACGCATCCTTCCTGTTCTGTATATTCACATACTTCGTTGTGGTTCAAATGTATTCATTTGAATTCAACACATTTCACAAAATCATCTTTGCGGTTAATGCAAAGTAGAAGGCCTGGCCGCTTTGACGCTTGTATGTCTTTGAAATGCATCAGTATTGACAAAAATAATAATAATTGGGCTTCATCTAACCCTATTAATTCCAGGGTCCTTTCTTGTACTGGCTATGTTATATGAGATAAGATCTACCAATGTGGAGTCATCGAAAACAAACAAAAAAAGAAATATTTCCTAAGGAATCACTTTACATTGCAACAGTTGTAAGAGATTGTTTTCTACTTTATCCTATAAACTCCCATCCATGCTGATTTGATTTATGTATATTATATATCATGACTTACTCTTGATTCTAGTTTGGTGTTTTCTGTCTTCAAATTGCTGCGATCACTTTCTACCTTCTCTAGTTTTGCCTTTAACACTTGCAGTTCGGTGATAGCGATCTTCAGTTGCTCTTCGGTACGATGCACATTCAACAGAGGCGTAACTCTCACTAACAGTCGCCACCAGGGCCATTCGCGAACATTTAAAAATGCTCGCACGTTTCGTTGAATGCATCTGACCGCAAGTTCCTGCGTGAAAAAAAACGAATTGCATTACATATGTGAACCACGCAACAGATATCTAAAACGACTACAACAATATCAAAAGTATGTTAGTATGAAATAATTAAATTTAATAGAGTGTCTTCATAGTATAAAGTTTCTGAAAACTTTACGAACAATAATGTAATTCACACACCGATTGTGATATTGACTTGATTACCTGAATTCGCTTTCGAGCTAGCCGTTTCCTAGCTAGATAACCACGGCAATAAGCTTGAAGTTGTGTGATGCGATCGGACAGCAGCTCATCACGCTTCGCCTCCAGCTGGTTCAAAACACCCGAACGGAAGAGAACCTGCAATGTGTAAAATTAAAAATGATAAGAAATCGGTCTTTATGACCAACAACTATTTTAATGATAACATAATTAATTATTTGAAAATAAATCAAACATTGTATCCCTCATTCCATTTTGTGTGATTGCACGATAAGCTAGATAAGATGACTCTGTAATTTCTGTTAAAGCGCGGTTGTTTGGATTCTGACCCCAACGTCAACATAGAAAGATATTTCCGGGTATTTTTCAAGTGGTTTCCACATTTATACATTCAGCAATATTTACATACATGCTACTTTATAAAATACGGTTTTTTTTCTGATTGAGTTAAATGCG
Organism: Aedes japonicus; assembly: GCA_034211315.2. Classification (NCBI taxonomy): domain Eukaryota; kingdom Metazoa; phylum Arthropoda; class Insecta; order Diptera; family Culicidae; genus Aedes; species Aedes japonicus. The sequence continues at coordinate 13,596 of JASCZW010005590.1, forward strand.
CAGATGAAAGTGGCTTAAAATGTCAACATATGGTATTGTTTACGTAATTCAATTATTTGCAGGAAACGATGTGGCTGTTAAGGTCTGGAAATTATCGAGTTGGATCTCCTACTACACGGAGGTTGATATTTTTCGTGATTCATGGTGATCTGATCACTTTGTGCACTGCCAGGCTGAAGATCCTCCATTGTGTAGACAAATCTGCTCACTGCGAGTAGCAAGCACAGACCATGCTAAGAAAAACTTAAAAAAACATCAGTTGGTCGGGGCTGCTGTCCCAAGGAACATTAGTGGTTTTATCATGGTTTTATAGCATTTTTGAAGTCTAATTCATGTTCTTCAGAACCCTTATAAAACCAAAATTGTTACTTGGGGTGGCTGCAAGTCTCGCTGTGTCGGCTGCTAGTCTCGCTTTTCGTCCACTTGGTTGGTAAGCACGGATGACCACGCTGATGGGGGGGGGGGGGGGGGGTCGGCTCTTTAAAAAACCTCAGATGGTCGGGGCTGCTGTGATTACTGATCGCGCTGTGTCGACGCTGGCTCGCTTCGATGAATTACTGTCTGTGATACTGCCTTTTAAAGGCTCGCTGTTCTCGTTGTTTGTTCTGCTGTTCGCTGATTGGTTGATGAGCTGCGCGTATCACGTGTGTTGTTTTTTTTTATCTTTGGCGCGAATAAGGCACTGCTTGTTGAGCTGCTCATTTCTGGTGCTGGTCATGTCGAGATTTATAACGTTAATATGAAAACATTGTATATATATCATTCCACTCAGAGAGAAAGAGAAAAGTTTATTCTATCCTGCACTCCGTTATTCTAGTAGTTACCAGTTCTTCGGAATTGTTTTTTTTTATCTCTCGAAATTGATCCCAGTGTAAAGAAAAGAAATCAATCAGTGGTTGGCTAATTAAAACACTAATTTACGCTTCATCTGCACGTGGTCCAGCTGTGCGAGTGTCCACATCCACCACTACATCCGCACCGGTTATCCGACATCGCTGAGTGAGTGCACACGAAGATGATAAAATTCACCCGTGCACCCACACACCGCACCTCTCCTCACCAAGAAGTGCGACTTCCACGAATACGTTCCGTAAGAAGCAACAGCAGCAGCACCAACAGATCAGTAATATTAGTTAAGTTTTTTTCTCTGTCTCTAATCTCAATAGAGTTTAGGTTAAGTTTTGTGTGTGTGCGTATATTTATGTGTGATTAGGGCAAATCGTGCATGTTGAAGAGGTTTCTTCGACATGCATGCTTTGTCTGAAGTACCTTTGCCGCCTGATGATGGAGAGGCACAAGCAAAACTTCGACCGCGATCGTATCCAATTGACATGGCCGGTCCATGGGTTATCAATTTTCAGCCCAAAAAGAAACCTCTGAATGTCTATCAGATAACTACTGACTTGACGAAGCGATTCTCAGCCGTGACAGAGATCATGAATGTAAAATTTAACTCCGTGTTGTCGTCTCTAACCTGAAGCCGAAAAATGGTAAAAGTATCGCACAGCAAAGGTAAAACAAAATAACCCACACAGACTCGTTTCAGGTGACCTTTTCTGGTTCTGCCTTTCCTCACTTCATCGAGGTGGGAACTTCGGCTACCTGTGCAGAAAAACTCGAGGTACAAACTCGGGTAATGATCTGCCAAAACTACAAGCAGATGATACATATAGCCTTCCATCGCGGAAATAAGGCACGTTGCTCCACTTGCAGGGAGAAGCATGATGATGGTCCCTGTGCAGATAAAACACTAAAATGCGTTTTCTGCAAGGGTACTCCTTCACACGCTCTCTCGCCGTGTCCAGAGTACAAATAACGCGGGGAAAAATTGGAACTTTCTCCAAAACAACGTTCAAGGCAATCTTTTACAGAAATATTTAAGAAAGCCGCACCATCACCCAATGCCAATACAAATCTACAAATCTCTTTGCTCAGATGACGAGTCTGATTCTGACTAGGTTGGAACATCTTTCAGTTTTCCGGAAGGTGCTTCACAGAAACGAAGACGCATACGACCACGGGAAATAGCTGAGCAGAAGCCCCAAATAAACTTCCACAATTCAAGGAGTGGTGGGAAAAGAGATAATCCGAATCCTTCTGGTTTTCGCAGTACCAACTACACACAGGATTTTCCATCCCTCCCGGGGACATCCAGAACCCCAGCTGCCCCGATTTTAAGAACAGAAGCCCCCTCTTCATCTGGGTTGTTCTCATTTGTTGACATTGCGGAAGGTATCTTCAAGTTCCTTTAAATTTCTGACCCTCTCAAAAGCATTGTTATGGCATAATGTTATGGATAATTTATAATAAATGGATTTGATCATTGTTCTGCAGTGACGAAGTCTTATTCCTAAATTGGAATCTTTCAAATTTTTAGTTCACAATACCGGTTGTGATGCATTCGCATTATGTGAAACATGGCTCACTTCCAAAATCAATCTTTCGTTTCAGGATTTCAATATTAATCGTTTCGATCGTGAGGATTCACATCGACGAGGAGTACTTTTGGGGATCAAAAAGCGAAACTTCTTCTATAGAATGAATTTTGCTCAAGTTTCAGGCATTGAAGTTGTTGCATGTCAGGCTGTAATTAAAAGCAAAAGCCTTTGCATTGTATGTTCCTGTATATGTTCCTAGTGCCTACATTAACTGAAAACAACTTTAAGATATCTGTTCTGTTCTTCCTTCTCCGTGGTTGATCATGGAAGATTTTAACTCTCACAGGCTGGGAAGAACTGTACGACGATAACCGTTTTTCTTTGATGTATGACCTCTGTGAGAACTTCAATATGACAGATCCCAACAATGCAGAAATAACACGCTTGGCTGGTTCATCCTCAGTGGGCAGTAGATTAGACCTCACACTTTGCTCGAATTCATAATCGTTGGACTGCACGTGGAATTTAATCCAGGATCCCCACGGTAGTGATCATTTTCCTTATTAAATTTCGGATGCCTCCGGGTTCAATTTGCCGAAATCCATCAACGTTGCGTATTACCTAACTCGTAATATCGATTGGACAAAGTTCAAAACAGCGGTAACGACGGTAGAAGGGCATCTCCCGCTGGAGTAATATAACTTTCTCCCCAACCTGATCGTAGCCAGCGCTCTTCAGGCTCAAAATCGACCAGTTTCAGGAACGTAATTTCGCAAAAACCTTCTCAGCAATGCACCGAGGTTTACCGTAAAAAGTCCGAGGCGTTTAAAGTTTTCCGTAGACTGAGCATTTCAAAACGTACACAGCACTCGAATGCGAACTTGAGAGCCTCATCAAGGCCAAGAAACGCGGTTACTGGTGACAATTCGTGGACGGGCTATTACGTGAAACGTAGATGAGCACTCTTTGGAATACGTTGCGAAGATTTCGTAACCGAACAACCGAACAAACAACAAGAGCGAGGAGTACTCGGACCAATGGATCCTCAAGTTCACGCGAAAAGTTTGTCCATATTCTGTGCCGACACGGATGATTCCTCGTAAAACCACGAATTCGATAGATGAGATCAGCCAACCCTTTTCAATGGTAGAACTTTCTCTCGGACTCCTTTCCGACTCCAGTGGCTGCTACACTCAGCAACAAAAGAAAAGCCGAGCAAAATTTTGCTTCCAAAAAACGCCATGTTCAACCTTCTGTAACTTTATCAATTACCAATATTTTTAGCTGAAAATTTGACAACACTATGAACAATGTATTGACCTCATGTCACCAAAATTTCAAAAATCCGTATTTCTGTGAAAAATTTAGGTAGCATTTTGAAAATGTCACCATAGCCTTAAAAAACATGGAAAATAATGTCGACGAAATTTGAACGGTCAAATTCATCAATTCATCAAGCGGTTTGGACTACAGCTGGCGTTAAAGTTGACGCACCAACATGAGTATTTCCCTTTTTCACCCGCCCCCCTTTTTTACCTTGCTGAAATATCGGTGCAAAAAAAAAGGCCGAGGCGAGTTCTATTAATAATACTACATAATATTGTATACGTACATTAATTGTTATGTTATGTATTCTCCGTGCGAGGAGAACGATTATGATGTAGAAGGAGATGTTCGCTCATCACCATGAGGCACCAAGAGTGAACAACAATGTTTTTGGCTAGAATGAAAGATGTGAAGAGAAAGTGTTGAAAGGTCCGTCAGAGTGCGGCAGGTAGGAAAATTAACAGATGTTTTTTGAAAATTGAGCGAAAGGGCATGTATCCAATGGTACTCGAACCATGGACGTCAATCTTTGCCTAACATCCCACTGCGGGGTAGGTTGTAGCGACGGAACAAGTCCGCCACTTCAACAGGCAAAAATTGACGCATGGAAAGACGCTCATGTACCACTGTGGCTTGTATAGTTTATTCTTAGCGATCTATTGTGTGCACTCTGTTTACTGATGCGCACATGGGAGAGGAACTCTCTCCTTTTTTGGGTTTGTTTTGATTCGCATCGACTAACGATCACTACAGTTTTTTCTCGTCGTCTCCAACGTAGAGACCTCGGAGAGAAACATCGTGAAGCGATGCGATACTTGTCCCCACCAGTAAAATTAATGGTTACCACCATTTATGGGTTTACATACATTAATTGTTATGTTATGTATTCTCCGTGCGAGGAGTAACGATTATGATGTAGAAGGAGATGTTCGTTCATCACCATGAGGCACCAAGAGTGAACAACAATGTTTTTGGCTAGAATGAAAGATGTGAAGAGAAAGTGTTGAAAGGTCCGTCAGAGTGCGGCAGGTAGGAAAATTAACAGATGTTTTTTGAAAATTGAGCGAAAGGGCATGTATCCAATGGTACTCGAACCATGGACGTCAATCTTTGCCTAACATCCCACTGCGGGGTAGGTTGTAGCGACGGAACAAGTCCGCCACTTCAACAGGCAAAAATTGACGCATGGAAAGACGCTCATGTACCACTGTGGCTTGTATAGTTTATTCTTAGCGATCTATTGTGTGCACTCTGTTTACTGATGCGCACATGGGAGAGGAACTCTCTCCTTTTTTGGGTTTGTTTTGATTCGCATCGACCGACGATCACTACAGTTTTTTCTCGTCGTCTTCAACGTAGAGACCTCGGAGAGAAACATCGTGAAGCGATGCGATACTTGTCCCCACCAGTATAATTAATGGTTACCACCATTTATGGGTTTACATACATTAATTGTTATGTTATGTATTCTCCGTGCGAGGAGTAACGATTATGATGTAGAAGGAGATGTTCGCTCATCACCATGAGGCACCAAGAGTGAACAACAATGTTTTTGGCTAGAATGAAAGATGTGAAGAGAAAGTGTTGAATGGTCCGTCAGAGTGCGGCAGGTAGGAAAATTAACAGATGTTTTTTGAAAATTGAGCGAAAGGGCATGTATCCAATGGTACTCGAACCATGGACGTCAATCTTTGCCTAACATCCCACTGCGGGGTAGGTTGTAGCGACGGAACAAGTCCGCCACTTCAACAGGCAAAAATTGACGCATGGAAAGACGCTCATGTACCACTGTGGCTTGTATAGTTTATTCTTAGCGATCTATTGTGTGCACTCTGTTTACTGATGCGCACATGGGAGAGGAACTCTCTCCTTTTTTGGGTTTGTTTTGATTCGCATCGACTGACGATCACTAAAGTTTTACTCGTCGTCTCCAACGTAGAGACCTCGGAGAGAAACATCGTGAAGCGATGCGATACTGGTCCCTGGTGCTGAGCTCATTTATACCGTGGCTGAGCAACAGTAATCTCTGTGAATGTGGGCAATGTTACCAGGACACAGATCACGTAATTTGGTCTTGCGCTGAGCATCGTGGAGTCAGATCTCAGCTTTATGATTCCCTTCGGGCTCGAGGTAGACAACCCAATGTACCGGTTCGAGACATCTTGGCTGTACGCGATCTGGAGTTTATGAAACTGATATACGTGTTTTTGACTAACATTAGCCTTAGATTGGCTTAGACATGGTTGATTCGATTGATACTGTACAAATTAATGCCTTCAAAAATTAGTGGTGGGTTATATCAGGGGCATAACCGCAAGGTCCACGTAAGACCGCGTTGGTTTATAGTATTAATGGAAGCATCTAATTTATACGTATCATTACACATAAATTTGGTTAAAATGTTAAAAAAATAATTTAATTAATTTGCTTTGGACCCGTCCCTTCTTATGAACTTTGCTCCATACAGCACTTTCGTGATCTTCGTGTTCCTGGGCCATGCTATTCACCGTAGCACGCGCGACAAACCTAAATGATTTTATAAGGGACGAATGACCACCCGAGAAGTGATTGAGATTAAATTGAAAACTAAACATGATGTCATGAAATTGCAGATAATGATTACTCAGGATGCTGTCGTTTTGGTCGTTTTACCGGTTAAAAGATCAAAATTGATAGCAAAAACTTATTCCTCTGACATCAAATTAAAAACTGATCCTGCAATCAATAAGACAAAATTGAAAAGTCAATATTTTTTCCTGTTGATAGCAAAATGAGTATTCTACTTGATAATACGTCAAGACAATTCTCAAAGAAAATTTAAGCACAAGATTACAGCAAAATGAAAACTTAATTTGATATCAAATTTGACAATTGTGAAGTGAAATCAAATTTTGATTTTAATTTGATGTTTATATCAAACTAAGTTTTCGAATTGCTATCTTTATGATGTTAGACTATAATCGGGCAGTGGCCGAACATTTATCATTGTGTTGGGTAGACATGGAAACCGTTAACTGTCCGGTTAGCCGGTCTTGCATGATTCTGTCTCCCATACCATAACCGGGTGGACTGTGGCGGGTAGACAAAGCCAAACCACCAGCTGAGAGCTCGTAGGTCATTTTTAGCAGTAGGTAATTTTTAAGTGAAAACTACTTATACTGATAGCACTTAATTGTAATTTCAATGCAAACAATTTCAAACAGTTTTTCTAATCAAATGGTGTATGAATGAAGTCATTGTGTTGAGTTGAGTGATGAGTTGTGTTGTATTAGCCTTTAAAAACCCTCACTTTAGCGTTACGCTCTAATTTTTCAAAATTTTGAATACCACATGGTATAGAAAAGAGAAACGTAGTCCTACGTTAAAAAAAAATAATATTTATTATAAATATTTTCCAAGTGAAGTGACTGAATTTATGGAAATATTGTTTTCTCTCTTTTATTTGCTAGTTATTTTCCACAATACCAATGACCCAGCCTGCGGTCGTCCAGATAATTTGACTGATTTTGGAAATGACAACCGTATTACAGAATTTAACCATTGCTAAAAAATTAGCTCAAACGAATGAAGGACTCCCAAGAAAGCAAGGTGAGCTACCATGTAGGTTCTTTGTTTATCATATTATTTGTTAATGATGTTAGCCTTGGGTTGAATAGCCTTAAAGTATTGATTAATGCCGATGACATGAAGCTGTTCACGGAAATAGAAACAAAATCAAATCTTCAGCAGTTTCAGCAATTGGTGTATAAAAAGCCTTCTTGACCTTAACGTAAAAGAATGCAATATAACATCAAACCATGAAAAAATGCAATGAAAACTAAACAGAACAGATTATGCTAAAAATGGCCTTGTGATGTTGTTTATGTTACGAAACGATCTTAAAATACGTTTAAAGCTAGAAACACATGAAGGAGAACGGCAGATTTGATCCCCAAACAGGCATGAATCCCTCTCCGTACTGAAAAGATATACAGTATATACTGTATAGACAGTTTTAGTTTTCTATCGTAGAAAAATGTGCAGTTTTACTTAAACTAAAATAAAATTAACAAAAATAGGACAAACCAATGTGAAGCTTAAATTTCTTAAAAGCTCTTTTCTATACTGGATGCCATTTCCAAAATTTAAAATATCAGGGCGTTACGCTAAAGTGAAAAGTTTTTGAACGCTTTTAACTATCGTCCGGCTGAATATAATAACCTAATTCATACATCATTCGATAGGAAAAACTTACAAAATATTCGCATTAAAATTTGAATTAAGTGCTATTAGTATAAGAAGTTCAATATTTTACTTCAAAATTATTTTCTTTTGCTCCCACACAAATTTGAATATGAACAGGTTGAAAGGGTCCTCAAAAACGGCCAGCAAATGGTTCAAAATAGTTTTCTTTTTTTATTTCATTAAGTTTCATTCCATGTTGAGTAGTGCTACTGCCACACCCTTCATAGAATAATTTTGCTTCGTTGCCGGTGTCTGGTTTTATTGCTGAAGCCCGACCCCTTTTATGAATTTGGCTTCATGCTGTATTCGCGTGAACTTTTTCTTTCGAGACTATTCTTCACGACAATAGTTTATAATATGAGGGACTCAGCTGATCGTTCACACAAAATTAATTTAATAAACACTAAAACATGGGCCAAATTCAGAGTTGTAGGCCCTTAGTACAACTATGTTCATGCCGAGCGATATGAGTGAACCACGCTAATTTCAATATCCAATAAATTCGAAAATATGAAATTTCCATACTTCATCGTTGTTGGGTCTCTTGCTCGCATTTATGTAGCTGATCTTGATGGTTCGACAGATCTGCTAGCAATAGACCATTTTACGGGATGACAAGAGATAGACGCTTTTTGTTGTTCTGATGATGTTGATTTTCCTATTCATAGCAGAAAGGACGCTGCTGTCTGTCAAATTTCATTCATGAATGTAAAATTAACCCATTGGGTTTTTTGTCGTCGAGAGTAAAATGTTAACTCTTTCTACGGACCATAATGCATATCGCCAGCTTTGCAATCTACAAACAACCCGCAGGTCGCTTTCCGGTCGTGTTCATCTATCATCACCTGAAATTTTCTTATCAATGTTACCCATATTTTCAAATATACGACCCATAGAGGGCTAACCACAGCACTTAAAGTATGCACTTTCATTGCTTAGCGACGTAGTGAGCTGAATTTATATGCAAATATGAATTTGTGCATCAAACAACCCAGAATGTGCTGTTTTTGATAATACGCAATGGAAGTTTAGTTTTTGTCATGAAAAACTATACAACTATTGTTTTTATTATTATTATTATTTTTCCGTCGGCCTATTTCCCCACATGGTGACAATCACCGACGCCAGGAAGACGACCTAACCACCTGGACCCTACTTAACGACTCATGACTATAAACCGGGACCAACGGCTTTACTTCTTATTAAACGTGTCTAAGCAAGTGTATAACTAACTAAATATCGCTCACAGCTGAATAACTTTAGGGAAGGTCCATTAATTATGTCACGCAGTAAGGGGGAGGGGGGGTTTGGGAAAACGTGACGATCGATACAAAAAAAAATGAAGGGGGGTTTAAAAGGTTATTTTTTGCGTGACGTAATTAATGGACGTTCCCTTATCAGTTATATTGATAAATGTAATCGATCGTTGCATATAAGGCTGAGTTAAGGGACACATATCCTACATGTTAAACAAATTTTGGTTCTATTCTTAACAGCAGTTATATTTTTTAAATACCCTTTACCAAATATCACCGAGATATATGATAAATTAGGGAAGTGCAAGTATTTCAGCGCGTTGGATCTGGCTTAAGTATTTCACCGAATTGAGGTGGATTTAAAACGGCGTTCTAAGCAGATCATGGTCTGTATGTGTACCTGCACATGCCGTTTGGTCTGAAAAATGCACCGGCTACGTTCCAGCGCGTCATGGACCACGTGCTCAGGGAATATATGGGAAAATGTTGTCTCATTTACATGGACGAAATACTTGTTTTCTCTACATCAAGTGGACACTTCCACCTGCCCAATCACCTTTATCGCTGCCAACTGTCATTAGTAAACAAACACCAACGGCGGTTCGGCAGAGGCTCTTCGGCAAGACATCACCAAGTTAACTCAGCGGCAGGGACAATTCATTATCGCCGGCGACATCAACGCGAAGCACCAGACCTGGGGTAACAGCCGAAAGAACCACCATAGTTGGTCGATAGGATTTCAGTTGGTCGAAGTTACATCGGGTATTGAACAAAATCAGGTAATTGATAGGGGAATTCTCGAATATAAACCACGTGTAATAAAAAACAAGGACGAAAGGAAACCAGAATTAAGCGCGGAGAGACACTTATACCAAGTAGACCCCTGGATATTATACGCGATCTCACAACCTTTATTTTTTCTTCATCGTAGACAAACTTACACACACTACTACACTTTGAAACACTACTACCTGTACAATCGAGAACCAAGCCAAACAAAGAAAGCCGATTTGAAATAATTTTTCTTATGCAGTACTCCAAGGTGCTTTCAGAAAATGGACCATCGTTAAAATCAATTGACTTAAGAGGAATACTCGATAATCTAAATGTTCAACAGTACTTCACACATTTTAACCACTGCAAAACTAATATGGAATTGTAGAACGGTGCCATTCTACAATCAGCTAGATATTCAGGTGTAACAGGCACAAATTTTCGGATGGTACGGTAGATGGGAATGTTCATTATTTCCAAAACATTTTAGAATATAAATGTAATTTATATTATTACTCTTGATATTCCTTTATAGACACTGATCTACCTTCTTTTTTTTTTATCCGGATGCCAGCATTCATCGGCCGCAATAAATACCAACTCTATTTCAGACCTCAAGGAACACCCAGGGCTTCTCAGCATAAGGACTAAGAATAGCATTTTTAAGGTTGGGAAATATAATTACATATAAGAAGTAATTGATTTGGATACTTAAATACAACCCAGTTTTCAACAAGCTATCTGCAATAATCAAAATGATAGAATCAATTGAATTCTTAAACAACTTAACGAACAAAAGAACCAAATCGCAAATCAATAATATGCTATATGGCAACGGAATTACAGTAAAGAAAGTTTAACACTCATCAGAATTTACTACTTTTCTGATGAGTGTTAAACTTTCTATACTGTAATTTCGGGTAGGGTAGGGTAGGGTATGAATCTTGATAATTTATTCAAACATATAGAAAATTTAGAAGAATTTACAAGAATTTGCCCAATAAACAATTATATTAAAACATATTCTTTTCCCGGAAGAGCTTACTTTTGCTAGAAGAACAAAAGAAATATGAAGAAGAAAAACTGCAAATCTACCCCAGGTATACGAGTTCATGGAACTCAATGTTTATTTTAACGAAAGTTTGTTTTCATTATCCTAATTCCCCAAATTCAAAATTGTTTGTATTCAAAATTTCTGCTAGCACCATTGCCAATAGACAATAAAATCCTTAAATTGCCCAGCAGCGAGGCCATGGTCAGTGATAACCAGACTTACTTCATCATTGCCGAATGTGTGCGCATCGAGAGGACTATGCTTTGAAACAACAGAAACCTACACTTGATATTGTTCTTTCCTTGTATTCTCCCATACGCGGGGTAACGATCTGTGATGATGTTGTTTTGAGAAGGAAATAATTTCTCATCACCATGAGGCTCTAGGAGTAGACAGCATTTTTTTTTGCTAGAACAAAGTTGTTAAGAGAAAGTATTGATAGTTCCGTTAGCTCACGGCAGGCTGTGAAATTTGAATAGAAATAGTTTGAAATTTAGCGGAGGGCATTGTGAGGTAGTATTTCGAAACAGGAAAAGGAAAAACGAAAATGCTTGGCAAAAGTTTGTGTTTCCTGTTTCGAAATACTACCTCTCACGGAAAGGGTCAGGTTTGCAATTAGGGCTTTAGCGTCAGGGTAGATTAAGTTAGGTTTATATATATGTTCTGAGTTCGAGTAGCACCGCATTGGAGTGAAGCTATATGTTTTTTTGAACAAATCGAATTCCGCACAATTTATAACTGCTATACAACATTTCATTTCTGCGCTTGCTTTTCGCTTAGCTCCCAACCACGATTAACTTTAACTGGGTTCGTTACAGACAAACTAATTATTCTGAACATTAACTTATCGTCGTTCAGAAATCGGGTTTATGCGTTGGCCAATGCCACCAGTACAATAACAATTCTTTCGTAGGAGACAAAGTTGATCCGCAACGATCCTAGAAAGGGAACGAGTTTTTCAATGCACTCTCCATGAACTCTCCAGGGAGTCACGACGGACTGCGGGTAGAGAACATGGACGCTGCTGCAGGTGTTTTCATCACTAGCAAAGCAAAATTATGCAGGAAGTAGGGATGCACATTGAAGCACCATTAATTGCTGCACAATGAACAACAGGTCTTGTCACCCAACCATGAGTGTTTCTGAAGGTTCCATTGTTCCATAGTAAGGTACCTAAGAAGGTACCAGCAAACGATTATTTAGCGGCATGGAAAGAATCGGATCGTCCGGATGCTTGCGTTTTTCGAAGAAGGATCAGAACTAACGCGGAACATTTGACAAGAAATCGAGAAATGAGCTACAACTTGAAAGTATTTAACAACCGATATGGTCTGATGGAGCACAGTGTAATAAAAAGAGCTTTCGTGGTGTTCGTCTTGCTATCGCTTGAGTTCCCAATAAAGAGAATTTTCTTTCTTTCGCTTCGATTTCAACAGCTCCAGGATATGCTCGATAGTTTTTGGAAGCTGTATGGAAGGAATTCAAGCAGCAGTTATTGGAGCAAGTTCAAATGTCCGTTCAACCTCGTAAATCAACAGATAAGATACTGCGAAACGTGCTCATCGAAGTCGAGGGCATCATAAATTTTCGACTTTTGACGAACGATCGAATTCTGGACCAGCTCTATCTCTGGAACATAATCTACTTGGGTCATCCGATGACATGTTGCAGCAGCATGGGCGGCCATACCAAAATCTTGCAAATCAGTATTTGAGACGTTTGGGTAACCGGCTATCTACCTGAAATTAGCAGGTGGAAAGTTGCCCACATGATGCTGATCGTAGTACAGAACCATTCACACCAGGGTCAGGAGAGACGGATGCATCCGAGTTCAGACGAAGAACGGATCTACGAGCGACCACTAATGAGCTAGCTTTCCAGGACGTTCGACAAGAGGAGTTGTAAACCAACCGAAAGTGGACGTAGATGGGTTGATTGCTATCAGTATGCACCTCTTGAAGATTGGCAGTGCTCTTCACACAATTGCAGTACGGAGCAACTGAACCTTGATCCTGTGTATGTTAGTGAATGGACAGCGTGAATGTTAAAATAGTGACAACATGCAAATGACAAAGAATGCAATGCTATTGTGAGAAAACAAATAAGGAGTGAAATATATTGAAGCATGCAGTAAATAATACGGAGTACATTTGTCTTGTCAGTATATGCTTATTGCTCATCTTTTTCACTTGCCTTCTCTTTTTTTTTGCGCATGAATGTTGTCACGAAGAACTCAGTAGCTAAGCGGAAACCTGATGTTTTGACAGACCGAGTGTCAATTTTTCGTATCACTGGAGGTATAAACTAGTGGATTTTACTTCTCATAAAGTGTGAACTATACACAAGGGAAACGAAATTTAAAACAAGGGATTTAAATTGAACTGCTTCTCCATGTATTTTTTCCTGTCATTCATTTCTCTCTCTCTCTCTCTCTCTCACTCTCTCTCTCGCAAACTCACATTGATATTTAAAATTTATATATTTCGATTGTTAGTGAATGGACATCAGATCAAACTCCATCAGGTTGCTCACAGCAGGTAAGCCTACAAACTGATGTGATGAAACATTGAATATTTAGTACATATTCTTAGTTATACAAATTCTTAATTTTGAGGTAAAGGGCGCCGTCAAGAGTGCTTCAGCGTAAGCCCTTAAATTATTTTTTTTCCCAACCTCGTGTTTTTTTTCACGAAGGTCATATTTAATTTCACCGCGATCTCTATACTATGCTTTACAATACGCAGTTCTCAAGAAGATTATCGTTTTCAGTATACTACAAAGAATTATCTATAAATTTAACTATAAGGTTCCGCCTGACTTGCATGGAAATATTTTAAACGAAAAGGAATCAGGGCTTACTAGAAAAATATCTTCTCATATGAGAAACAAAGTAATATTAGTGATTAGTTGTTGGAACTGATAAACTTTCCTTAATGTTTGAGAATTCTTATGACATGTTCGTCATTTATACCTACCAAGCCTGGTTGTAGTTTCAGTATAAACATCGAGTAAGCAGGACAACTTTGTGAGTAATATATTATTCATTGCTTTGCAGGGGCTGGCCGAGTTACAACACCTCTTATATGAATTTCCATTTCTTAATTATTATGACCGTTTAGAAATGCTGTTCCGAAAACTGTTCACGTGGTTTATGTGTAACTTTTTTGATTCACTATTTCATTCGATGTAGTATTGGGATATTACATCTAACTTCTTGCATTCACCAGTAATATACATGTTATCGATAACCACAATAATTTTGACATTCTGTTTACGGCGGTCAAAATATTAACTGCTTTGCTTTTCGTGCCGTTGCTAGAAAAATGATCGAACTTATCAATGAATCACAAGTGCAAGGTTTTGTTCTTTCGTTTGATGATCCCATAACGATCGGCTGCATGAAAGGTACTGAAGCTCAACATCATTCAACTTCGATTCAAAAAATAAAAGCGAAACAAAGAACGGCGAAGATAGGATAGAAAATGATCCAAAATAATTATCTTTTTTTTCGCTTTTAAAATTGATGACGTCAGCAGTAATTCGATCACAAATGTATTTTCACTTTTTTCATCTTTCTTCCAAACACTGAGACTATCGTGCCTGAGACTATATTGTATGGATGATATAAACAGGCACAATACTCCAGTCGGATATCTGCTATCGGTATCTGCTTTCGCCATTGTCAATCAATAAAAAAAAAAATAGAATAAAATCCTTTACACACCTTTTGTGCATAGTTTAGAGTTCAATCTGGCTGATGTTAGTTTAGCTGAATTTGTAGAAAACCTTAAAAATAGTATAAGAGAAAGCATAGCCTATTATCCACATTGCTTCCTCGAGCTGAATGAATAAGTCAAATCACTCTATCGAGGTTGAGCCCACCCCTATGGTATGATGGCTTTTTTTTCGGTTCAATTATCAATTTCAGGAGTAAAAAACAAACAAGTTTCGCAGAACCGTTGCTTAAAAACAGATCCAAAAATTTTTCGCAGTTCAAGGTCACATTTACCGGTTTTCTCAAGTCCTTTATGACAGTTTTCCCCATATCGAATCTAACAATAAGAGATTTTTTCTGCTCTCGCTCTCCTTCATTTATTACAGCGCTTTATACAACCTTCGATGGATTCTTTAGTACATTGAACCCAAACATGCCAAGATCGTCTGAAAAGTAAATCGATTGCGCCCTTAAACAAAAAGCTTTCAAAAATCTGATGACTGTCTTATGGTTAGATCCGTCTGACGATCATCCATGTTTCATATGACGATCATATAAACTTCGAATGACATTAAACAAAATTCAATATGATGTTTGTTTCAAAACTGTGTACATTAATGATTGGAAAATGGTTTGAACTGAATGCCACAGCTTTAAATTTTTCCACGTTTCATTCCCGCTATCATTGATCAAGAATGGCTTCGGGATTCCAAAAAATGGAGGGGATAGGAAACATTTCTTCATGTCTTGAGAATACTTCCATCAAAACCATCTACCAAAACTAGTGTCGAGTGCTCGACACTGAAGAAGTCTGTAAGTAGCAGACGAAATAGTCCTATCTGTTAAAAGATAAGCTCGTAGTAGAATTCAAAGGAATTTGCTCGCGTTTACTAGCGAAAATTTGAAAAAGTGTTTCAATGTTTTATTTTTTATTTTTTAAAGAGTGATCAAATGAAGTGTTAATTTTAAATTCTCCTAGTTTCCCAATCAGTTTATAGTGTCAACTATAAGGGCAAAAGTCGTTACAATAACGGAAACGGTCGTCAACAATAAGGAAAATGGTCCAGGAATGGTCAATGGAAACCGAAGTCAGAACGCGACTGTTATCGAAGCTGGAGTCCGATGCTAGAGGAGAAATTAAACTTGAAGCGGTCATCACTGAATGCCAGAGGTTGTCCTATCTCAAGCATGCCACGGCGCTGGTTGAAAAGCAGTCAAGTTCCAGTGTACAATCGGTCCGGTGTTAGAAGCAGCAGCACCAACCGAAGCAACCAGCAGCCACCTAGAGCAACATAAACCTTCCTCGTTCACCATGTTGGCAGTGTGGGCCAATGCATTTTGTCAAAGATTGCTCCTATACTAGCCACTACACCAGAGAAGGAGTCAAAGAGGTATACTGCAGTTGTTTCAACAGACCTGCCAAAACGTTCCACGAAAACAAACATCCATTAAGTAATCCCACACAGAGACAAATTTGATAGTCAATTGGGGGTTAGGATGATTATTGCAGTATTGTGATTTTGAACCGACTACGACTATGATCATGGTCAAAACGACAATTAAAAATAGTTGATTCAAAATTTACCATAATATCGGAATAGTCCTTTACAACAATAAGGGTAATGCAACTTGCCTTAAAAGACCCACAAGGGCTGCCTGCTCTGTCGTCTCGGGAGTTACGCTGGCCCACGCCGTCGCTAACTGGATGCAGCGCCATCGCCGGGGTTGAGGTTAGCACGGAGGGTTAGTCTTCCTGCGTGATTTCGATTCCGTCACACGCGAATTAGTATTTTTGTCGGGGCACACTTTTCAGAGTTTTCCGTTAGAATTTCGTGGGTACTAGCGGAGCCGTTCTAGCGGCCGGTTCAAGACCGGTATCCACGGCCGCACGCTAGGAGCACGAAGGAGGCACAACTTCACGCGCGTACCATCAATCGCCCGCGGTCAAGACACACTATCTATCGGAGGGGATTCGGGACCGGTTCGATGGCAGCTAACACTGGCAACGCGTGAGGGATTCGGGATGAACTCCGATTCCCGCACATCGAACCCGGATTTTTAATTAGGCCGGCTAGTCCATTAGCCTCATCACTGACCACATTTCTCTCGCGAAGCCAATCTACGGTTTTTTTTCCAACATTTCCCCTTTCCCACGGTGACCAACCCATGAGAATGGGTGGAAGAGGGTGCTCGAGTGCAGTAGAGCAGTTTGGTAGCGGAATGCGCGATTTTTTAAGAATAATATAATTTTTAATCCTAGCTCCTAACATGCAAACAAATACAATTTGTTGGGTATTTAATCTAATGGGACATGGTCTCATGTTACACCTTGTTACCATGATCATAGTCAAGAATACCGTGAACGTGGTGAATGCGTCCATTTCCATGGTTATTGTGACCATGATATGCAATTGTCATCTTGACCATGATTTAACGTTAACGTATTTAAATAGTAATAATTTGATTGCACCGGAACAATCGGGATATCGCGAAGGTCATTCTTGTGAAACAGCGTTAAATTTAGTTTTAGCAAAATGGAAAGAAAATGTAGAGCGTAAAGATACGATTGTTGCTGTTTTTTATCTTAAATGCGCTTTTGAAACGATTTCTCGGCCCTTGTTGTTAAAATCAATCAAGCGCTTTGGAATTTCGGGTTCTGCATACAGAAAGCTATTTGTCTGACAGAACACAACGGACGGCTTTTATTTATTCTGTGTCGAGCCCTGTGGAGAACAGCCTTGGCGTACCACAAGGGAGTGTATTAGGGCCCATTTTATTCATTCTATATATTAATGACATGCGACGAGTCTTACGATTTTGTGATATTAATCTTTTTGCTTATGATACCGTACTGTTCATTGCAGCTAAAAGCCTTGAGGAGGCCGTTTCACATTTGAATGCAGATTTACGTTCTCTAGGTAGATGGTTAAAGTACAAACAATTGAAATTAAACATAAGTAAAACTAAATTCATGGTAATTTCGCGGAATCGAGTTATCGAAAGCGTCTCCGTTAAAATTGATGATGAGACAATTGATCGCGTTCGTGAGATTAAATATCTTGGCGTGATTATTGATGATAGCATAAAATTTGACTCTCACATTGACGATGTCATCAAGAAAATAGCCAAGAAGTACGGTATTCTCTGCCGATTGAATGATTTAACTATTGCTAGTAAAATTCAATTGTACAAATCTATCATCTCTCCTCGCATTGAATTTTGCCCTTTCATTTTGTTTTTAGCTAATCAAACACAAATATCGAGATTACGGCGTTTGCAAAATAAGATAATGCGCACGATCTTGAGATGTAACAGGTTCACTTCCTCCTCTTTTTTGTTAGATGCCCTACAGCGGCTATCGGTGAAGCAAAGAGTTGTGTATTTAACAATGGTGTTCATTTTTAAAGTAATAAACGGTTTGCTGCCTCGATATTTGTGTAATCGAATTGAAAGAGGAAGTGATATTCATAGATATAACACTAGAAACGCGGATGATGTTAGAACACCTTTTTTTTTGTACGGAGCTTCACAAAATTCGTTGTTTTTTAAAGGTATAAATGTTTTCAATTCGATGCCTATACACATCAAACGTGCAGCAACACTAACAGATTTTAAAAGACAATGTATTTCACACATCAAAGCTGCCTTTTGAACAGCTACTCTGTAAACTTTTTACTCTTGACTAATTTTGTATCTTGACGATGTTATTACAACGGATATTTTTGTATAGTCTATTGTTAAATGTTTTATATTTATCATGGGGCACAAACAAACTATATTTTTCGCCTCGATGATGATAATGGATTTAGTTTTTATTTTGTTATTGTAATTTAAAGTAGTTTTTATTTTTTGTGTAGTTTTCAAAAGTTTGAGCCTCGCGCGCGGTATACAGGTATAAAGAACTTCTTTTTGAATTTAAAAATAATATTGGCCTTTGATGCTTGAGAAGATGCCATAAAATAGTAGTCGGTTGTCTGGCTGATTGTCGGGGAATTTCTTGTCAATTCAGATGTGGTTGAAAGTAAAAATTTGACTAGGGCCGGTCCAGGATTTTTTCGGTTTGGAAATTTTCTCGATCTCCCTGAGTGGGGATACCCTTGGTCAGCCCAAAACTAAGGTGGCGGTTCCATTAGTGTTGGAACCTCATTGACTCTGTAGCGGGCAGGATCGGATATTGGCTTGTCTTTTGATAATGTCCTTATACAGGATTCTGTGATTGGAATTGTAATAGGATTTTCTGATCGCTGGGATTACTTGCGAACATTTGTGGTTGACATCAATAGCTTTTCATAATTATATCGCTGTAAAGCAAATGAACAGTTTTGGAAGAAGTTTATATCTGTAGATGAAATCAGTTCGTTTTTTGTTTTGCATAACTGGTTGAATTGTTTTTAAATAAATTATCTAATAGATAAATCGTCTAGCTCAAACCTTTGAAGGGGTAAGTGGCGGGACCATCATCATCATCAACTGTCGGTATAAAGATAGGTTTTTTTTTCAGAGTACTACAGTGTGCAGTGAACGGAAGTACGTGAAAACCTGGATCAACGGACACACGATGAAACTTCAACTCGACTGTGGCTCGGATATCACCATCATCTCCAGGCGTGGGAGAAATGTGGATCACCAGCACTATTGCAAACCTAACACAGAATAAACACAGCGTCCGGTGAGCAGTTGCCTCTTCTGGGAGAATATACCTGTACGATGCAGATCGGTGAGGCTGAACAGCATCTCGTCAATACAGTATCTGAACTTGCTCGGTCTGGACTTCATGAACGCTTTCGACCTCTGAGCATAAATCATTCCAATTCTTTCGAACCAGTCAACCAATACTTCAACTTTAGTTTTCCTGAAGTTTTTAGGGATTCCCTTGGTCACTGTACGAAGAAAAATTCTACCTGAAACTCAATGCACAACCGGTGTTCAAGCAAAACCGACCGGTACCGTTCCATGCAGTTCTTAAATTCAACGAGGAGCTCGATCGGCTTCAGCTGGTAAACTTTATCATACCGGTGGAGCCCAGTCAGAATAGGGCAGTCCCAACCATCCTGAAGCCCGGCAGAAAAATTCTAGTGTGTGTGGACTACTCGATCGGACTGAATGCTGTGCTCGAACCACACAACTATCCGCTCCTGATGCTTATATTCTTGTAGAGGTCGGCAACGATTCGAAGTAGATGCTGACGATTGACACACACAGTGGGCTGTCAAACTTTAACCGGCTGCCCCCGGGAGTGAAATCTGCGCCGGGAACTTTCCAGTAGCTCATGAACCAAATAATTGCTGATCTTAAAGGTGGGGACAGTTTTTTTGATGACTTCATCATATACAGGACCAATCGAGAACAGCATAATCGAATTTTGGAGGAGCTCTTCAAACGAATCCAAGAGTATGGGTTACATCAGCCGAAAAAGGCAACTTCTGCCAATCTGAAATTCAATACTTGGTCTTCATCATCAGAACTATCCGTATCAAACCTGATCCAGAGAAGGTGGCTTCATTTGCCAGTATGCTACAGCCGGAAGACGACAGTGAGCTCAGGTCGTTTCTCGGAGCAGCCAATTTATACGGAAAGTTCGAAAGAGAGATTCATCGTATCCGTCAGCCGCACGATCTACTGAAAAAGAACAAGAAATTCGTTTGGAATGATCGATGCAAAGAAGCTTTTGACACCATCACGAAAGTATTACAGTCAGATCTGCTACTAACGCACTACAACCCATTACTGATAGTGGCAAAGACCGAAATAGGCACAGTCATCATGCATCGTTTTCCCGATGGTCAGCTCAAAGATATTGCGCATGCTTCGGAAATTTTGACCAGCACTGAACAAAACTAGTGTCAGGTATAAAAAGAAGGATTAACTCTGGTTTTCGCAGTAACGAAGTTCCGTCGTATACCATTGAACGGCAGTATACTCTGCAGACGGACCATCAGCCGTTGCTGAACATATTTGGATCGAAGAAGGGCAATCCACTACACACCACCAATCGTCTCCAGCGGTGGACTCTTTCGCTGCTGGGATTCGATTTCCACGTGAAATACATCTCGGATACGTCGATGTGCTTTCTCGACTGAATAGCAATCATTCGAAGCCGAAAGAAGAGTATGTCGTTGTAACCTTCAGTCTGGAAGATGATATCAATGGAATCTTGAAGAATGCTGTACATCGCTACCAGTGAGCTCCAAGATGGTCAATTCCACTACCAGGAAAGATGCAATTCTGCAACGGGTTGCCCAGTGCATCGATAATGGTTGGCCTCGACAAATAGAAGTTAAAAAAAACTCAAAGCTTTCAAGTCTCGCCGTGAGTTTCTATCAGTAATCAACGAATGAATCATGATGGAGGAGAAGTTGTGCAGGGAATTCTGAAACAGATTCACCGAGGTCATCAAGGCATGGAGAGGATGAAAGCTATCGCCTGCAGTGTGGTATACTGGCCGAACATTGGCTAGTACATTCAGGACCTTGTTCGTCGATGTGACATATGTTCCAGTGCAGCCAAGTCTCCACCACACTCCCAATCTCAACAGTGGCCGCGAGCGGATGGACATTAGAAGAGAATTCATTTGGATTATGCAGGTCGGGTTGAAGGAACGTCCTGCTTCAAACACGATCTACGATAGCAGCTATTACAATCCGATTTCTTCAGGAAACCTTCGCTAGATTTGGTTTTCCGGAGACCATTATCACCGGCAATGGCACGCAATTCTGTAGCAGCGAATTCAAGAAGATGTTTGAGCAGCTGGGTATAATCCATATTCGTATCACTCCTTGTCACCTTCAGTCGAGCGGGCAAACAGAAGGTTCGTCGACAAGCTGAAACAATCACTCCGAAAAATCGTAGAGGGAATAGAAGGAGCATCCGTTGAAGCTCTTCAAACCTTTCTACAGGTATACCGCTCTACGCCCAGTGTAATGCTTGCTGAGAAGCAGGGTCATACAATTTCACTTTCAATTGTAAATCGTCGTGAGAAGATGAACTTAACATTCACCCCTTTCAATTGAAACACATTATCTTATTTTGACAGCCACTTCTTAGTCAGCATCAGCAAAACAATCTCCAAACAAACATTTTCGAACTAGCTTTTCATTCATCGGTGTTAATTTTAGCTTTCGGTGTCAAATTAGTATTAAGCAGGACAATTGAAGTTCTTGCAATACGTGCGCATTCCAATGTTTAGGGCGGGCTCCATAGGCTAAGAAGCACCGTCAGCAGTGCCACCTCCGTTCGACATCTTGGTGGGTGATTTCGAACTCAAGTAGCAGTCCCCAGTAAAGCAGATCCTTCCACAGAATCTTCCACCAATTAAACCTGAACCAGTTCCCGTACATCAATATCACGGTGACAGTTCCAACAACCGTTACAGTACAACCAGCAACAGTGAAGACTCCGAGACCATGGCTGCAGCCACGAAGCCGCGAGTCGATTTTCAAAGTGCTTGGAGGATGACGTCCTGGGTTAGTCTTAATGGGGAATACTACCAGCCCTGTAGCCCCCCCCCCCCCCCCACACACACACACCAATCGATCGTAACAAGGAATTTAGATATGAGAGAGTCAGTTCTGTTTTCGCTTTTGTATCGACTAGAAGAAAAAAATAAAACTCAAATTTGTTAGTTGCAAATGAGTAAAATATACATTATTTGTACCGAAAAAACATCAGAACTTTAATTGTTTCTCTTTGGTTGCATTTCTCACATGTTGATGATTTAATACCTACCGGTTCCGAAAATCATCGCACGAAACGCCTAGCACGGAAGAAAGTTGACCGAATGGTGATGTTTGTTCCCGCTCGCGTGAGAGAGCCTCAAAATGTGAAAAAACACCCCAACCTCTGAGACGGACGTTGGGTGAGCAGCGCACTCCGTCGTCGCGAGAGATCTGACCGGGGAAAATAGTACCCGCTCAGTAAAAATGAAGCATTAATTTTAATAAGTATTGAGGGAGATTGCTTGAGAATAAAAGGGAGTCGAGTTGCGTAGTGGAGAGTACGCGGGTGTGTTCGTCAAACGAACGAAAAAAATGTCGGTGCCTTAGTCGTCCGGTGCGTCGTAGCATTTGATGACAATGGAAAAGTGCTCAGTCTAAGCACAGGTGCGCGATTAATTTCTGACAGGTGTCTAACAGTACTGTGGAAAAAAGGTGAGTTCGAGTATAACGCCATATGTTGTGAAGCCGGAAATATAGAAGCAAAGTGAATGAAGTCGGAAGTTATAAAGAATCAAAGAGAATTTGAGCCTGAGGAAAATCGATAACACGTCGGTTGAAAATAGTTTCCAAGGTTTAACTATTCGCTTTCAAAGGGAAAACGTAGTTCTAATTGAAGAAAGAAAGAAAGAGAAAGAGAGAGGCTGCTGCAGTGTTGCATATTGTGGTTTTACTTTAGTTTGTGGTGTGAAATATTGTTCTAAGTGAATCGAATACAGTTAGCAATGTCTTAATTCATAAGATTTATTAAAAAAAAACGTCCAAACACTGCATTTAGTAATAAATCCATCGAATGGGACGAAGTTGCATCCATGAATAGACCCAATTTGGTGCTTATAGACCGACATTAAATCCAAATCCCTCGAATGTTTCTGACTTTATAAAAAGAGTTGTGTAACTTTTCGTGATACATACTACCAAATGTCTTATCAAACTTGTCTTAGCAAGTGTCTAACTAGTTGAATCTCACTTACAGCTTAAAAACTGTATGAGTTATAATAAAAAATGTAATCGATCATTGCATAATAGGCTGAGTTAAGGGACACATACCCTATACATATATTAATATGAACACTGCAAGAATATCCAAAGCGAATATGCATTGCAGTAACTTGAAATTATTAATACATTATCTGAATTCCCCATTACTTTTTTGTTTCTTTTAAATGAAGGAAGGTTAAGCATCAAAACAATATTTTTAGAGAGATAATTGATTCTCTTAAATTATTTTTCAATTTTGTGCATCAGTTGACCTCTTTCCCGATTTTATTCGACAAAAAGTATCAATGTTTCTAAAACTCAAAACAATTGGTCTGTTGAAAAATTGCTAATTCTAGAAAAAAAAAACTAGTCGCAATATAGATACAGAGTTAACACTACTGAAAACGCAGGTATTTTCAAGTAAGCTAAACAAGAATACTATAATACATAAATAGAAAGGAAAAAATCACCTGGATGGAATGGCTAAACCTGTAGGAGAAGGGTACCCTTTCATCCAAGAAAAACTGAGCAAACCAAGATTGGAAGAGTCAACAGCAGAGTTTTCCGATTTTAGGTGTCACTGAATAAATCACATGATGAATGGGGGAGTTTGCTCATTTACACTTCCGGTCCCCTTCCTAGCATCTTGCTAAGAAGTACCTGGTGGTCAGTCTCCCACCGATTACCTGTCGATCTGCCAAATTTTGGTAGACCGACTGCTTAGAATTATCTCAAATTGTAATATTCCGCCCACTATATCAGAAAATATTGCGAGTAGTTGAAAGAATTGGAGATAAGAAGAGCATTGGCTTTAGGACCAACTCTCCCTCGGTTGGTACCAAATTATTGAGCGTAGGAATAAATAGAATCAATATCAGTTACTAATGCTATGAGGGGTCACCAATCGGAGGGGCGGCCCAACTTGTCTTATCTTTATTTCTAGGATATCCACAGAAAAGAGGGCATGCCTCTATGACCACGAAGCTGGAGGACTCCTCATACATCTGGAGGCAGAATGGTTATCACGAGCATACAAAACCAGGACGACAACGATAAGGACTTGAACAAGAAGGAAAGTAAACATAAAAGGAAAGAAACAACGAAGATTGGTAAGAATGTTACAGTTTTACTTATTATATACATAAAACCATAACTAAATACGCGCCAGAATCAAAAAACTGAATTTTGATTCTGGAAGTGTGATTGCATCTCATACAGGTATACCTCGATAGTACGTACATCAACTTTCTGACTTCAATTTCTGACTTCAATTCAAAATTACATAAATACTACTGGTTGTATCGAAAATCTAATACAACCAAAATATAGAGCAAAAGATTGCTCTTTTTTTTATTATATAAGTTTTCAGTAGTAAAAGTAGTTTTTATGCAATTGCGATTTGAAGTGCAAATGTTGATGTACGTACTATCGAGGTATACCTGTATATCCATTTGATTCATGCGGGGCTTATTGCATATGAAAGCGACCTCAGAATGTACATGTAGAAACAGGCTTTCTCGAAATGGGTCGTTGGAACTACAATAGAGCCATCACCTTTTATCTCCAGGGCTAGAAGTGTTTGCACGAATAGATAGCATAATGTCAAAAATAGGTGTAGACAAATTGCTTCCATAAAAGCACTGCCGGTCAGTAGGAAGTGAATTGCACACACACACACGCGCGCACATGCACACGCACACACACACACACACACACACACACACACACACACACACACACACACACACACACACACACACTGAATAAATCACATGATGCGTTTGCCTTGCGAACATTCGGGCGTCATTTACTACACTGGCAAATGCGCTTCACCGAACGATACGGATCACGACACAAAAGGAGACGATATTAATGTGACTCAGCGGACACAACGATTATGCAAAAGTCGGGGCCCACCAGTTTCATTTGGTATACAAAAACTGAACAATTCACATAACAATGTTTTATTTATAATTTTAGTAAAGTGGGTGCCAATTACTCGTGGCTAGCTCGAGGTTAATGGGTCGCATCATCATTTGGAAGGGGCTAGGCAGGTAATTTATTTAACAGCAGACATTTAAAGATTTGTCTTGTTTGGGTTACGTAGATTCAAGGTAGGCTCTAAAAAATTCAAATTAATTTACTAGACGTTCGGCCTTCACAGCATGCCTGTCGATGAAGTCCAGTGATTCTGGTGCTACAGTTGGTCGACATAGATTGGGATGAACCGCATTAGTAGTTCAGACTTAATCGACCGCCGACGGCAAGACCGTCCGATTTTGCACCTATAGGGAAATAAAGGCACACGACCTAAAGGCGATCCTGTTCTTTGTAATTATGGCCCATCTGACGATATTTCGCTGCATCGCCTATTTTGGTAATTTGAATTACACTCTTTGATATTAAAATTTAGATTATATAATAATGTAACATACATAGAACCGAAAAATTGTTTGCCAGTCGGTCACCTGCACTAATTCCATGAAAGGACTCCATCTGGTAGCGTTCGGTACCGGGGGATACTTTTGTTGCTTTGACTTGCATGTATCTTTGAATTCAGTGCTCACACTTAGTGCACAACCACCGAATAATTAATGTTCTGTTACGGTTACTGAATCTGAACGAATTTGCGATTCTATTTTCTCGAACAGGTTCTATGTTCAGGAACATTGAGTGTGATGAAGAACGGAATAGTGTTGTGTTTTTTGTGCTCATAATTTTCAATTATTTTACGTGTGAAAAGTGTTGCGATACGCAAAATAAATTTTCTAACGCGCATCTAGAGTGTTTTTGAGAACAGGCTAAGTAAAAGAACATTTGTGATTGCAGCTTGTTCTAATTAAATTTCAATTTTATTGGTCGTTCAACCGGCGCCCCGGGAGACCATTGGTGCTATTTTTTTTGCCTTGTCTTTTTCTTTGGTAAGGTCGTTGGTTATCGGTAGCGTCGACGTATGTATAATGTGTTTTGAGCCTACTGCTTGACAATGGCCTGTTGTTATACATGCAATGAGAGAATGGTTGCGGCTGATCTGCCGTTAATTTGTGTAGGTAAGTGTGCGCGTGTATTCCACTACAAGTGTACACCACTTACGAAAGGAACGGCAAAGCTTGTGACCGATAATGCAAACCTTTGCTTTAAATGTGTAAACTGTCTATCAGACCAGTGTTGTGGTGGGCAAGAAGATGCGATCTCGGATGCTAAGCGGATGGAGGAAGGTATGAAAAAACTTTCGGACTCGATCACTTGCATGCGAGATCAAATTTCTGCCCAAATAGACGACGCGTTGAAAAACGGGATGGAACATTTGAGACAGAGTATAAATAAGTCTTTTGATAAATTAATCTGTGAGAAATTTGATGCTATGACAAGTTCAGTTTTGGAGATTAATGGGCGGAAAAGTTTAGCTGTAATGAATGATGCCCGCGCGCGGTCTGAGGCGATTCATTCCGAATCCGATCTGATGCAAATCGGCAAAAAGCGTAAAATTCAAACAAGCGATAACGATGCAATTGATGATGTTTTTCAAGGCAACGCAACTTTTGCGGATGTCGTAAAGAGGCGCAATGAAAATGTAAATGATAAAAGTAAACAAAATAGTAATATTAAAGGTAATAGTAGTAAAAAAAGCAATCGTAAGGCTCGTCCGGTCATTGTGATCAAACCAAAAGATTCCAAACAAGCTTGCGATTATACTCGTAATTTTGTAAAAACTAATTTAGATCCAAAAACACACAAAATTAGTAATTTTAGGAATGGAAAAGATGGTGCCATTATTGAATGTGCCATCGGAGCAAATGTAACTAATGTGAAAAATGGTATTGAAAGCAATCTGGGTGAAAATTATAGTGCTGTTGTTCCCACGTCGGTGCCAAGATTGAAAGTAGTGGGCATGAGCCGTCAATTATCCTCCGATGATTTCATAGACTATTTGAAAAGGCAAAATGAAAACATCGCAATAAATGATGTAAAAGTAGTTAGAGTTTACGAAAATCCACGGTTCATTTACAACAAGTTTAGTGCGGTAATTGAAGTCGATTTGGATACATATAATTCTATGTTAAAAGCAAATGAAGTAAATGTAGATTTTGATCGGTGCTTTGTTTATCCTGACATTAATGTTCTGAGATGCTTCAAATGTGGACAATTTGGACATAAGAGCATTGAATGCAAAAACTGTGATACATGCTCTCGGTGTAGTCAAAACCACAAGACATCGGAGTGTACGTCAACTGTTTTGAAATGTGTTAATTGTTTGAAAATGAATAAAGAACGTAAAATTAACTTGGACGTAAACCATGCCGCATTTAGCTCTCAATGTTTGGTGTACAAGAGACTTTTTGAACAAAAGAAAAGCAGCTTGCGTTTCAATAAATAGCAACCGAGTTCCAGGCAGAATGGTAATCAATTTATTTTTTTGTACTTCAATATTGCGGGGTTGTCTACAAACTACGTAGCATTACGTCAGATTGTAGAAGAAAAACGTCCACTTTTGGTTTTGTTAGCAGAAACTCACATTGTTGAAATTGAAGCCTTTGATCAATATTGCATTCCGGGATATAATGTTGCTGCTTGTTTATCACATTCTAGACATACTGGCGGTGTTGCTATTTATGTCAAAGAATCAGTTCAATTCAATCTTTGCCACAACGAAATGGTTGATGGTAACTGGTTCTTGGGCATAACAGTTGTACATGGCATGATGATGGGTAACTATGGTGTTTTATATCACTCTCCCAGTTCTAGTGAAATTTTAGAGAACTGGCTTGACGTATTTCTTGATTCGAGTAAATTAAATATAATTGCTGGTGATTTCAATATAAATTGGCGTGAAAATAATAATTCGAATCATTTGAATACCGCTTAAAGAACGATTTAACTACTTGCAGTAAAATACAGCTATACAAATCAATCATCTCCCCTCATTTAGAGTTTTGCCCTTCCATTTTATTCTTGGCCAACCAAACACAAATATTGAGGTTACAACGTTTGCAGAATAAAATAATGCGCTTGATTTTAAGATGTAACAGATTCACTTTCTCGACTTTTATGTTAGACGCTTTACAATGGCTATCAGTGAAGCAAAGAATTGTGTATTTAACTATGGTGTTCATTTTAAAAGTAGTTAATGGTTTGATTCCTCGATATTTGTGTGATCGAATTGAAAGAGGAAGTGATTTTCATAGATATAATACAAGGAACGCGGATGAAATAAGAACACCGAATTTCTTGACATGTGCTTCACAAAACTCATTATATTTTAAAGGAATAAATGTTTTCAATTCGATGTCAAGACACATTAAACGTGCACCAACACTTTCAGAATTTAAAAGACTTTGTATTCCACACGTTAAAACTGTATTTTGAGCAGCAAGCGTAAATTTTTTTTTTCAAATATTTATGAAGATTGTACCCGACAATGTTTTACTATTATAAAACGGATTATTTTGTGTATACCATTTCTTGTACATTTATGTTGCTTTTTTTTTAAAAATGAAGAATGTATCTGACGAAGTTCTTTAAAAACGGATTATAATGAGTTGGCTATTTTATTTTTGAAATTTTATTTTTTCACATTTACAATACTACAATACTCACTATTTTGTTCGTCACAGTGATGATGATGGAAATTTGTATAATGTTGTGTTAGTTTAAAAAAATAAAAAAAAGTAAAGAAGGTAGTCTACAATTGTTTGAGCCTCGCGCGCGGTATACAGATATGATGGACTTCTTTTTGAATTCTATAAAAAAAAAACAAATGGCCTTTGATGCTTTAGATGGTACTATGAAATAGTAGCGAGTTGTCTGGCTGAATGTCGGGGAATTCTTCGTCAATTCTTTTGTGGTTGAAAGTAAAAGTTTGACTAATGCCGGTCCAGGATTTTTTCGGTTTGGAAATTTTCTCGATCTCCCTGATTGGGGATATCCTTGGTCAGCCCAAAACTAAGGTGGCGGTTCCATTAGTGTTGGAACCTCATTGACTCTGTAGCGGGCAGGATCGGATATTGGCTTGTCTTTTGATAATGTCCTTATACTGGATTCTGTGATCTGAATTGCAACAGAATTTCCTGATCGCTGGAAATACTTGCAAACTTTTGTGGTTAACATCAAACCTTTTCACGATTATGTCGCTGTGAAGCAAATGAATACTTTTGAAGAAATTTATATCTGTAGATGAAATCAGTTCGTTTTTTTTTTGCATAACTGGTTTGAATTGTTACCAAATTAATTATCTTAGAGATAAAATCATCTAGCTCAAACCTTTGTAGGGGTAAAGGCGGGACCACCATCATCATCATCATCAACAGGTGGCAGCCTGACACACTATTGTTCAGTAGTGTCATTAATGGTTTCCAAGCTCTGGTCTACAGTAATGGAGTATTTAACAACACCAAAGAACAACAGTCGCTTCAATCTCGCCGATGATGATCATTTAACAGAATAACAGAAAAACAGAAGACCATTAGTAAGAATTCAAAGCTACGCGATAACTTTTTTTTCATGGCTTTACAAAAGTTTGGAAGCTCACAAAATACCCATCGGAATCCGCTAAGGGTATTTCCATTGAGTGATATACATAAAGAATTTTCATACGTGGGTAATGAAAAGGAGGGACATAGAAGGAATTTCTCCTGAATCGATTACTTGATAACGCTGACTCTTTAATAGAAAACAAGTATCTAACAGAATCCCTACGATGGAGCATGAAAAATTTATCCCATATTAGATCCAGAGAAGGAAAATAATGGAGGAATTAAATGACGGACCCTGGCATGAAACAAAATATTTTTGAACAGCATTATAACATAGGACCATAAGTTACTCCCTTATCCAGAAGGAAGGTAATAACATTCATATAAGCTAGTTCAGGCGTTCAACGATATAAGCACACGAATATAGCACGATTAGTTGGGTCATTAATATAATTAGATTCACCAGAATATTTCCTTTCAATAACGGAATATAAAAGTATTTCGAAATGTTGAACTATTGTATTTATGTTATGATTTAGTTATATTTAGATAAAATCGACCAGACCTTCTTGATTTTATCAGACCTTACATCGTATTCGTATTTTATTTGGTAAAATAAAACTTGATTGTTGATGTAAACACCTCATTTCTAAAGGCGCACCTTTAATTGTTTCCATTTGCTTGTATTTCTCACAGGTTGACGATTTAATACATACCGGGTCCGCAGATCACCGCACGAAACGCCTAGCACGGAAGAATCGTTGATGACCGAATGATGATATTTGTTCCCGCTCGCGTGAGAGAGCCTCAAAATGTGAGAAACACCCTTCCCTTTGAGACGAACGTTGGGTGAGCAGCGCACTCCGTCGCCGCGAGAGAACTGAGTGGGAAAAATAGTACCCGCTCAGTAAAAAGGAAGCATTAATTTTAATAAGTATTGAGGGATATTGCTTAAGAATAAAGGATATTCGAGTTGCGTAGTGGAAAGTACGCGGGTCTGTCCGTCAGAAGAACGAAAAAGAATGCCAGTACCGTCCGGTGCGTCGTTACAACTTCGTTAATAAACTTAATTCTGAAGTTGCATTGAGCAATGCTGAGTGCTATATTAAAGCATTTAAAAAAAATAAACATGGTATTAAAGTATATGTGTCGCTAAGCATAATTATATTAAATTTGCGAGGATTTTTTTTTTCAGTTTACCAACGAACAAAACGACATAAAGACACATGGAAATTTGGTGTTCGTCTGCGGTACTCAAGTCTGGTAGCGGATTTAGGGATAAATAATAGTGACTTTAGTGACTAAAATAATAAAAATAGTGACCAAATAGTGACTAAAAAGTGATTTCCAAATTTAAGTATTTTTCAATCTTTTATACATTTGTTTTATAAGTTGTATAAGTACAGTAAAAATTAACTAAGTGATTACCCCCGTTTGCAAATAATGAATAATACTGCGGCGCAGAGTCACTTTTTGGGTTTTTCTTTGTAAAGAAGCGACGTAATCAAGCGACTTTTTCTTTCTCCACGACCTCCGCAGTCCGCAGCTCGTTTTTGCGAAGATGGGTCTATACGCATGGTTGAAACGCCTTCCAGCATGGTCTGTGCTAGAATTACTTCTGTCATATCTTGCTGAAGAAGTTCAGGAAGAAAAAATAAATGCCTTATTAATAGTGTAAAGCGTTGTTTCAGAAAATTGTACATTTGCATACGTATTATTAAATTCTCGTTGATAAACGTTTAATATGTTTTTATATTTTTGGAATGTTCTAGGTTATCCAAAATGTACCAGAGCTCCGAACTTCAGATCTCAGTTGTAACAGAAGCTTTTAGAGCTTTATAAGGTTCCGATATGTATTCAAACATATTGCATAAACCTTTTGGAATCAACAGTCATTATTTGAAAACTTGATGATGTTCCAGGTCATCGAAACTAACCTTGAGTTCAGAACTTGAGATCGACAGTAGTAACTATAACTTTTTGGGCTTGTAACAGAAGCTTTTAGAGCTTTATAAGGTTCCGATATGTATTCAAACATATTGCATAAACCTTTTGGAATCAACAGTCATTATTTGAAAACTTGATGATGTTCCAGGTCATCGAAACTAACCTTGAGTTCAGAACTTGAGATCGACAGTAGTAACTATAACTTTTTGGGCTATACAAAATTACGCTACGTGTTAAACCGTATGCAGTAAATATTTTCGAACGTTAAGAATGAGATGAACGGGGATAATCTAGGTCATCCAAACAATACTTGAGTTCAGAACACAAGATCTACAGTTGTGACATTAGGTGTGTGGAGTGTGTAAAGGGACAATATGTATTTATAGTATTTATTGAATAGTGTGGAAGGCTTACAGACATAATGCGACAATCTTGGGACATTATAGGTACTCCAAACTGTACTTACGTTCAAAACATAAGATCTAGCGTTGTAACAAAAGTTTTTTGAGCTATACATTGGGATTCAAACATATTCAATGAATCTTTTGGAAGGGCAACACTCATTATTCATGTAGTCAAGAGTAATTCTGGGACTAACAATAATAATAATAATGATAAAAATATTAGAAAAATAAGTAATGCGAATGAATTCAAGAAAGTTACTCGTAAGGCTCGTCCGGTCATTGTGATCAAACCGAAAGAGTCCAATCAGAACAGCGATGATACTCGCAAGTTTTTAAATAGTAAATTGGATCCTAAAACACACAAGATCCGTAACTTTAGAAATGGGAAAGATGGCTCTATTATTGCTGAGTGTGCAACGGGATGCAAAGTTAATGTTGTGAAAGATGGCATTATTAGCGATTTGGGTGAAAATTATAATGCTGTTGTTCCCTCATCGGTGCCAAGACTTAAAGTGATGGGTATGAGCGAGAAGTTTTCCTCCGATGACTTCATTCGGATTTTAGAAGATCAAAATGAAGACATCGCGATAAATGAAGTTAAAGTGATAAGAATGTATGAAAATCCACACTTCAAGTACAATAAGTTTAACACGGCAATTGAAGTTGATAAAAACACCTATGATTTTTTATTAACCGCGAAACACGTTAATATTAAATTTGATTGGTGTCGTGTTGTTCCTGAGATTCAAGTTTTGAGATGTTTCAAATGTGGAGAATTTGGACATATGAGCATGGATTGTAAAAATAATATAGCATGCTCTAAGTGTAGTGAAAGTCACACGACATCTGAATGCACATCAACTGCTTTGAAATGTATCAATTGTAAAAAAACTAATAACGAACGTAAAACGAACTTGGACGTAAACCACGGCGCGTTTAGTTATGAATGTGAAATTTTCAAGCGATTATATGAACGAATAGCAGCCAAGTTTCAGTAGCAATGTGAGTAAATTCGATATTTTGTACTTCAATATTGCCGGGTTGTCTACAAACTACGTAGAATTGCGTCAGATTGTAGAGGAAAAACGTCCATATTTAGTCTTTTTATCAGAAACGCATATAGTTGACATGCAAACATTTGATCAATATAGTATTCCGGGATATAATTTTTTTTTTAATAATCATTTATTTGTACAAGCTCAATCGAATTAACTTTACAGAGCCAAATTTTCATATTTTTATACATCATTTATCTTAAAACTAAAGTTAGGAGGATAGAGCCGATTACTCGCGGCCGTCTCGAGGTTAATAGGAATAACAAATTACGGATGGGAAGGAGGGTGGGAATTTAAAGTATGGTTACATAACACATTAAATTTAAATTCAGAATTATCTAAACACTTATAACTATACAACTTAAAAAAAAAAACACACACACATACACATATAAAAAAAAACTTAAACTAAACATACAGGTTAAACTAACTACAATCTAATGCTAATGTTAGTCAAAAACACATAAATGAGTTTCATGTACTCCAAATCACGTACAGCCAAAATATCTCGAATTGGCACATTGGGTTGTCTACCTCGAGCCCGAAGGGAATCATAAAGCTCAGATCTGACTCCAGAATGCTCAGCACAAGACCAAATAACGTGATCTGCGTCCTGATAGCCTTGTCCACACTCACAGAGATTGCTGTCGCTCAGCCCAACCCGGTATAAATGAGCGTTCAAAGAATAATGATTCGACATGAGGCGAGACATGACACGAATGAAGTCTCGACCCACATCCATCCCGCTAAACCAAGATTTCTTCGACACCTTTGGGATTATAGAATGTTGCCATCGCCCCAAATCTCCTTTACTCCATTTATACTGCCAGCTGACGAGTGACTGTTGACGAAAAATAGGAAAAAATTCGTTGAAGGCGATTTGTCGATCATAAATATCGCCTTCCATAGCACCCACCTTTGCAAGCGAGTCCGCTTTCTCATTGCCCGGAATT
Organism: Aedes japonicus; assembly: GCA_034211315.2. Classification (NCBI taxonomy): domain Eukaryota; kingdom Metazoa; phylum Arthropoda; class Insecta; order Diptera; family Culicidae; genus Aedes; species Aedes japonicus. The sequence continues at coordinate 47,848 of JASCZW010005590.1, forward strand.
GAACAATGAGATGGGACCCATACAAAGGTGATGATAAAATAACGCGAAGATAAAGCACTTAGAAGCTCCTGTATTTTCATGAGAAAATACGAGGAGTGCTTTACCGGCCTCAATGAGCGAATAGCCTCTATAGAACTGAGACTATCCGTGAAAATGAAGTACTGATCCGGTGTTATTGAGGCAACAATTTCTAGCGTAAAATGTATTGCCGCTAATTCAGCGACATATACGGAACAAGGAGCTTGCAGTTTACGGTTGGCGCTATAAATTTCATTAAATATACCAAAGCCTGCTGACTCCTCTATCAAAGATCCGTCAGTGAAAAACGATTTAGTGGAATCAACTTGGCCAAACTTTGCAGCAAATATCACCGGAGCAATCATAGGACGATGATGCTCTGGGATTCCACGAAGCTCCTGCTTCATGGATAAATCAAAATGAACCGAATTGTCGAAATCGGAGAAGCAAACACGATTGGAAATATTCGGCGAAGGGCTGACATCCTGTGTTATGTACAAATGGTACAAGGTCATGAAGCGAGTTTGAGGATTCAACTCAAGCAGCTTCTCAAAATTTTCGATCACCTCGGGGTTCATAACTTCACACCTGGTGAGGAGCCCGAGAGATAATTCTGAAAACCGATCCGAGAGTGGCAACATGCCAGCCAGCACTTCAAGACTCATGGTGTGAGTCGAGTGCATGCAACCTAACGCGATACGAAGACACCGATATTGAATACGTTCCAGTTTAATGAAGTGCGACCGAGCCGCTGACTGAAAACAAAAACTACCGTATTCCATAACCGACAAAATCGTTGTCCGGTACAACGTTAGAAGATCTTGTGGATGAGCTCCCCACCAGGTCCCGGTAATTGTGCAGAGAAAGTTGATCCTTGGCTGGCATTTTCGCTTCACATACTCAATATGGGATCTCCAGGTGCACTTTGAATCGAACCAGACCCCAAGATATTTAAATGACATAGAATGAGTTATCGGCTTACCCCAAATTTGAAGCTTCGGTTGTGCTGGGTTATGCTTCCTTGAAAAAACTACCAACTCAGTTTTCTCCGTAGAGAATTCGATACCTAGCTCTAGAGCCCAAGTAGACAAATTGTCTAAGGTATCCTGTAAGGGTCCTTGCAGATCGACCAAATTGGGTCCCGTGACAGACACTACGCCGTCATCTGCAAGTTGTCTCAACGTACAATTGTCACTTAGACAACCGTCAATGTCTTTGACATAAAAATTATACAAAAGGGGGCTCAAACATGATCCCTGGGGGAGACCCATGTAGCTAAATCGTGAAGCTGTAGAGGTTCCATGAGAGAAGCTCATATGTTTCTCTGACAGCAAATTGTACAAAAAATTGTTCATTAATGGTGAAAAGCCACAAGCGTGGAGTTTATCTGAAAGAACTTCAACAGATACTGAATCAAAAGCCCCCTTTATGTCCAAGAATACAGAAGCCATTTGCTCTTTTTTAGCAAAAGCTAACTGAATATCTGTGGACAGCAACGCGAGACAGTCGTTCGTTCCCTTACCCCTACGGAAACCATATTGAGTATCTGAAAGCAGGTTGTTCGTCTCAACCCATTTGTCCAGACGGAAGAGGATCATTTTCTCCAACAATTTTCGAATACAGGATAACATCGCGATGGGTCGATAGGAGTTGTGGTCGGACGCGAGCTTACCAGGTTTTTGTATGGCAATAACTCTCACCCGTCTCCAATCATCCGGTACAATGTTGAGTTCCAGAAACTGATTAAACAAGTTCAACATGCGCCTCTTCGCGACGTCTGGGAGGTTCTTAAGCAAGTTGAACTTGATCCTATCAGCCCCTGGAGCCGTATTGCCACACGAAAGGAGTGCGAGAGAGAACTCTACCATTGAAAAGGGTTGGCCAATCTCATCTATCGAATTCGTGTTTTCGCGAGGAATCATCCGTGCCGGCACAGAATCTGGACAAACTTTTCGCGCGAACTTTAGGATCCATTGGTCCGAGTACTCCTCGCTCTCGTTGTTCGTAGTTCGGTTACGCAACCTTCGCGCCGTGTTCCAAAGAGTACTCATCGACGTTTCGCGCGATAGCCCGTTCACAAATGTTCGCCAGTAACCGCGTTTCTTGGCCTTGATGAGGCTCTTAAGTTCGCGTTCGAGAGCCGTGTATACTTCGAAGTGCTCAGGTGTTCCACGTCTACGGAAAACTTTAAACGCGTCGAACTTTTTACGGTAAACCTCGGTGCATTGCTGATCCCACCATGGAGAAGGAGGTTTCCTGCGAGATGACGTCCCTGGAAATGGTCGAGTTTGAGCTTGAAGCGCGCTGTCTAAGATCAGGTTGGAGAGGAAGTTATACTCTTCCAGCGGTGAAAGCCTTTCTACCGTCGTTACGGCTTCATCTACTGCTGTCCTAAACTTTGTCCAATCGATGTGACGGGTAAGATCATACGTGACGTTGACAGATTTCGACGAATTGAACCCGGTGGCAACCGAAATTTTTATGGGCAAGTGATCACTACCGTGGGGATCTTGAATCACATTCCATGTGCAATCCAACGATAATGAATTCGAACAAAGTGTGAGGTCTAATCTACTGCCAACTGAGGATGTACCAGCCAAACGTGTTACTTCTCCATTGTTAAGTACTGTCATATTGAAGTTGTCACAGAGGTCATATATCAAGAAAGATCGGTTGTCATCGTACAGTTCTCCCCAGCCTGTACCGTGAGAGTTAAAATCTCCCATGACCAACCGTGGAGAAGGAAGGACCGAACAAATATCTGAGAGTTGTTTTCGGTTTATCGAGGCTCTAGGAGGAATATATACAGAAGCAATGCAAAGGCTTTTATTTTTAATAACAGCCTGACATGCGACAACTTCAACACCTGGAATATGAGGAAAATTCACTCTATAGAAGGAGTAGCACTTTTTGATCCCCAAAAGTACTCCCCCTCCACGCGAATCCTCACGATCAAGACGAATAATATTGAAATCATGAAACGGAAGATTGATTTCGGAAGAGAGCCATGTTTCACAAAGAGCGAATGCATCACAACCGGTAGTGTGAGCTAAAAATTTGAATGATTCCAATTTAGGAATCAAACTTCGACAATTCCACTGTAGAACAGTGATCAAATCCCCGACCTCATTTGGAAAATTATCCATCGAAGGAGATGATAGCTGCAAGGAGGGGCCACTTAATTGTCAATTGCTTCAAAAAAGTCTTCACTGTTGGAAGCATTGCCAAAACAATGCTTTTGAGAGGGTCAGAAATTTCGAGGTACTTAAAGATACCTTCGGCAATGTCATCAAATGAGAACAGCCCACTTGAGGAGGGGGCTTCTGTTCTTAAAATAGGGGCTTCAGGGGTTTTGGATGTCCCCGGGAGAGATGGAAAGTCCTGGGTGTAGTTAGTACTACGGAAACCAGGAGGAATTGTGTTTTCCTTTTTTCCACCTCTTTTTGAAATGGGCAAGCTGGTCTCGGGCTTCTTTTCAACAACTTTCCGTGGGCGGACGCGTCTTCGCTTCCTTGAAGCACCTTCCGGAAAAGTGAACGACGTTCCCTTTTCAGCCGAATCAAAGTCAGACTCGTCATCTGACAGAGGAGCAAAGGGATTTGTATTGGCATCGGGTGATGGTGAGGCTTTTTTAACCATTTCAGCAAAAGATTGCCTGGAACGCTGTTTCAGCGAGCGTTCTAATTGTTCCCCGCGTTGTTTGTACGCCGGGCACGATGAGAGAGCATGAGGAGGAGTTCCTTTGCAGAAAGCGCATTTAGGTGTGCTGTCTGCGCACGCGCCATCCTCATGTCTCTCCCCACAGTTGGAGCAGCGCGCCTTATTGCCGCAATGGGAGGTCGTATGTCCCATCTGCTGGCATTTCTGGCAGATCATGACCCGAGGTACAAACAATCGCACAGGTAGTCGAAGTTTTCCCAACTCGACGTATTGAGGGAGGGCTGAGCCAGAGAAGGTTACGCGAAACGAGTCTGACGGTGTAAACTTTTTTTCGCCCTTGTTGGTCGACACTGTGCCAAGTTGGCGAACATCAAGTATCTTAACTGGGGACAGCAGAGGGTTCTTAAATCGACCAACCCCCCGCTTCAGCAGGATCTCAGGGGTCAGACTCGTTTCGGAGACCACACCTTCAATTTCAATACCCCGAGCTGGGATATACACTCTATATTCTAGAGTAAATAGCTGGGAGACAGCAATCTCATTAGCTTGCTTGAGATTGGACACAACGACCCGAAGTTTATTGGGTCTGACTTTAATTATCTCGGTCACGGCCGAGAATCGCTTCGTCAGATCATCAGAAATCTGACAAACATTTAGAGGTTTCGATTTGGGCTGAAAATAAACAACCCATGGCCCAGTTGAACTATCTGGATAAGCACGTGATCTGGTAACTCTATGAGCCAGCTCATCATTTCGTGCCATAGATGATCCATCTTGCGATAAATCATCCATGGCTCGCATGTGGGAGCTTATCACGCTCAACCACTAACGTAATTATCTACAATCAATCACAGATAAACAAACTAAACCTAAAAAAAAACTTAAACTAAGTACACTCTCACACACACTATCAATCACTCTCCACACTCACACACACACTACGATGAAAATCACTTATCTTATATACTACTAAAAAACTTATCTTATATGTATCACGGACCTACTGCAGCTGGGCGACGAATGTGTGCTGCTGCTGCCGAGCGACGATGAGTGACCGCGTGTACCGTCTAAGCGTGGAGCTAAACGATGACGATGATGTTGCTGGTCGGTGGTAGTTGGTGGATGGAAGAATACACGCTACACTCGATGGGCTGCTGGTATGCGTGCCGTATAGATGCGGGACAATATGGCTTCTCGATCGTGGCAATATTGCTAATTGCAATCAATGACGTTGTTGCACCACTTATCACACAATGTTCTCTTCTTCAGTAAACCAAGACTGATTTCACTCGCGACGATTTCACTGGCGATTTAGAAAAACTGATACTGAAGACTGTAAACACTCGTTAAAAGCTTCCAAAGCAACGGAAAGCGGACCGAACGAACTGAACCGTTCGCTTGTTCACTGGGCAATGCTCCGGGATATAATGTGGCTGCTTGTTTATCACATTCTAGACACACTGGCGGCGTTGCTATTTATGCTAAAGAATCAGTTCAGTTCAAGCTTCAATTGAACGAAGTTTGTGACGGCAATTGCTTTTTAAGCATTGCAGTTGTTCGAGGCATGCAGATCGGTAATTATGGTGTATTGTATCATTCTCCCAGTTCTAGTGATCAGCGTTTTATTGAAATTTTGGAAAACTGGTATGAGATTTTCGTAGATTCTAGTAAACTAAACGTGCTTGCTGGTGATTTTAATATAAATTATTGTGACATTAATAATTCGAAGCATTTGAAACGATTAGCAGATTTCTTTAATTTAAAACAATTGGTTAATGAATATACGCGTATTTCCAGACACAGTAAAACTTTGATTGACCATGTGTACTGTAATTTTGATTCTGTTAGTGTTGTTATAAACTCTGACTTGAAAGTAACTGATCATGAAACAATTATTATTAACGTTGAAGATAATACTAATAGTGACAGTGATTATGTGAAATTAAAATGTTGGAAAAAATATTCGAAACAAGCTATTTCAAGACTTGTCGAAAGAAGTGTGGATTTTCATATAAATACCGGTTCTCTAGATCAGAAATCAGCTGTTTTGACAGACGTATTAAAAATATGTACCAATAAACTAGTTGAAAATAAATTTGTGTTAGTTAAGAACTCGAACAGCTGGTACAATTTGGATCTTTTGCGTCTCAAACGTAAAAGAGACAAGCTGTACAAAAAATGGCGTAGAACTAATAGAAATATCTTTTTGAATAGGTACAAAGTCGCGCGTAACAAATATTCGCAATGCGTTGAACAAACTCGTTGTGAATATATTCAGAGGAAAATCGATTTGCATCAAAACAACAGCAAAGAGTTATGGAAAATTTTGAAATCTTTGTTAAAACCTAGTAATTGCAAACCGCGATCCATAACCTTCAATGGCACATTAGAACAGTCAGAGGACACCATTGCATGTAGATTTAATGAATATTTCGTCGATAGTATTTTGTCAATCAATCAATCCATTAATTTAGTAGATGAGCCAGACGAAATAAAACAGCCGATTAATATTAACTGTAGTTTTGAAAGTTTTCACCCAATAACGTTAGAGGATCTTAAATCTATTTGCTTTTCTTTGAACAAAACGGCTGGAGTGGATAACGTAACTGCAAGAGTAGTACAAGATTGCTTTAATATCATCGGAAACAACCTGCTGGACCTTATTAATGAATCGCTGCAAACTGGGCACGTGCCACAAGTTTGGAAAGAATCTTTAGTTATTCCCATTCAAAAAGTCGCTGGAACGATGAAAGCCGAAGAGTTTCGTCCTATTAACATGTTGCACACTTTAGAGAAAATTTTGGAACTTGTTGTAAAAGGCCAGCTGTTAACGTATTTAAATAGTAATAATTTGATTGCACCGGAACAATCGGGATATCGCGAAGTTCATTCAAGTGAAACAGCGTTAAATTTAGTTTTAGCTAAATGGAAAGAAAATGTAGAGCGTAAAGATACGATTGTTGCTGTTTTTTTGGATCTGAAACGATTTCTCGGCCCTTGTTGTTAAAATCAATCAAGCGCTTTGGATTTTCGGGTTCTGCATACAGATGGTTCGAAAGCTATTTGTCTGACAGAACTCAAAGGACGGCTTTTAATGATTCCGTGTCGAGCCCTGTGGAGAACAGCCTTGGCGTACCACAAGGGAGTGTATTAGGGCCCATTTTATTCATTCTATATATTAATGACATGCGACGAGTCTTGCGATTTTGTGATATTAATCTTTTTGCTGATGATACCGTGTTGTTCATTGCAGCTTAAAGCCTCGAGGAGGCCGTTTCACATTTGAATGCAGATTTACGTTCTCTAAGTAGATGGTTAAAGTACAAACAGTTGAAATTAAACATAAGTAAAACTAAATTCATGGTAATTTCGCGGAATCGAGTTAACGAAGACGTCTCTGTTAAAATTGATGATGTGACAATTGATCGCGTTCGTGAGATTAAATATCTTGGCGTGATTATTGATGATAGATTAAAATTTGACTCTCACATTGACGATGTCATCAAGAAAATAGCCAAGAAGTACGGTATTCTCTGCCGATTGAAAAACGATTTAACTATTGCTAGTAAAATACAATTGTACAAATCTATCATCTCTCCTCACATTGAATTTTGCCCTTCCATTTTGTTTTTATGGAATCAAACACAAATATCGAGATTACAGCGTTTGCAAAATAAGATAATGCGGTTGATCTTGAGATGTAACAGGTTCACTTCCTCCTCTTTTTTGTTAGATACCCTACAGTGGCTATCCGTGAAGCAGAGAGTTGTGTATTTGACAATGGTGTTCATTTTTAAAGTAATAAACGGTTTACTGCCTCGATATTTGTGTAATCGAATTGAAAGAGGAAGTGACATTCATAGATATAACACTAGAAACGCGGATGATGTTAGAACACCATATTTTTTGTACGGAGCTTCACAAAATTCGTTGTTTTTTAAAGGTATAAATGTTTTCAATTCGATGCCTATACACATCAAACGTGCAGCAACATTAACAGATTTTAAGAGACCATGTATTTCACACATCAAAGCTGCCTTTTGAACAGCTACTCTGTTAACTTTTTACTCTTGACTAATTTTGTATCTTGACGATGTTATTACAACGGATATTTTGTATGGTTTATTGTTAAATGTTTTATATTTGTCATGGGGCACAAACAAACTATATTTTTCGCCTCGATGATGATGATGGATTTAAAGTTTTTATTTTGTTATTGAATTTAAAGTAGTCTTCATTTTTTGTGTAGTCTTCAAAAGTTTGAGCCTCGCGCGCGGTATACAGGTATAAAGGACTTTTTTTTTAATTTACAAAAAAAAATATTGGCCTTTGATGCTTGAGAAGATGCCATGAAATAGTAGTGGGTTGTCTGGCTGATTGTCGGGGAATTCTTTGCCAGTTCTGTTGTGGTTGAAAGTAAAAGTTTGACTAGGGCCGGTCCAGGATTTTTTCGGTTTGGAAATTTTCTTGATTTCCCTGTTTGGGGATATCCTTGGTCAGCCCAAAACTAAGGTGGCGGTTCCATTCGTGTTGAAACCTCACTCTGTAGCGGGCAAGATCGGATATTGGCTTGTATTTTGATAATGTCCTTATACAGAATTCTGTGATTTGAATTGTAATAGAATTTTCTGATCGCTGGGTTTATTTGCGAACATTTGTGGTTGACATCAATAGCTTTTCACAATTATATCGCTGTAAAGCAAATGAACAGTTTTTGAAGAAGTTTATAGCTGTAGATACAATCAGTTCGTTTTTTGTTTTGCATAACTGGTTGAATTGTTTTTAAATAAATTATCTAATAGATAAATCGTCTAGCTCAAACCTTTGTAGGGGTAAGTGGCGGGACCATCATCATCATCATCATCATCATCATCATTATTTTATAACTTTAAGATCCTCTAGAAAATCCAAGCCGTCCTGGAGTTCGTAACATGAAATATACTGTAGTTACATTTTTTTTGGCTGTACAAAGTATCGTCACGTATTCAAGTATATTCAGTGAATATTTTCGAACGTAAAAATACATAAGAAGATAATCTGTGGATGGTCTAGGTCATCCGAACTGTTTGAGGGTTGAGAACTCAAGATTTAAGGTTGTAACAGTAAATTTTAGGCAATACAAAGTTACAATAAATATTCAAACATATTAAGTAAGTATTCTTAAAGTAAAAAAAAAACATTACAAAGCAATATGACATGTTCTAGGTCATCCAAACCATCATTGAGAACATAGGGCCAACAGTTGTAACGAAAATGAATAATTTGGAAGAACAACAGACAGTATGAGACAATCTTCTGATGTTCTAGGTTATCCAAACTTTCCTGGAATTCAAAACTGAAAATCTACGGTAGAAGATTTTAAGTTTGGAATTGTAGCTTAAAATCACCAGCTGTTTTGGACTTAGCAAAGTAGCAATATGTATTTGACCAAATCAAGTGAGTCTTTTGGAGTATAATGAGATACCTTTAAAATTTAAGGTCTACAATTGTAACAATAGCTCTATGGGCTATACAAAGTTAACTTAGTTTGTTTGGCATAGAATATCCCACGATCATCTCATAGTGTCAGTTGGTCTTCCAGGACATTCATTGAATATGTTTGAATACCTACACACTAAGAAATTATGAATTTTACACGAGACGTAATTCATGTTTGTAAAAAGTCGGAGAACGTAAAGAAAGATTTCGTGTAAAATTAGATCTCTTTTAACTGACACATACGCAATTCGACGAAATATGCGTTTGATTGAATTTATTTTCTTATCTCTTTGAACTCATTCTTATGTGCTAAAGGACGCTTGCATGTGTCGGTCTCGGGACAGACATTTACATGTCATTTTGGTAGTGTGTATCATATTGTGGTAAAGCGAATAAAGCTACTGTTACAACTGTTCATCTTAAGTTTTGATCTCCTGGGCAGTTTGGACGACCCAACACATCTCAAAAAAAATATTTCCTACTTTATTCAATCATTTCTATGTTATTGAACTTGCTTGTATAAATATGCCTTAAAGGGCAGGTAGCAAGTTCTTAATATAGTCCTCTGGACCGACTGTTCTCTGGAAGTGAAGTATTCGCAGGCCACAAATTGGGCTTACAAACTCGAACGACTATGGTTTGCCTCAACCTTTCCAGATCAGCGTACATTAGATGTATGAGTGGTTCTTCTCTCTAGAAGAAACCTTAGAAAATATTATTGAAATAGATCAGTATGCTTAACAATAGCTTGTAAACTCTATCAAAATTTTTTAGATCAATTTCTATTTAACAAGCTTTACAACTTTGCACAAAAATATTCGGTTTAACAGCAGTCAGAATAAGATAAAATATTCGATGAATTGTGAATTTTTAAAATCTACTGTATAATAAATTAAGATTATTTGTCTCAGAAATTTCAGCAAAATATAAAATTCTAGTGTACGAGTTTTAATGGAACTTTGAAATCATTACGCTTTTATAAACTGGTCGAATTGCAGTGTATCCCGATTTCATCTATGATGGAATTGAGTTTGCTTGACTGACGGGATAAGAACAATCAAATCTAGATTCAGAATTACTACGTGAATAACTGAAAATAAGCCCTTTGTCTGATTTTCAATTCGTTCCCACTTTTCTCGACCTTTTGAATACCGAAAGGTTAGTCCACTTTTGAAAAACTTGAGCATGAGCATGAGCATGATTGACCGCCCACGGATGCAATTCCGTTATTGCCAGATCAACTGTATTTGCACAAAGAACCAACAGATGATGTTTGGGACTAACATACATCTTCAATGTGTAAAAACTGGTGACCCATTATAAAGCAATACCGGCGCCGGCCGTGTCCGAATGCTGGTCAAGTAGGGAATGGGAAGGAACGTGTTGACATGATACTCGCTTTTTAGGAAGCCGAGAAATCCTCTGCACTTCCACGAGAAATCACTGGGATGTTGGATAGTTGGGGAAAGGTTAGCAGCTGGGTTCGTCTTGGTTAACGATACGCCGAAAATATGTAGCACTTTTCGCCAAAAGCAATGGGCCGCTCCAATGTTACTGAAAAGAGACAAGCATAACGAAAAACAAAACAAAACAAAATAGACAAAATAAAATAAAACAGGATTTTAGATATTGTCTTCAAAATACGGTATAAATAAATTATCTGTTGCTTTGCAAACCAGCTATCCTCGATATCCTAGATGGCCAAGTCCTGCTGGACCGCAGCTGCCGCCTTCGGCACTCGTCCACATCAACCCGGCCATCGCCGACGTGTCGGAAACCTTCCGGTAGTAGCATGATATCTGGGTCTAATACACTCTTCTTGCACTGATTAGTTTACACACTAATCCTGAACACCGAATCAAAATGCACTTTGGCACGGTTGTGGTATTTTCTTCTAAAATCTAGTTCTATATACTGGCACATGTTTGCAGGAAATATCTTCCCCCACAATACCCGCGAACGACGACACTTTGGAATCGCTCGAGGAAGAATCACCAACGCTCAACAGCGCAATTGATTGTATGCAGCTTTTTTCAATGAATCCCGAGCACGGCGCGATCCCGCGACACGCCAGTCCACTTTTGAAAAACTTGAATCGAACAAAATATTTTTGAAGAAAAGTGAGAGTAAATCAAATATGACTTGATTCTTGTATGTAGTTTCTTCATTGGACATTTTATTTATATATTGCATAAACGTTTTAAGTTTTCACACCTATCCCGTTCGATTCGTCATGGACTTCACTTCAATGCTTTATTTGTATAGAAATATGAAAAAGTATTATGAAATAGCTGGAACATTGTAAACACAATGAGAGATGTTATACTATGGGACCACGTGCATCGCATTCATGCTAATCTAGAGTGCTGTGACCGACCAGCGCTCTGCATTTGACAAGTTCAATTGAGGTAGAGACAGGACACTGTTCACCAGGGCATCTAGTTTTTACTTCCTGACTTTTATGAAGTATGGCCAGATCGCCAAATTTGGTTGACTATTGTACAATATGAACAAGTAATTTTTTAAAACATTTTACATTCGGCAGTGCGAAAATAGTGACTTTAGTTACCATTTTCCGAAAAATAGTGACTCAGTGACTTTTGGATGCAAAATGTGACTTTTTAGTGACTAGACTCAAAATAGTGACCAAGTCACTATAAAGTGACTCGTTACCAGCCCTGGCGGTACTAAAGTTTCGATCACCTGCAAAATAATTCATTGTCTGCTCTCCGCATACTACTGTCAACGCTTAATATGCGCGTGAATTCAAATTGACGCGTGATCTCGTCTGGGTTGTCTCTTCTTAACTTTTGAGAAACTGTGCCAACGATCATAATCTTCCAGATCTTTGATGTGTTGATATTTTGTCAAAGAATCAGTTCATCCTAAAATATTAACGACCTCGATTAATGTGCGGTAATTTGAGATTCCAAAATCATTTTGGTGTACATAAACTACTTGGTTGACTTTATTTCCCCAAGCAATACATTGATAATGTATCGAAAGAACCTCTAGTTAACCAGGACAAGATTTTAACTGCAATAATAATAACAATAAAAAAAACATTATATATGTAACACCAATCAATTTACTTGATTATTTGTTCAACATAGGATAGCTACACTCAGGCAAATAAACCCAGACTACAACTTATGAAAGACATAGTGAATTTCATAAGCTAGATTCATGTAAGGCCTTTGTCTTATATGTTGTTTTTACGGCTTTCATCCGTTCATCCGTTGATTGACAAGTGTTTAAACTTCCCAACAAACAATATGAATTGATAGAAATATGAATAAGCCCCGGTTTTTTTTTTTTTTTCATTAGAGCGAATCTGACATTGAGAGATTCTCTCCGGGCTCACTCTCTTTCATTCATTACAGCGCCATTATAACACTTTCGAGGCATTCTTTAGTACAGATCGAAACACAACAGTGCTGGCAAGCATACTCTACAAATAGTAGAATGAAAAACTTAAAGGTGATTGCAATTTGAATGAAAGAGAAAATAGTCAAAGAAAGTCTCTCAATGTTAGATCCGCCCTAATATAAAAAAAACCCTAGAAATAATTTTTTAACGGAAGAAACGTAAATTTGATTGAATAAACTATTAATAAATATTTGTAAGATGAACTGAAAAGTGCAACATTCAAGGGTCGATTCCAGATAGTTCCAGTTTATTATTTTTTTTTATCATTGTAGTTCATAAGGCCAATTAATGAAACTCTTACTGATTTTCTGTAGCAAAATTACATAATTCAATCCAATAAATATCGAAAGACTATTTTGCTAAGGGTATTGTATATAGATTTTTGCCAATAAACATATACGAACTAAAGTTAAAAAAAAACGCATCAATAATGTTGCATTAGGCTGATGCAAAATTTAAAATATTTGCTCCCCTAAGCCTAATCAACGCCAATTTGGGTCCTGATAGTCCCCAAAAAATTTTAACACATTTGGTTTTAATTTGGCTTTGCACACGCTATTCAAAGTTTGTATGGGAATTAGTATGAAGAATCTCAAACTTACATTTCCAGATCCCTAACATCTTGATATTATGTCCTTAAACCAAATCTTATATACATTCATATAGTGTAAGTTGTCAACTATCAAAATGCCGAAGATACCTGACATGTAAATTTTATACAAAAATAGTTATTCAATGAAACATAAAATACACACTTTAGGTATGATGTTTTATTCTTATTTTTGTTTTCTTATTATTTATATGTTTTTTATATTTTATATTCATATATTTTATGTATTTTATTTTATTTATATTATTATATACATTTTATATATATTATATTTATATATTTTATATACATTACATATTTTTACTTCTTATTATTATATTTGATGAATAACTATTTTTGTATAAAATTTACATGTCAGGTATCTTCGGCATTTTGATAGTTGACAACTTACACTATATGAATGTATATAAGATTTGGTTTAAGGACATAATATGAAGATGTTAGGGATCTGGAAATGTAAGTTTGAGATTCTTCATACTAATTCCCATACAAACTTTGAATAGCGTGTGCAAAGCCAAATTAAAACCAAATGTGTTAAAAATTTTTGGGGACTATCAGGACCCAAATTGGCGTCGATTAAGCTTAGGGGAGCAAATATTTCGAATTTTGCATCAGCCTAATGTTGCATTCTTCTTTCTAATCCCCGTAAGGATGCTGCATCTTTAGAACTTCAAGAAAAAATATATGATCTTTTGAAGATTTAAATTCTTTTATGACAATTTGATTCAGGCGAGTGAGTGATCGTGTTGTTCGTTTTAACGGTCAAAAGATCAAAATGAATAGAAAAATATTATTCCTGTTATTGTTATTGTTTTTGTTAGGTGCATAAATCACGCCTTCAACTAAGGCGTATCCGGGGACTACTCCCCGCTGGGTATATGCAACCTATTAATCCTTCTCGTTACACGTGTCAGCTTGTGCGATACTGTAGACACAACATGGGTGGTCGTATCCGTCCAGGCCCTCCACTGGATAGGCGCAGGTGTCCGTTCAGTTTCTAGTATATTAATTCATCTTTATGCCTAACTGAAGTTTTATTACTTCAAAAGTTTTGAGAAAACCTGTGTGTAAAACGTCTAGTTTGAAGTAATTTGTCTTGTACTTAATTGGCCATAATAATATGAAAACTCCAAACCGAATTCTTTAAAATATTATAAACTTAAAAAAAGGATGGATAAACATGTCCAAATTTATGTCGTTTGGATTTTGAATTTTAGCAACATTCCATAAACCCATCTTATTAAATATTTATTCCTACATCCAAATGAAATCGTAGAAGGTGCCCCGCATTGGCCAACAATAAATTTTCTTTCAAGCATTCGCTTAAACCACCCAAGCCCAACAGTTCATGATACCCAAAGATTTTGGTTCAAAGATTTTTGTTTGTCTACTAGTTAGGAGGTGCAAATTTTCCTTGGTGGCTATTGTATTTATAATTTCAAAGTTATGCGTGATTCAGGTACTTATTACCCTGTTATTTTTATAGTTTTTTTTCGAGAATTATTCGAAATTGAGTTTGCTTATGTAATTTTGTTAATGGTATGAGGTATTCTAGTTAGGTTGTGATTTTGAATGTTTAATTCCGCCGCCATCTAATGAATTAGTTTAAGCCTCCTTACCATCATTCGGCTGAGTTGGACCATGTGAAATCTTATTTATTAAATGGTGTTCCCAATGACTCAAACTACTTTTCCCCTAGTTCTACTACTTCTACTATTTTACTACTTTTACTATTCTACTACTTCTACTATAACTGACTGTTCTTTCTTCTCGCCTTTTCTTCGGTAGTGGAGCCTCATGTTCATTCCTGTTGACGCTCGCTGGGGTGTGTTCTTTATTCGAAGTCGCTGTCCGATGGTCGGATCGGAATCGGATCGGATATGGAATATGTTCGCACTGGAACGCAGTCGGAGGCAGTCGGAGTGGACTGTATTCGGCAGGTTCGTATGGAGGTAGCAAGCGTCAATCTCAATCAACTCTTTAGCTCTGAAAAGAGCTGACTGACGTTGTTTTCCAGCCACAGAGGGAAACGGTCGGGAATAATGAAAACAGTAGGCTACACCAAAACAACTCTTTATTTCTCTCTTCTTTCTATTACTGCTTCTGCTGCTGCTGCTAACGGGTGCGCGGTTGGGATAAAACTGATACTGTGCACGCTAATCCGTGCCGCTTATATAGATGGAGCGCTCAGTGCGCTGTGATGTGTTGGTTGCTGATTGGTGGACAGGCTTATGGATGGTAGTAGAGGTGATTGGTTGGCGTCGTTCGTGTTGGTGCTTGAGTCTTGCAGGATGCTACTTTCGGCGTAGACGGAACATAACCCCCCCGGTTGAGGTAACTCAACAATTAACAGGCGGTTGACCGTTATCTTCGATGGGCAGAATGGATACTTTGTTGATCGGACGGCGATATGTGTTACCATTCGCGATGACGTCGACTGCTCGGACCAGACCGTCGGCTTCAGGATAGACGGCCACGATACGACCTAATTTCCAATTTAGTGGTTGGTTCCGATCGTGAAGCAACACGATCATATCTTAACGGATGCTGGGCATTTCCTTTTGGTTTTTCTTCCGAGGCAGCAAAGTGTTCAAATAGTCTCGGCTCCAGGCACGCCAAAACTGCTCGCGTAAAAGCTGGAGATGCTGCCACCGTGTCAATCGATACGCCTTGACATTCTCCAGGGATGGCTCACCTGGAGCGGTAAGCGGTCGTCCGATCAAATAGTGTGCCGGAGTTATCGCCAGCGGGTCCGCCGGGTCGTTGGAAACTGCGTACAAAGGACGAGGGTTGAGAACGGCTTCGATTTCGGCCAGGATCGTACAGGGTTCCTCGAAGGTCAGACTGGTGTTGCCGACGACACGTTTCAGATGAGTTTTGGCCGACTTCACGGCCGCCTCCCACAAGCCACCAAACTCAGGTGCGTCTGGCGGGATGAAATGCCACTCAATCTCATCGTTGTGGCAGAACGATGCGATGGTCTCAACGGTTTACTTGTTACGAAACTGCTGGTAAAGGTGGTTCAACTCGTGGTTAGCTCCATGAAAATTGGTTGCGTTGTCCGAATGGATTTCATGGACCATTCCACGGCGTGCGATGAAACGTCGAAGGGATGCCATAAAGGCATCGGTGCTCAAATCGGATACGCCTTCCAAGTGGACGGCTTTGGTGGCCATGCAAACATAGACGGCCACGTACGATTTCACCAGAGTTGGTAGGCGTTTCCTTGCTTTGTCCAGAAAGGCCCGGCGTAATCCACACCGGTCACGGCAAATGGGAGCGACGGCACTACTCTCGATGCTGGCAGGTTTCCCATCAATTGGTTGGGTGTTGATTGGTCCGGAAGCATCTCACGCACCGACGTGTGATTAACCGGATGGTGGATCGAGCGTTCAGTAGCCAGTACCGTTGTCTCATGGCACTTAGCAGGCCCGTTTGCCCAACGTGGAGTAGCTCAACGTGCATTTGTTGGATAAGTAGTCGTACCACCGGATCCTTATCCGGCAGGATGATTCGATGACAGCTCTCGAAGGGTAACTGCGATCGGTCCAACCGACCACCTACTCGAAGCAATCCGTCGTGGTAAATCGGTCGGTGGTTTCCGAGTCTCTTGCAGTGCTCGTTAGCCCGAACTCGCTTGATCTCGTCGACGAAATATACATGCTGCACAACATGCAAGATGGCTTCAGTTGAACGGCGTAGTTCACGGACAGTCAAATGAGGGCTTCGCTCACGTTCGGACGGATTCCTTTTGCGGCAGTTGGTTACGAATCGCAGGACATAACCCAAAACTCGTTGAACCTTGCGGAAGTTGCTTAACTTGTGGAAAAACGATATAAGGTCCATACTCACATCGGGTACAGCTACCAGGGATTTAAGTTCCGGAAGCTCGTCGTCTGGAACTTCGTCGGGGGTATCTGCGTCGTAATTTACACTATGGAGGAATTCAGGCCCATTCCACCAAAGGCTGTTGTTCTTCAGGGACTCAGCAAGTTGGCCGCGGGAAACGATATCGGCTGGATTACTTTGGGACCGGATATACTCCCACCGATATTCACCGGTAAGTTCTTGAATTACAGCGATTCGATTTCGAACGAACAACTGCAGCTGGTTGATGGGTTTCTTAATCTTCTTTATTGTCGTCAATCAGGAGTAGACCATATGTTACATTTGTTACATTTTGTTCTTAATCCTAGTTATACTAGAGGTAATAAAATACATAACATTAGTTTAAATAGTGCCTGGTTTACATAATTCATATCGCGTGACCATTTCGTGTACATTAAATACTTAACTTCATCACTTATCGATCAATGCCTAGCTAACCTTGAAAAGAATGTTTGCCTAAGAGTGTTTTTATTCATTGTAATATCAATTCTTTCACAATTTGCATTGTAGCAAGACATCATTTTGTTCAAAGGCCCATTTTTGGCATAGTTTGTTCTATGATTGCTAATATAAAAAAGATTTCTGCATTGTAGTTTGCTTTCTTGTAAATGATATTGAATTACATTTTTTCACATTAAGTTCTAGTAAACTCTTCTTACACCAGTTGTGGAAGTTGTCAGCATCATGTTGAAAATCTTCGAGATCGGTTGTGTTACTTATTTCCATAAAAAGTTTCATATCGTCTGCATATATAGAAACATTTAGGCGTTTCAATGTGTGCTCCACATCGTTGACAAATAAAATAAACAGTAGTGGACCCAGATGAGAACCTTGTGGTACCCCGGATGTGACGTTAACAATTTTAGAAAAAAATCCTTCATATCTTACTCGTTGCGTTCTTTTTGTCAAGTATGACTCGATCCATTCTAGTAATCTAGGATTGAAACCTAACTTAGATAATTTGAAAAGCAACAGTGGTATCAACTCTGTCAAATGCTTTACTAAAATCAGTATAAAGCGCTTCTACATAATTCCCTTTATCCATTGCGTTTAAGGAGAATGTTATAAATTGAATCAAATTAGTAGCTGTTGATCGCTCCTTAACAAAACCATGTTGCTTGGCAGTTATTAAGGTTTTCACCTGTGAGAATATGTTGTCATTAATTAAGGACTCGAACAACTTCGGAATGCAAGATAATATAGCAATACCACGATAATTTTTAATATCAGATTTTTTCCCACTTGAAAATCGGGATTAAATAAGATTCTTTCCATCTAGAAGGCAGAATACCATAGTCCAATGATGAGTTGAACAACCAAAATAACGGTTTAACTAACCCATTGGAAAGGGATTTTAGAAATATAGGTGGTAAGCCATCAGGCCCAGCCCCTTTTGAAGCATCCAAATTTTCTAGGTCTCGTAAAATTTCCAGAAGAGATACATTATATACTGATATGTCTTTCATTGCATCTGGAAGGTATGAAAACTATTGATGATCGCGTTCCGTTTCATCATGAGATGCATAAACGTTTTGAAAAAAATCAGTAAATAAATTACTTTTCTCATATGGCGTGCTACCAGCCCTGCTATCCAAATGCATTGTTGATGTATGATGTATGATGCATGATATGTACTACCACCCATTGTAGCACGGAAACGAAGTCCGACAGCAGTGAGCTCTCCTCGCTGTTAGACTTGATCAAGCTTTAATAACCACTGATTATCCTAATCATGCCATTCACCTATACGTGCACATCACCTATACGTATCCACAGGGATATAAAGAATCTCCTTCCAACAACAAGATTGAACAATTGGTCAAAAGAGCAAGCTATCTAACATGAGGATGCCCCAATGGGCGGGGAGGAGAGCCCGCCTCGATTCACAAACTGTTAGCAATGGGGAGTTGGCATTTCCACTCTCCCCATCCAGAGTGCTTCAATCGGGTGCCCTGATGGTCCCTCCCATTCCCATGAAATATTTATATAATAGTGAATAAATTTATGTAAATGAAAAATACTGCAATCATTCGGTATCTATTATTTATGATCTCTTTCGGTGGATCCTGAAATATAAGAAATGTTGTAAAGTGTTAAAGTGGAGAGTTCTGTGTTTTCGCGCTTAAGAATGTTTTCGTTCGTTTTCAGCGATAGCAGCAATTTCCCAAAATCTTGATTTGAGATATCCTAAATAAGTTTCTTAAATTTTACAAAAATTACATTTATACATTTTAATCTACTGTTGCCATGGTCACTATTTGCTGCTTGGTGTTGATTTTCATTACAGCAATACGCTTTTATTTTTGCTGGCTTAATAATTATTGCTCCTGTGTAAGGAAAACAGAGAAGATTTTATTGACAGGGAGTTAAAGACAAATGGACGTAAAACAACAAAAAGCAATTTTTAAATCATCTATGAAGTAAAATCAATAAAACAATATCATCAAATATAATGGTATTGTGAGTTATGATACGGTACTGACAAAAATAGAACTGTAACATCAGACACAATCTGAATGGCAAACAGCACAGATTTGGAAAAGGTCTATTTGCAAACTGGAATTGAAAAATACATTAGGTAATAAGTGCAAAAGCCTACCATAGATTCCGTTGCAGCTTCTTTTATTCAAGGCACTAGATACTTCTAAATCATGATGATAATTGGACATATAAGACATAATAATTAAAAGTATATATAACCTATTAGGTGAAATTATAAAAAAAAAATATGTTAAAATATAAATCCTGAAAACACCAGTAATGATCAAAATGATAATGATGATGATAAAGAAGATTGATAATGGTTATGAATAAAAAATGTCCTACGTGATAATATATATAGTCAAGGGATATTATAATATAAACTGAAAATTACAACTGTGCCGACTGCTGTTTTGTTGCAATTGTAGACAAACTCCCAGAAAACTTAGACAATGTATGACGAGAGAAAAAAAATGAATTTTAAATTTTAAATTATTTTATAATACCTGATGACCTGGAAGACCTGAAAGATATGAGAATGGAAAATTATGATATGATCGCTATTGTCAGATTGACAACATTGCTCAGGCTACGCCAACCAGCGTCTCCACGTTTCAGCTGGCAGTCTTTTGTGATCATATGACTCGTGGAGGCGTGAGGTAGGAACTTGTGAGGACCGGAGGTTGGTCGCACCCTCCTGCCAAGTTGTCAACTCACCATTTGAAGCCCTGCTATCCAAATGCATTGTTGATGGGAAATTTGTAGATTTTTGTTTCTCTTTAGCAAACCTAAAAAAAAGATTTAGGATCTGACTTGATATTATTTTCCACATGTGCGTTGTGCTCTGTATATGCATGTTTCATTTCTAAGTTCAGTTGATCGCATATTGCAAGATATGTTGAAAGGTTTTCGTTAGTTCTATTCCTTTTGAATGCTTTATGAGCTTTTTGTTTTCTGTTTTTCAGATTAATAATCGATCTATTGTACCAAGTTGGTACCTTTGGATTTTTTTTCTTTCTTTGTTTTTTGGGCACTGTATATTCTAAAATATCATATATAACTCTATAGAATGTGTTCACAGCCTTATGCAAGTCATCATTATGTAATAAAGTTTGCCATTCGATGCAATTTAACTCTTGTTTAATTTTTCCGTAGTCTGCTTTACTAAAATCGAAGTATGATTCCGAGAAACTATTATCTAACATTGTGAATTTACCATGCACGAATATAGAGTATTCAATAGCAGTGTGAGAGACTTCATTTTTCCAAAGTGGAGCTGGTGATTCAGATACGCAAAAGTCATCGGTCATATTTGTGAACAATAAATCCAAATAGCAGTTATTTTGATTTTTTACGTGATTCACTTGATTTAGCCCAATTTCTGCACTTTTATCAAACAAAATACGAAGTGTTTCATTATCACCGACAACTGGTATTAAGAGAGAATCATTTACGTCATCTAACATCAAATTTGCTGTTCGTTGATTAAAGTCCCCATATATACGAACATTTGCATCAGGCTCAAAATTTGCAATAATTCGATCAGCAAGATTGAAAAACAATTCAAATGACTCTTTGTTTGCATATTCTGGAGGGAAATAAACTGCGGCAAAAATATGAACCTGATCATCGATGCTAAATTTTACTCAAACATGGTCAAACTCTTTGCACTTGCGAGAAGAAATTTGTTCTGAATCATAATTAGCACTTACAGCTATTAAAACACCGCCACCACATTTTTTGTTGGATAATAGTTTATCACGATCATCTCTAAATACATTAAAGCGATCTGCAAAGACTTCTTCGTTATTTATGCTTGCATCCCAGCTTGTTTCAGTTCCTAAAATTACATCGTAAGTACACGCCTCTACTTGTTTATAAATTCCATTCACCTTCAAAGCACTTTTCATCCTATTAAAATTTTGACAGTAAATTACTACCTCCTGGCTTTTATTACCACTGTTAGTACTAAATAATTATCTCACCTTCCTGATATTGAGAGTTCCCTAAAACCGGGAAATCATCTGGTTCTTCAGAACCGTTGTCATTTACTTCCTCTATAGAGTTCGTCAATTTCTTTGAAAAGACATGTGCCTACATGTGCACTCTCGCATGCTGCAGTAGAGTTGTCGAAGGTCATATGATGTGAGCTGGTTCTGGATGGTTCATTCTCCGGGTAAGGGTTCAAGGTTTGTCCTCTTTCAAAACGAATCGTCGGCCGGTAACTAGTGGGAGGTCTGGAGAACTGATCCATGCTAGCACGATCGTACTGTCGCACCACAGCACAATGCTCCGGAACGACATATCCATGGCTGGAAATACTTTCTGCACCAACCGGGTTAATAGCAGAGCTGCGCACAGCTCCTTCCGTGGGATGGAGAGCTCTTTAAGTGGGGCCAACTTCGATTTGCTCGTAAGGAGACGGAAGACAAAGATGCTTCGCAGATAAATGCAGGCTCCGTACGCCTTGTTGGAGGCATCCGAAATGCCGTGCAGCTCGTATGTGACCACGTTGTCAAATGTCACACGCCTTGAAATTTCGATTTCTTGAAGATGCGACAAAGAAATTTCGAGTTCTTGCCACTGCTGTGCTGTATCGTCGTCTACCGGATCGTCCCAACCGGTCTTCAGATGCCACAACCTCTGTGCCAAGAGCTTCGCCAGCACAATAACAGGTGAAACCAATCCCAAGGGGTCGAGAAACTTTGCGATCTCCGAGTACATCATCCTTTTCGTGGGTCGTTGGGACGTTGATGGGTTTGGACGATAGGCGATGAGCATCGCGTCAGCTGATGGATCCCAAACTAAGCCAAGCACTCGAATGGCCTCATTCACTCCATGCTCTTCTAACGTGACCTTCTTCTCTTGTTCTTCCACGGGGATGTGCTCTAGGAACTCCTGCGAGTTCGAGCACCACTTGTGTATGGGAAAACCTCCACGTCCAAGGAGTTGCTTCAGTTGTTGTTGCGCATCGATGGCGGCTTCCACCGAGTCAGCACCAGAGAGTACATCGTCCATGTACGTCTCTCCTTCACTATGCGAGTGACGACAGGAAAGTCCTTTCCATCTTCTTTTGCGAGCTGCACCAAACACCGCGTTGCTTGGTACGGTGCCGACGCTGTGTCGTAAGTAACGGTACAAAGTTCCAGAACTCGGATGGGTAACGATGGGTGCTCTCTCCAAAATATTCGCAGGAACCGGCGATCCGAAGGGGCTTCGAGTATTTGATGATACATTTTGGAAATGTCTCCTGTGAAGGCAACCTTGAATTTCCGAAACCGTAGCGTAATGTGATGCACATCGTTCTGCACTACCGGACCAACCTGCAGTACATCATTCAGGGACAGTTCCGATGGTGACGTCTTGGCGCTAGCGTCGAACACGACACGACATTTCGTGCTCGAGCTAGATGGACGCAAAACTGCGTGATGTGGCAAATAGTAGGCTTCCTGGGGGTTTTGATCTTCGGATTCTTTGACCTCGTGGCAATGGCCGAGGGCTTCGTACTCTCGGATGAAGTTCACGTACTGCGCCTGCAGTTCAAGATCACGGACCAGTCGCCTTTCTAATATTAGGAACCTTTTCAGCGCTAGGGGGCGGCAGTTGTCCAATTGCGAATGATTATTCTTGAACGGCAGTTTCACAATGAAGCGTCCAGTTTCGTCTAGCTGGTATGTGGAGAGGAAGTGTTCTTCGCATGCTGCTTCTTCGGCCGACAGCTTAGGAACGTCCGGTACCTCCTCAATCTACCAGAACTGGTGCATTCTTTCCTCGATTTCTTGAACGGATGCGTGGGGGTATTGAAGCGAAACATTCGACACGAGCGGGTCGATGATGACACCAGCTACGATTCACCCCAAGTAGGTATTTCGCAACTGTGGAAGGCCTTCGGCTAAGCTCAACTTACCGGGTTTCAGGATGTCGAAAAAGAGCTCGCCACCGATCAGCATATCCACCTTATCGGGCGAGTGGAACTGGGGATCAGCTAGCGTAACCTCTTTAGAGATAGTCCAGTTGGAGATGTCGATCTGGGATGTCGGAATCGTACCGGTCACTTTTGGAGTAACCAGACACTCGATGCTTGCGTGGAAACTGGACACACGGGAACGAAATTTGACGACCACCTTTTCACGGGCTAGGGAGCGCAGGGCGTTGATGCCAACGATTGGAACATTGGCTGGTTTCTTTGTGACACCAAGGCGGTTGGCCATCTCTTCCGTCATGAAGTTAACTTGCGACCCATTATCTAGAAGGACTCGGCACGAGTGTAGCTGATTTTGTTTATCGAGGACCTGCACTACTGCAGTTAATAGCAACACTGTCTTCGTGGGTTGAACGAAATTCGACGAACAGGTTGAGGACACTGGCAGGTCCAAAGGGTTGGATATCTGCACCGCAGTCGGTTGACTCGGCGTGGAAGGATCCAATAGCGGGCTTGTTATCGTCTCTGCAGGATACGAAACGTTCGATGTGGTTCCTCGGCTGGGTGCTCCATCCTCGTGAAGCAATGTGTGGTGTCGGCGTTGACACTTGAGGCACGTCTTGTCGGAAGGACATTGCTGGCATCGATGTCCTTTGCGTAGGCTGTTGAAGCAAATTCCAGCAGCTCGGATCTTATCAATTCTCTGGCTGGGGGTGAGGTTGGATAAGACCGAGCACTGGACGTTGCGATGGGAACCGCCACAAATTTCACACACGCTCGTCGGTTGTGATGGGTTGATCGATGCGGCGTGGCTCTTTTGAGGCTGAATTTTCGATGGTGGAATGGCTTGCTTCGGTTTCGATGGTTTAGTTGGAAACGCTGTCTCACAATTCTCGAGGATTTGGCACCTCGACTTCAGGGAGGCGATGGTCGAACCGTATTTGGGAAGCTCTCCTTTCTTCTGCGTCCCTTCCCAGGATTTGCGGGTTGATTTGTCAAGTGCAGAGACAATCTGGTACACTACCATGTGCTCCGATACTCCAGTGATCTGCTGTTCGAGGAACTTAAGGCTTTCAACATGGTGAATAACTTCGTTAAGCAGAGCTCTCAGTTCCTCATGGGACTCCGATGACATTTCTCGAAGGGAAAACAAACCACGGATGTGGGTTTCTACAAGCAGGCGCTTGTTTTCGTAGCGATCCTCCAAGATGGTCCAAGCTTGTTGGTAGTTTCCGTCCCGCAGTACGTTGGTATCCAGCACACCCGATGCATTTCCGATAAGCGCTTTATCGAGGTGGTGCAGTTTAATGGCGTCTGTATCCCCCGAATGTGCCATCAGGTCTTGGAAGATGGCTTTGAATTTTGGCCACCCAGAGTAGTTGCCATCGAATGTCGGAATCGGTGCTCTGATTGGCTGCTGTTGGATGACCACCGTCGGTGTGACACTTGAACCAGGCTGTGGTGCTGCATTAGTTTTTGCCTCTAACAGCAGCTCTTCGACGGCATTCGACACGGTATAGAAAATGTCCTCGAAGCTGGCATATTCCTCTTCCTGGTCGTCAATGGCTTCGTCTGGCACCAGTGCCAGCACCTTGTTGTGAATTCCACTATATTCGGCATACGTAGCGGACAGGCTCTTTGAGAGGACGATCAGTTGTGCCAATCCAAGCGACTCGTCGTTGATGATTGTTCGTTGGATCCGGACTACTTTCTTTTTAGTTTGAGTCCGTTGGCGGTACAATCCCTGCAGCTGTTTGATGGTGATGTTATCCATTATCCACACTGTCACCGAATCCGTGGAAGGATGGAGAACTATGCGGTGGTGTTACTTGGGGCACGATTTCTTGCTGCTCGTCATCGGTGTTTTGTTGTTGCTCGACCACAGCGCTTTCTTGTCGGCTGTCGTGGGGTGGCGAATGTTGCAACGGCATTTTCACTTTTTTTACTCACTACGGGTTGTTTTCACACGCACAAATTTGTTTTGATTTTTCAAACGTTTATAAACGCGCACTCACTAACACTTTTTGTTTCGCGCTTGAAACGCAACCGTAGCAGCAGGAGCATAGCAGTTTTTTCTCGGTTGGGTACAGCTTTCACTCAACGGGAACGATTGCTATCGGCTTCACTTGGCGGGGTTGGCTTCGGGTAAGTTTTCACGGCGAAAACTTCTTCGGATTGGCTCGTGATCCGGTTCGGGATGGACCAGAAAATGTTCGCACTGGAACGGTCTGGCAGTCGGAGTGGACTGTATTCGGCAGGTTCGTATGGAGGTAGCAAGCGTCAATCTCAATCAACTCTTTAGCTCTGAAAAGAGCTGACTGACGTTGTTTTCCAGCCACAGAGGGAAACGGTCGGGAATAATGAAAACAGTAGGCTACACCAAAACAACTCTTTATTTCTCTCTTCTTTCTATTACTGCTTCTGCTGCTGCTGCTAACAGGTGCGCGGTTAGGATAAAACTGATACTGTGCACTTCTTCTTCTTCTATTATTTTTGAGAGGGACTTTAACCCTTCGGGTCATTCGTCCCTCTGATACTGTGCACGCTAATCCGTGCCGCTTATATAGATGGAGCGCTCAGTGCGCTGTGATGTGTTGGTTGCTGATTGGTGGACAGGCTTATGGATGGTAGTAGACGTGATTGGTTGGCGTCGTTCGTGTTGGTGCTTGAGTCTTGCAGGATGCTACTTTCGGCGTAGACGGAACAGAATACAAATCAAAACTATTGAGTTGTATGCCTTGGAAAATCTGCTCTTCTTTGTCCGAGCCTGAAAATCCTATGATATCTTATTCATACTCATATGGCTCAGGAATTTCTTCTGATATGGATTTTACCGTATTGTTTAGAAATGATTTGATACTATCCCTATTATCGGTTTCGTCACGAATGTATTTGGTTGATATTCTCGTCCTTTCCCACACAATCTGCCCAGTTGAAACATGGCCTTCCTCGTTTCAACGGTGCTGCTATCATGTATTCCGAAGCTTTTTTCGCACTTCTTCGTCTTCCATTTTCTGTACATGCTCCCAATATAATATGCGGCCGGTATTATCCACACTATCATCATACCTTCTAACATTGTTCCTATTTCACCGGTTCCTCCTCTTGCGATTGACGTTCTGAAGAACTGTTGTATAAGTCAGAAACTATTATGTTCTCCATGTCGCGAAGCCGTTCGCGGTTTCTCGTCGTTAGTGTTGTCACTTTCAGGCCATACAGTACGATTAGAGCTATTACCGTGAGGTAAATACGAACCACTGAAGAGATGTTCTTTTTGTCATGTAGCAGTTAACAATTCGATTTATTAGATATGCTGGTACTCCTAACTTACTGAGCATTTCTCGAACACAGAACAAGCCTATGCGGTCGAAGGCCTGTCGCAGATCTAGCGACAGGATGTATGTTACTCCGCCTTTTCTCCAGCGCTCATCCAGTACCTGTCTGACAACGAAGATTTGGTCTTCGGCGGTACGCGAAATGGTAATTTGGTACATCACCTAAGATTGATTCTGTTCTAACAAAAACCGGGTAAAGATTTTGTACACGGATTGGCACAATATTATTCTACGGTATTCCTCTGGACCTTTAGGACTAGGTGTCTTAGGGAGCGGTACTTGCAGAGTCTCAATTACGCCACGCAGTTTTGTGGTCCACATGATAGAAAGCAGATGATGTATGTGTAGTAATAAGGACTCCAGTTTTAGCGGATCAATTCTGGTTCTACTCCGTCTGTGCCCACCCTTGTAAAGAAATATACCTGTTCTTTTTTGGGTTTTGTTTTTTATTTATTTGACGTCAATCATGTGTAGACCTTTTGTTACAGTTATTTTTACATATTTTGTCACTCTTATTCCTACATAAATATATTTGAAACAGTATTTGGCACAGTATACTGTTTGGCACTGAAACAGTATATACTAGTACATTTATGAGCAGCTTTTTATCAAATATCATTAAAGTATTGCTTCAATTTACATTTTGTCGTTGTAAAGTCAACGTTTTCGTAATGCATATTGTATGTTGCCATCATCCGATTTAAAGGTCCAAATTTAGCATAATTTGTACGATGATGGCTTGTAGTAAAAACATTTCTATTTCGTAGTTGACGACTTGGTATGTAAAAGTTAAGTTTTGATAAAAGTTCTTCAGAATCAATACGATGCGAAACGATATCGTTTACAACCATTGCAAATTCTCGACGCTCTTTTAATGTTTGGATGCTGATGAGCATACAACGAGCTTTATAAGATGGTAAAGGAAATCTTGTCCAACCTAGTTTTCGAAGGGCAAACAGTATAAATTGCTTTTGAACTGATTCTATTCGTTGTTCGTGCGTGACTGAAAAAGGTGACCATACTACGCTACAATACTCAAGTATTGACCTCACATATGCAACGTATAATGTTTTTATTGTGTATGGGTCATGAAAGCTGTAACTAAATCGTTTTATAAATCCTAGCATGCTACTTGCTTTACTGATTATTGTTTTATAGTGGTCAATGAATGTTAGTTTCTTATCTAAAATAACACCTAAATCTTTAATTCTTCCGCACTTTTCAACTGCCTGGTTTCCTAGAGAGATTGTACAGTCTAATGTATTCCGCTTTCTACTAAATGATATTGATTTACATTTTTGAACGTTTAGCTGCAAAAGGCTTTTTTTGCACCAATTATAAAATAAGAGTACGTCGTTTTTGAATTGTCTTATATCTTCCTTGTTTTTTATTTCTAAAAATATCTTTAAATCGTCCGCATAAATAAGAATTTTTACGTTTTTTAAAATGAGGGAAATATCGTTTACATATAGTATGAACAAAAGAGGGCCGAGATGGGAGCCTTGAGGAACTCCTGAAGTAACTCGAATAGGATTTGAAGTCTTGCCTTTAAATCTGACTATTTGTTGTCGATCAGTAAGATAAGACTCAAGCCATTTAAGAAAATTTAGCTCAATACCCATTTTTTGCAGTTTGAAAAGAAGCATAGGTATATCAATGCGATCAAATGCCTTGCTGAAGTCTGTATATAGAGCTTCAACATGGTTTCCATTATCCATTGCAACTAGCGAATAGTTGACGAATTCGAGTAAATTTGTATTAGTTGAGCGTCCTTTGAAGAATCCATGTTGCAAGGTAGAGATTCTATTTTTAATTTGACAAAATAGTTTTTCATTAACGATCGCTTCAAAAAGTTTCGGAATGATAGAGATAATGGCAATACCGCGATAATTTCGTATGTCGGATTTTTTGCCACATTTAAAAATAGGTACTAGATAGGAACTTTTCCACAATTTTTTCAATGCTTCCCTTATGTCATTCACATTTATATTGTTTACACTAATATCTCTACTAAATTCTGGAAACAAACCGAAATATTTGCGATCACGATCTGCTTCAGAATATGTGGTATATATATCTTGAAAAAAAGTTGCAAATAGATTGAAATCCCACGTTTTCATCTAGGTACATTTTTGATGGAAAATTGTCAGATTTCAGTTTAGTTTTTACATAGTTAAAGATTTTTTTTGGATTGGATTTTATCTCTAACTCGGTTTTTGAGTTGTACTCATCAAAGGCTACATTGACGGCTTGATTTAGCTGGTCGCAAATATTCAAATAATTTACCAGATTCTCGTTGCTACAATTT
The DNA here is from genome assembly GCA_034211315.2 of Aedes japonicus. Taxonomy (NCBI): domain Eukaryota; kingdom Metazoa; phylum Arthropoda; class Insecta; order Diptera; family Culicidae; genus Aedes; species Aedes japonicus. The sequence goes on from JASCZW010005590.1 coordinate 76,977, forward strand.
CTTTTGTATACCTTATGTGCTTTTTGCTTGCTGTTTTTTTAATTTTTTTTATTTGTTCATTATACCAAACTGGGTTTTTTGAATAAATTTGTCTCCTTATTTTTTTCAATGGTACATGTTCAACTATAACTTCAAATAACAATTTGTAAAATGCATCAACAGAAGAGTCGATATTTTCCTCGGTTCTAAAAATCGTTTGCCAATTTATACTACTTAGCCTATGCCTAATACTGTCAAAGTTTGCCAAATGATATTGAAAGACCTCTTCATATTCGCTGTCGTCGGGTTTTTGGTATTGGTGTATGAATAAGGAAAACTCAATTGCTGTGTGAAATGCTTCATTTTTCCATAATAGAATAAGAGATTCGGTCACACAGAAGTCTTCTTGAATATTTGTTAATAAAAAATCTAAATAACAATTTTGCTGATTTTTTACATGATTGATTTGATTGAGCCCTAAACTGGCAGTTTTGTCAAATATAAACTGCAGTGTTTCATTTTCCCCAACGACTGGAAGTAAGATACTTTCATTTTCTGTGTCTGGAAAGAAATCAATACTACGTTGATTAAAATCCCCGTATATGTGAATTTTCACTTCTGGGGTAAGATTGGCCGAAATTTCATCGGCAATACTAAAGAATTTTTCATATGAGTCTTTGCGAGCATTGTTCGGTGGAAAATACACAGAGGCAAATACGTGTGTTTCCCCCGACATTTGCACTTTTACCCAAACATGTTCGAAATCATTACATTTTTCTGCCGAGATGATTTCTGCATTGAAATTTGTTGAAATGGCAATTAGTACACCCCCTCCTGATTTCTTTTCAGACTGGTGAAAGTTACGGTCATCCCTAAACACATTGTAATTATTACCAAAAACTTCTTCACTTCGAACACTTTCATCCCAACTGGTTTCATTTGCCAGAATAATTGGGAAGGAACAACACAAAATTTTGTTGTGGATTTCTTTAATCTTAGCGGAACCTTTCATTCGATTGAAATTTTGGCAATACACCAAAATTTCAGTTCCTATTTGTGTCTGAGGTGAAGTAGTTGGTTTGATTGAGTCAGTAAAATTTGTGTAATTAAAACTATTTACCTCTCCTTGATTTAGAGAGGTCGTCAGGTCTTTAATAAGGGCAGTTTCTTCTAGATCCTCGCCTTTCTCCAAAGGGTTCGTCAATTCCGTGAAAAACCCGGAAGCCTGTTTGCACATGCTGAACACGTTGTAGTTGTAGAGCTCCCCGGATCCAGCCAGTATGGCGAGCGTGCTGCGTCGTGGCGAGAAAATACACCGCACGCCGGGTACGGGTTTAAAATTTCGCCTCGTTAAAGTTGAATTGGCGGCCTCCCAGAAGCCATCCAGTAGGGCACGCGCGCTGGGTCGGGACGTGGGACTGGGCACGGGTTTTGAGTTTCGCTACGTTGACATTGTATCGGTGGCCTAGAGAACCGATCTTTCGCTGCTCCAAGAAGCTCTCTATCAGGAAGAAGTTCATTGATAGTGTGATTATGATTGTTGCTGCGATTGTTGTTAAAGGCGTGGGTATTGCTGGCGCTTCTATAGTTGATGTGGTTAAAGTTACTGTTGCTGCTACGTTCAAGATTATTTTGCGCCCTTTGTTGTTGCTTCCTACGTTTCCTAGCCTTCTCAGCAATTTTGTTTTGTTTATTGCGGCGCAACTGCCGGTCATCATACTCTGTCCAGTCAGCTCTCCACACCTACCCAGAAGTCGCCAACCAGAGTCATTTTTTCGGGTCAACTCAACTTCTAGACTGGGGTAATCAGGTGTGGGAGGGACGGGAGCACTGCATCGGACGGAGGCTATGTTTGCTGACAATGATTTCAGCTCGTCAAGTATGTCCAGTTCCAATACTGGATTCGATGTCATCGTGCAGTTTGATGCGATTTCTATGGACAGCTGCTGTAGATGGTTCAATTCCTCGCTTATATTGCGCAGGTCGTTGGACAAATTTGTCGTTACTGAATTGAATGACGCAGCCGTGCATTCTTTCGATGCCAGCATAGCTGTATCAAAAAGCGATGTTACATGATTTTTTATAGAAGAAACACTGCCAGCTAAGCTACTGTTTTTGTTTATTGCAGAGAGCTCAATTTTTATTCCTTGCAGTAAGCCTTCCAATCCTTCAATTGCCTCGTGAATAATGTTTGGTTGATCATGTGCTAGCGCGAAACGATGCGTCACCTCGGTATTGGCATTTATTTGCTCTGTAAGCTGTTTTTGCTGTTCGACGATACGATTGAAGTCTAGCTTAGCTTGTACGAGCTCTTGGCAAGATTCACAGCATGGCATAAGGTACGCGCTAAAATCTACTTTTCTGCTCTTCACTGTGCTTCGTAGCGAATTTCGTTGCACTGATTCTTCATATCCATATCGAATAAACTAACAACAGTTAACGTCCCGAGTAAAACGAACAGCGAAAATAAAACGCCCGCAAAAAAATTAAATAAAACACGCGGTCAGGAACGATTAAAAACACGTCCGAACTGTATGAGCAGCAAGTGCAAAAAAAAAAGCCGTCGGTGATACCGCTTAGCACTCCTTCTAATGGTGGACGCGTACTGATGTTTCCAAAGAACTTGTATATCTTGTTTTTTAGATGTTTTAGATGTTTCTTGTTTTTGATCTTCAGAGCTGTTTTCAGGTTTAGGTCTTCCGGATGCTTTAATAGTTGGTTTCGAAGGTGTTCCTTTCGTTTGCCTGAACGTGATCTGTTCGGTGTTTTGGGCGATTTCGGAGCTATATGCGAACTGTTGGCCGCTATTCTAATGCGTAGAATTTCTTTGCAAGTAAGCTTAAATAATTACCTACCATTAGAAATTCATCAAAAGCAATTATGCTTTAGATTTTGTTTTCACCATCCTAAAAAAAGTCCATTTTTTATGCAAACGTTAGCCTTTCCATCCACACCTGTTCTTGCTTTTGGTAAAAATACACTACCAAGGTCCGTATTGTTCTACTATAACACAGATTTCTTTCTGTGCCAGGTACAGCATTCCATAATTGAAGCGCTATCGACGAGAAAAGACAATTTCCATCTCCGGGTATAATACATGATATAAGTATTCCCCAGTGATCTGTTTCAATATTCTTTTCTAAGGCGGCCCTTTCGCGTCCTAACATACCCCTCACACTCCCTGTTTTACTAAAGCACCGATAAAATACAACATCAAACAAAAATTAAAGATTTAGTCTTAATAAGATCAAAAGGTATTCCAAATAATCGCCATCTGATAATCCTGGCACTGCATACTTTCTGTTGTAAAAGGCTCATCATCCTATAAGACCCAAACCTATACCTACATTCTAGTCCGCTTTAGCGCCACCCAGGATAGACCAATACGGTAACTTATGCAGCTTGAATCTCGATGCTTTGTATGAAAAGACATCAGGCTGGCGTCACCCATATTCAATTCAAAAATATGGAATTTCAAGGAACGAACAACGGCCACTGCTGTTATGCACCATAATTTTCATTGCCTAATCTATCCCAACCCATTCTGACTAAACCCACATTGCTATTCCATAGCAACATCAGCATCCTACTCCAATAGTAAAAGATTATTCCTGTGACACAAAATTTAAAACTGATCCTGCTATCAGTGAGATCAAATTGCAATACTAATTTTTTTTTTCTTAATGATAGCAAAATGAGTATTCCACATGATGTTCTGTCAAAAACAATAATAAGAACAACTAGGGTAACGAGATGTAATGTCAGCCCAGCTCCTTCATTCGACCTATGTACCAAATATGTCATTAATAGGCGATAATCAACAAAATCATGTTGCTATCAAGATGATCGATTGCACCCATAGCAATTGCGACATTATTAATCAATTTATAGTTGTTTACTTCCGCGTAACTTTCTATTTCCTTTACTTTTTTGACATCATGACATCACTGGTTAAGCAGATTAAATACACGATCTTTGAATGATCTAAATTTCGTTATTAGTACGAGACACTGAAGAAGTCTGCACATTGTAGACGAAATACGCGTAACTGTCAAGATAAGCAAAGGTAGTTGGATTTAAATGAAAAATACTAATTTTTCTTCTAAATTATAATTACTTTCCATGTTTTTTCAAGCTATGGTGAATTTTTTTTATTTGCTACCTAAATTTTACACAGAAATACGGATTTTTAAAATTGGTATGTCCAAAAATGATTTCACATATGTTATGAAAACTTCAAATTTATAAATCTTATCAACATGAAATTTTGGTTGCATAAGATCTATATATTATTTATCGTGCTGTCAAATTTTCAACTAAAAATATTGATAATTGACAAAGTTACACAAGGTTGAACATGGTGTTTTTTGGAAGTAAAATTTTGCTCGGCTTTTTTTTGCTACTGAGTGTAGGACCGCGGTGGTTTATAGTAATAATTGTATCATCTAATTTATAAGTATCATTACACATATGGTTAAGTCAAATGATAATGAAATAGTTGCCTAATTTTACTATGCACTTTCGTGATCTTCATCTTTTTGGGCCATGCTATTCAACGCTAGTATACAGCACGCGTTTTATAAGGGACGAATGGCCAGTTTTCAGTAGCCCGAAATTTTATCACTGTATTGAGTAGACATGGAAACCGGTAACTGTCCGATGGATTATGGTCCCCATAAACGGGCGGACTATGGCGGGTGGACAAATCCCTGTCCGAACCATCAGCTGAGAGCTTGTGTCGAAAAATGAAATCATTACGGTTCATCTCGCGTGCGCTATTCTAGTGTTAATAGCATAGCCCTGAATGTAGAGAGGTACGAAAATACAGTACGAATCAAAATTCTTAAGATGGGACGGGTCTCAGTTATAAAAGCAGACACCGGCAACAAAGCAAAATTATTTAGCAGCTGAGGGCTGTGGCTATTTCTGTATTCATCATGGAATGAAACTAAATGAAACCAGTGTTGTTGAATCATGAGCGTTTTCACGATTTGCAGCCAAGAGTTCTCTCCTCGCGAGGGGAGAGCAAACAAATAATGCTGCTGTTCATCATCCCCCTATCGTTTCCACAGGAGAGTGAATGTGTGTATTTTTGCCATTGCGCTTTCATCTCTTCATGCTATGAAACGAACTATTATTGATTGGCGAGGAACCAACTCGCATGGTGAGTGAGTACCGCATGAGCAGCTGACGGGTTTGCTCATTGAGTGAATAATGCTGGTTGAACAAGATGTTATGGGTAATTCGCTTGCGTCTAGTAGGGCTTTGTGCACAAATTACGTAACGCAAAAAAGGAGATTTTGGACCCCCTCTCCCCCCTATGTAACAATAAGTAACACTTGACCAACCACCCTCCCTTAATTACGTAACGCACACGCCCCCCCCCCCCTATTTCTCAATTGTGATGAAATTATCACAAAAACTGTTATTGTTGTTGTTTTTATGTTTAATTCTCATTTGGGTTATTTGAAATTCATATAGGTAACTTAAAGCTATTATAAAGATTACGAAAAACATTGCACTATTTGTACTGCATTTATTCAAGTTACTGAATGTTCTTAAAACTGTTACAAATGTAAGTTCAACCAGTTTACTCAAAAGTCTTTTGAATATTTAAAGTATCACGAAAAAGTTCAAAGTTTTATTCATATCACTTAAATCTAATTTAAAGATTGCAACAATATTATATGCAATGCATAGTATTAAGCTATTGCAAATATTAAAATCTAATTATTTTTTTTTTTATACCAATTAGAGTTTTCTTTTTGATCCGTGCTGTGCATGAATAAGGGCGCGCTGTGTACGACTAATTCATGACGGCAGAAACATAGAACAACAGACGCAGTAACAAGTGCATTTGATGTAGGCTACACGCGGAGGAACATTGGGTGGTTGGACACAATCATTAGAACCAACATTTCTTGTGTATTAAATCAAACCACACATTGTTTTTGTTTAATGCAATCGCATATTTGAAATAACAAAATTTCGTATCGAATCCAATATTGCTAGTCAATTAATATTTCTAACAGAAATCATTATTGATTCAACAAAACTATTTTTTAGCATCAAAAATCAACAAAACATTTTACTTAATTTCTTATAATTTCAATGGTTCTAATATAAATAACATTTTTTTTTCACTTCATCCGCTTTGGTCGAAATAATGCTTTTTGTTTTCAATAGAAGCCTCATTTGCAGCGCTTTTAGAAACAACACAAATTGGTGTTGCTTCAAAAATAAAATGGGTATTATTTGAATGAATAAAAATTATGGGTAAGCCGTGAGTCACAATAAAATTTGTTGAATCTATACAGAACAATGTATTTCTCAACGTATAGATGTACGATTAATGGAAAATTGCACATTTAAATAGTACGTCTCCATTTATCGAAACTTTATAATTTAGTCGGAAATCAAAAAAAAGACTTAATCCATTTTTCCTAGAATTTCAGATTTCTGGCACCCCTGGCCATAAATGTGTCTCTGTTATGGCCACTTCCATAAGAAACACATCAAAGGAACCAATATTTAAAATTATGGTGCAGTGTTCCAGTTATGACAAACATGATAAACAATACAAAAACAAAGTTGTTTAGATATTTTTCCTTCAAAATATGGATTGAAAGCTTTCATTTGACGTATTGAAAGTGGGGTCTCTCAGAATTTTTAAACATAGTTCTTGATGAGTATAAATTAACCCTTTTCTACTTGCAACATGCTAGTTTGCTTGGCATACCGGAAATTTTGATGCAAATTGGTTATTCATTTTTGAAATTTTCAAATTGTTCATTTTGCTACGTAAGGATTTTTAAACTCCCCCTCCCCCATATGTCACAATAAGTAACGGTGGCTCAACCCCCCTCTCCCCCCTTCTTGCGTTACGTAATTTGTGCACAAAGCCTAGGTGGATATCTGCGGCGTGCAACCAATAGAGGGTTTGGGAATTTTTTATAACCTCATATTTGCTTCCTGCTTAATTAGTAAAGCTTATAACTATAAATTAGAAGAAAAATTAGTAATCTCCATTTAATTCCAACTACCTTTGCTTATCTTCGACAGATACGCGTATTTCGTCTACAATGTGCAGACTTCTTCAGTGTCTCGTAGTCGAGTTATCAGTACGAGACACTGAAGAAGTCTGCACATTGTAGACGAAATACGCGTATCTGTCGAAGATAAGCAAAGGTAGTTGGAATTAAATGGAGATTACTAATTTTTCTTCTAATTTATAGTTACAAGTATTCCACTAAACAGCTCAAACCCTCTAGGATAAGTAAAGCTTGTTGTTGGGATAGTGATATTGGGTTTGCATTATTTATATCTTGACGTTAGCTTGTGTCGCTTTTATGATGCATCTCTGGTGTAATTTATAAAGACTTTATAGAAAGAATATATAAAACTAGTGTGCATCCGGCCATCGAGGAAGGTTAAATTTTCGAGCTGGCTGATAAAGCACGTGCGTGGACAAGACATTTGTTTTCATCTGGCATCGAATACATATTTAAATGTCAGCAAACAGAGCGCAGTGTAAGCCAATATATGAATTACATCTCAGCATTGTTAGAAAAAATATGCAATTCCTTAACTATCGATGTCCATGAGTTCAAGATGTGCTGTGTTTTCTAGCGAGTTTTGGGCTGTACATTTAGTGACTTTCTTAAATGTATATCATGAAACATGTCATAATTGTATAAAATAATCTGTCTCCACTTCTATTTCACCTACATTTAACTTATCTTTTGCATCATATTCAAGAAGCGAAGTAGACAATTAGAAGATGCTAGACCACCTTTCGTACAAAGTATATTTGATCGAAACGTCATTTTATTTTAATCCTATTGAACATATTGTTTAGGTGTGATTCGTGGCTTGTAGATTTGCAAGTGCATATTAGACAGTCACTACGAGAGAGCTAACGTTTTTTTTTTTGGACGTAGACTACGTCTTACGGCAAGGGTAGGGTGTCATTTGAAAATCCTAAAATAACGTCCGATAGGAAACACAATTTAAACGCTTATAACTTAATAATTATTCGATAGATTTTCAAGACGTTGAAATCAACCGGATGCAAAATTCCCCGCGTATCGAGTCAACTATCAAAAATTATCTTTCTACAATTGTAAACTATTGAAAGTAACGCAAATAAAAGGTGAGGTGATGTTTTAAAATATAGTTTTGAAGGCTAAATTTACTACATGCATAGTATTTCAGTGATTGCCATTTCAATGTTGCAATGAAGACTTCAATGTAGCAATGAACTACAGTTGTTGTGAACGATAAATAAGGGGTACACCTTCGCAAACTAAATCATTCGTTCGGTATTTTTCAAGCTGTGCGAAGTTGCGGGGAGCAAATATTGGGTTGGCAGCTTGCGGTGGCTAATACCCTGGAGGGTTCACTGGCGTGCAACCATTGACCAGGTAACTGATAACTCTATTTTTCTAGGCAACCGTTGCTAGGCAGCCATGAGTTTTGTGATGAGCAATCGGTTGACCAAACTTGTGCCCATGAGTATTAAAATAAGGTGCTTGTGTTGATCCTGATCTTAGCCAATTTTTCGTACGATGCAACGGATGCAATAATCTGCTTCTGCAAAAAACCAAGGAGGTTTAAATTCAAATGAGCACCTTATAAAATCCGTCTTTTTCAGGGCGGCCACTTCAATTTTCCTAGTTAAAAAGTTTGTATGAATTTATCTTATATTTTTCAAATTCCGATCTAAATTCTTGGCAACTGGCAGCCAGCGGCGATTTAAATAGTTTTAGTTTTCCTTTAGTCGTCGCATAGAAATTTAAAAACCTACCGTCACGAAAAATTAAAATACTGAATGCTAATAACTCGATCATTTATTGATTGATTTTTGAGATTTATGTTCTAGACAACAAGAGGTTCTCACGACTGCTATTTTATTTTGCTCAAGTATTTACAATTAAAAAAAAGGTGCATATATTGTATGTTGTGTATTGCATTCCGCCAAGTATCAAGAAATTTCCCATCACGGATAAGATTTTGCTTTTCTCACGTTGTATTCCGAATTTATCATTCTCTGTACATGGCAATTAGTACTGTGATGAACAATTGTTCTGTTTTGTCAACAATTCGCGTTGGAAAGAGTTTATCATCCAAGGAATTCCCAAGTATTGTAAAATAATTTTAAATATTTTTTTTTCGTGGTTATTATGCATTGTCATAGGTACGTAGTGGATGCGCTAGTCTGTCTAAATTGCAGCAGGTCTACAGTCTGTAGACAAGTAAAAACAATTAAAAATGTTATTAACATTTTATATGTTAACATCCCTTCACTATATTTTCTATGCAATTTTATAGGTCAGTTTCAGCTTCACATATATCCTTCCATGTCAATTATAGTCCACCTAACCTTAAATATGTATTCGAAAAGATAGGAAGGCTTTTAACGTTTTTGAGGAAGGATCATATGCGACAAATTCAACTGAATATAGTTTTTCCAAAATTTACCAAAAATGGATAATTTATAATCATTCATTTCATATTTCACAGACAAAGAATCATTTATGGGTCCAGACCAACAAGAGTTATTGGAAAATTAATTATTATTTCTGTTGTTTCATTACGTTTCCGTTTTTGGCGTTATTCATACTCATATAATATTTATTTAGACTCACTGTTAGTTGTTTTCATTTTTTTTCAAGACTATTAGGATTTTAATATACGTCTAATTTTCAATTTCAGTAACAAAGCAGTGTATGTCAGATATACATTAAACCTACATCATACATTTGGCAAGTTAGATAAGTTCAATAACTGCAAAACAATGTCAGTATGAACGTATTCCCTGAATGTTTACATTCTTTCTGACTGAACACAAAACAAATACATTTTTACGCTCCAAACAAATACATTTTTCATACCAACAGCTGACTGCTGCAGTGATTTCAATGGCGTTTCAATATTTCGTGTCGTAATTTAAGGACCTATCCTGTTTGGCCGATTTTGTTCATCAACCTTCTGTTAATAACGCAGCTATTAAAATATTTTGAATGGAATAAGTTTTTGAAAGCTACAAGCAAAGCCAAAGATTTGTTTATTTTGCCGTGGTATACTACAGAGAAAGTCCAGGAAGAGAATCGTCGGTAGACTCTATTCTAATGATACGCGAGATTTGAAATATAACGATACGATGCAAAGATAAATAAACCAATTTGTTTTTGAAAGTCACATTCCATCTTTTAATTAAACTGCATGTTATGCTGAGTATAACGGAATACAGATACTTTTAACATCAGCCTACCAGTGAAAACCCATTCCCGAATGAAGATAGCAGAAAAAGAAGATAAATCTCAATAATTATATACATTTATTTTCTAGTTTTTACTTCAACCATTTCTTTAATAGTTCCATATATATAATATGATTCCAGTATTTATGTTTTCATTCTGATTCATACACTGCGCATTAATGGCAAACGCATGACGACCAAGACGCGATGCGAAATCGATTATAAATTGATAATTCTGTTTATTTAATTATATTTTACTCGCTCACTTATCAGAGTCTTCATCACACTAGCTGCTGTCCCAACGTGGCGCGTCAGGATTAGGATTACAACGGAAATCAGTTCCTTGTTTTCTCGTTTTGCCATTGTCTCACACAAGCGGTGGCATTGCCGGAATTTCCGAACCAGACAACTGCTAGCGATTAACTGAGTGAGCAAGACATTGTTTGTTCAACAAAATAATGCTTAGACTGCGAATCAAACGTTGCATGAGTTATTACGATCGTGCTCAAGGTCTGAGAGAGATAGAGCTGATTCTTATGAACTTATTCTCTGGTTTTTCCTATTCTCGCGGTGAGTCGATTCACCATATCGTTCAAACCGTCGCACTCCATCTTGTTCTGCAATGCTGGTATGAAAATGAACACTGTGAGTTATCTCTCTCGAAAACCGGTATTGAGCGTTCGATGAGGTGAGTACACACAACATTGAATGAAACATAAGGAAGAAGACAATTTGAACCATTTTTTATCCGTTTTTGAAGAACCGGATAGGGAAAAACATATTCAACCTGTTCATACGGAGATTTGTATGGGAGCAATAGTAGGTCATATTTAAGCAAAAAATTCAAATACTTATACTAATAGGGAAGGTCCATAATTTGTGTCACGCAGTAAGGGGCAACAATCCATACAAAAAAATGAAGGTCCATAGAAAAAACGTGACAAGGGGGGTATAAAAAGTCACTTTTTGCGTGACATAATTAATGAACGTTCCCATAGCACTAAATTTTAATTTCAATGCAAACATTTTGTATGGTTTTCTGTTCAAATGGTGTATGAATGAAGTCATTGTGTTCAGTTGAACGAGAGTTATTAGCGTTTAAAAACCTTTCACTTTTGCGTAACGCTCTCATTTTTCCATATTTTGAAATGACACCCGGTATAGAAAAGAGAAACGTAGTCCTACGTTAAAAAAATCGAACGCAAGATTACTGCAAGATGGAAACTAAATTTGATAACTAGAAAATAAGAAGAAAGATTAGTAATTTCCATTTTATTCAATTAACTTTTTTGCTTTTCTTGACAGATTCGCGTATTTTGTCTGCAATGTCGACTAGTCGAGTATTAGTACACAACACTGAACAAGTTTGCAAATGGAAATTAGTAATCTTTCTTCTCATTATCTAGTTAAAGGTATTCCTCTTCAGGATTCTAAGTTTGATATTAAATTTGACAATTGTGGAGTGAAATAAAAATTGTATTTCAATTTCATATTAATATCAAAATAAGTTTTTGAATTGCTATATTTATTATGCTAGACTTTACTCGGGTTTGTTCTAAAGTTCGTTGTCACGCATAACTTCAAACCATTCATGGGGAATTTCCCGTATCATTGATAATGATTTTCATTACTGTTGTGACAATTTCAATTACAATTGACAACTATAATCTAACAATCCCCTGAATGGTTCTAACAATACGTCAAATGATAACAATGCGCTAAATAGGTGGCTGAGTTACCAGCTGGTAACCATTTTAAAAATGGTAATTTTCGCGAACACAATTTTCACTCTTTTATGTCAAACAATTGTTATATTATCCAGAAAACCTATCACTTTTCAATATAAATGTGGCATTGTTGGCGCAATTCCTACGTTGTGAACTTTTATCTTGTCAGTCGCATCAACGTTTCAGCGGTGGGCACCACCAGAGTATAAACCAGCAGAATGAACCACTTCTAATGACTGACGATGATGACTTTTACTTAACATGTTTTATATTTCCAATTCAATTGTCTTACATACTAATTTTAACATTTTAAGTGTTTTAGCCCATTGGGCTCTTCAGCTTTGTTTAATTATTAATTTTCTGTGTTTGGTGTGTTTAGTGTGTTATGTGTTTTACATTAAATTCTCAGTTCAGCCCTTGGGGCATTGTTTGTTAAAATTTGATAACCTACCTAATCTACAACTAAAACTACAATTTGAAGATCCTAGGGGTGGGGAACCAGATTCCGGATGATCTGGTGATCCGATGTCAGGCAGCGTGCCCTGTACCGATTGATAGACTCACTAAAGTGATCGTCGAGCATGTTTATCTCGGCCAGACGGTGGACCTCAAATGTTCTTGTCCTCGGAGGGGTGGTCAGGATCATCCTGAGGAACTTATTTTGAACACGCTGAAGTTTCAGGTGATATGTTTTAGCACAACTCTCCCAGATTGGCATGCCGTACTCGATGACTGGAGGTATGATTTGCTTGTAGACAGCAAGCTTGTTTTTCAGGGATAATGTAGACCTTCTGTTGATCAATGGGTACAGTAGTTTCAACAGAACGTTACACTTTGTGACAGTTTTGTCAACCTGTTCCCTAAAAATAAGCTTGCTGTCTATGGTAATGGCCCATTCCACCGTTGTGTTGTTTAGGCTTATTTTACAATCCTCAGGCGGAACAAGTTTGGGAGAGTTGGAGTGTGGAAATAGGATGACCTGGGTCTTCGCCGCATTGATACAGATCTTCCATTCGGTGAAGTATTCAGACAGAACATTCAGGCTTCGCTGCAGTTTCGCTGTAAGTGCTCTTATTACCCTACCATTGTGGACGACTGCGGTATCATCGACGAACAACGACAGAGATCCATTTTCAGGGAGCGGGGGTATGTCCGATGTGAATAGGTTGAACAGAAGTGGACCTAGTATACTTCCCTGCGGAACACCGGCGGAAATCTCCTGTGCATCGGAAACTGCACCTTGCAGCGACAGATAATTTTTGATTATCTTCACCAGATAGATGGGAAGATTGTATCGATGCAGCTTGTACACCAAGCCATCATGCCACACGTTTTCAAAGGCCTTCTCGATGTCGAGAAGTGCCATGGCAGATGATTTCGAAACAGACTTGTTCCGTCTGAGGATGTTACTGACTCGATTAAGTTGGTGAATAGTCGACCGACCACGTCGGAAGCCAAATTGTTCGTCGAGCAAGATGTTCAGCTCGTCGGCAGATGAAAGAAGCCGACGGTAGATCACTTTCTCAAATAGCTTGGATAATCCTGAGAGAAGGCTGATAGGCCTATAGCTCTTGGAACATGAAGGATCTTTCCCAGGTTTCTGGATGGGGATGACTTTGGCTGACTTCCAACACGTGGGGAAGTAGCCAAGTCAGAGGCAATGATTGAAAACCATCGCCAGATGGTTATATAACTGGGGGCTCGGTTGCTTGAGCTCCAAGTTCAGGATGTTATCGAAACCTGGGGCCTTCATGTTCTTTGAGCATTTGATATAAGCCAACAATTCGTCAGCTGAGATCTTCAACTCCTCTGTGAAGTCGTTGGGGTTTAGATGGATGTTAGTAATAAGCGCACTAACGGCAGCTTCATGTGGACTGACAATGTTTTGTCCGAGATTATGGGAGCTGACGAAGCTGGCTTATTTCAGCAGCCTTCTCTGCAGGAGTTATCAATCGATCCTTAGAGCCATTGCTGTCTAATGGGATCAACGGTGGAATGGGCCTTGGCTTAGTTTTTAAAATTTTGGTCAACTTCCAGAACGGCTTTGCACAATCTGGGAGAAAGCGGATCTTGTCTGCAAAATTGTTATTTTTAAGGTCCACCATTCTGGCGTTAATAATTTTGGTCACTCGATTAGAGTGACGTTTAAGCGTTGCCAAACCAGTTCGCTGGTATTGCCTTCGAATGGCGTTGCGCAATTGAATAAGTTCTTTAGTGGGTCTATCAATGGGTACAGAGTCACTCACCTGATCAATCACCGGTACATGTTGCTCCCGAGCCTGGGAGATCGCTTGCTCGATGCTCTGCAGTTGCCGTTCGATGTCATCAACCGAATCAAGGTGCATGTCAAAATCGATGTTGTCGTCAACGTGTTGTCGGAACCGAGGAGCCAACTTCGGCCACCACCGGATAGTGGTCCGAGCTGAGCTCCTGGTGTACGATCGGCTGGGCGATGTTGTTCCCCATGTTGGTGAGGAAGATGTCGATTGTCGAATGGACCCCGGATCTGCTCAACCGGGTGGGAGTATCCGGGCCCAGGACGGTGTAATGTCCCTCTTCTAGGTATTCCTGCAGAATTATTCCGTTCCGATTCCGCCGGGTGTTCCCCCAGGCTTCGTGTTTCGCATTTAGATCGCCGGCGATGATGAACTGCCCCTGCCTCCGAGTTAGCTTACGGATGTCGTTTCGTAGGGCCGTTGTTGTTCCGTTGTTGGTACTGGCTTGCTTGGGACAATAGGCCACGATGATGGTGATTAGGCCGACAGCAGTTTCGACCTCGACTCCGATGGCTTCGATGGACTGCAGCTGACAGCTCGGAAGCAGATGGCAGTTGATGTTGTAGCGCAGGGCGATCGCGACTCCTCCTCCACTAGGGCCGCTACGATCAAGTCGCACAATCCGGTATCCTGGGATAATAACGGTGAGTTCGGGCTTGAGATGTGTCTCGGTGACGATGGCGATGTCGATGGCCTTCCTGCATTCCAATTCCAATTCCAATTTACGATGTTGATGGAGCGATTATGGGCCATATTTGAAAATGAACGTCATCGTCACGGATGTGGCGGCTTTGAGCTGTTCCTCCTTGGAGCGGCAGGAACGTAGTTGGCGATAGAGCTCTTGCACGAACTCGACCATTTGCTCCGAGTCGTAGAGCTGTCCATCGACGGGTGATTGCGTGGAGGTACTGCGATTCGGATTGCCCCAGCCGGGACGAGAGTCGGGTTGGGGGCGGCGGCGGCTGCCGCGAAACGATGATGAACGGGAGCTGACGGGCGGTTTGCTTGGCGGTGATTTAATGGGATCGGTGGTAGGTTTGGCACCTGATACCGAAGCGACGGGAAATTCTCCTCGTTCATCGGAGGTGGTGGACGGCGTTGATCAGGCCGAGACTTGGTGGACGCCTTTTTTCAGATAGCCAAAAAATCAGCACGTTTTGGACAGGTTCGATTGCAGCTCTCATGGTTACCGCCACAATTTGCGCACTTCAGTAGGGGCACAATCGTTGGTACTGTGGGCTCCAGCACACTTGCCACATCGTGGTTTCATGTGGCAGTTTCGAGTTCCATGTCCGAACGCAAGGCAGTTGGCACATTGCGTTACGTCGTGCTGTCTTGGACGATACCGGTCCTACTCGACGATGACGTCGAAAAGGGCCCGTGTTTTCATCAGCTCCGCCATCGTGACGGATCCCTTCACAAGGTGCACCAGATAGAGCTGGTCCCGGTAGTTACCGTGTTGCTGGCGCCTGATGGGAAACACCTTCTGAGGCTTTAGTGCCGCCGCTTGCAGCTCTGCGAAGATTGACTCCGGTGTGAGTTCTGGAAGGCCACGCAGAATCACCTTCAATGGCTTGCTTCCGGGCGCGTCGTGAGTGTAGAACTCGTGTTTCTTCGCGACTAGGTGAGCGCCGACAGCACGGTAGTCAGCCTCCGTCGAGCACATAATTTTGGTTCCATTACTGCACAGCTTGTACAGTGGATGGATTTGGATAGCTGCAAGCTCGGTCCTGAGTGCAGCAATGTCCTTTGACGTCGTGAAGAGCGGGGGAACCTTCACCTTCTTTGGCGTCTCCTGGATCGGAAGCACGGCGAATTGATTGCTCGCTAGTAGACGAGCGTTGCGATCCACTGGATCGGCGTCATCGTGGCGCAGCCGCTTGGAGCTGCCCGGTTGCGGTAATGTTTCGGGAGCGGATGTCGCCGTTGGTCGATTTTTTCGACCCATTGCCACAGCAATAGGTCGAGCGGGAAATGTTTCCGAACTTTGAAGCACTTTTTTCTGCTCTGCCACCACCAGAAGATGAGCAAGCGCGGGCGATAGATCACGAACCGAACACGCAATCGCGAGAAAGCGGGCGAGGGGAAAAACGGGGGAAAAAACTTTTACTGCGAGAGAGCGAAAAACACGACCGAACGTGTCGCTTGTTCAAACTGGGATTGACGATGATGACGATGACTAAATGCTTTAATACACAAACGGCATCGTGATGCCTTCTTCATACAAAATAGAAGGCATAATCACACCTTCCGTTGGGATACCTTCTATCCTTCACCGTCATACATCGCCTTTTAGCAAAGAAGGTCCTTACTTCTATCACTCGCTTGGTCGCCTTCCGTGTACACGCATCACACCATTCAGAAGGCGTATAATTATTATTATTTTTTGACTTCGTTTTTGCACCTCTATTGTCGGAGGTACTGGCAACGCCGTAATGAATCGCTTCATGCCTTCTTGTGTAAAATTGTTTGAGGTGTGGCAGAAGATTCTATTGTTTATCGGATGTAGTTTTGCATTTTCATTTTTTTATGATAAAAATTGTTGTGGAAGTAGTGCAATATTTTATTTCTTTCAATTATTTCATTTGATTTTTATGCAATTTTCGTCTCAGATGGATTGAAGTTATTTCAAAAACTTGGATGACGATCAACTGAAAATGCAAGCAATCAAAACTGCACTCAGCCAAACAATCTTAAAAATTTCATAAGGTTGAACTTCTGAACGATGCTATGGAATTTCATAAGGCTTACTGAGGCATTCCTGATTACACTAGCATTGATATATGCTAGTGGGCAAGTCACTGGACCCATAACCTCAACGTTCAAGGTTCGAATCCTGGTTGCTCCATATTTTTATTTTTTCGACATCATTATATTTCATAAGCTAAATTTATGTCATTCATACTGATTTCTTATAGCAAATAATCATGATGCAATCTTATGAATATCGAAAGTTTATTTCGCTGAGTGTGTGGCAGATATATTGTGAGACAAGATCCGGACAACCACCGACGGAAAAAGGCTGAATACGCTGGCTATTGTGTTTCAGGAATGGCTCGCGAATTGATTTCACTTATTTGTTGCAGTGCATGTTCAACATCCGAGCTGGGATCCGAACCACCACCATTGCTCCCATCGGTATCCAAAACATTATATACGTCACGTTCCGTTATTTCATCGAAAACATCCATCTTCTCCGTTTCACAAAGGAATACAACACGCAATTTGGAAGCATAAACAAACAATTATAAGATTCATTGAAGACAAAAATCGAACCGATTGAAATCACTCTTGCCAGGAAGTAAACAAAGCAACATCTGAAACTGACATATGTCGTTCACGCCTTCTGCATGCCTTCTTTTATTGACATCTCCCGCCTTCTGTGTTAATGCAAACTATACTCACTAGATTCATAGTCTGGCGGATACAACGACGGGAGCCAATTTGAACTGTCAGTTGGCGGAGCCAATCGAGCATATCTCGAGTAATTTATGTTAAGGGCCTAAAAGCCATTTGTAAACAATGACTTAAAACGTTGATTTCTCACAATTAACGAGAATCCCACCATATCCTGCTACTCCATATGGTAGAACTAACATTCTTCTACCAAATTCTGCTTTCATTTCACGAGAGTGATTTAAGACTCAAGAGAAATCGATATTTAAATTCATTGTTTACAAATGGAATTAAGGCCCTAACATGAATTTCTTGAGACATGCTCGATTGGCTCCGCCAAGTGACAATTCAAATTGGCTCCCGTCATTGTATCCGCCAGACTATGAATCTAGTGACTATAATGCAAACCAAAAATTAGACGGCGTGACAACAAGAAGGTGTGCAGATGGCGGAGCTCAGCACGGCGTGATTGTACCTTCCGTGTAGACGTCAGGATGGCGGCGCGTGCTAGAAGGCCCACTTGAAGGTATCAAGAAGGTATTAACAAATTTCGTCAAGAAGGTCTTACAATGCCGTGTGTGCATTCAGACTTTAATTGGGCGGTCGGGTACGTTCTCGCAACAGCATCTGAGCAAA
This sequence comes from Aedes japonicus, assembly GCA_034211315.2. Lineage (NCBI taxonomy): Eukaryota > Metazoa > Arthropoda > Insecta > Diptera > Culicidae > Aedes > Aedes japonicus. Next base: position 95,252 of record JASCZW010005590.1, read on the forward strand.
CGCGGTTACCAGAAGGGCAAGAAAAACAAGTCTAAAATGTGCGAACGTTAGCACAAGTTCGAGAATGTGAAGGCACAATCTCAGTCCGTGCTGCCAGAATCAACAGGCATACATAAACAATATAGGGTATGTGTCCCTTAACTCAGCCTATTATGCAATTATCGATTACATTTTTTATTATAACTCATCAAGTTTTTAAGCTGTAAGCGTGATTTAACTAGTTGGACACTTGCTCAGACAAGTTTGATAAGACATTTGGTAGTATGTATCACGAAAAGTTACACAACTCTTTTTACAAAGTCAGAAACATTCGAAGGATATAGATTTAATGTCGGTCTATAAGCACCAAATTGGGTCTATTCATGGATGCAACTTCGTCCCATTCGATGGATTTATTACTACATGCAGTCTTTGAACGTTTTTTTTTCTAATTTTATGAATTAAGGCATTGCTGGCTGTATCAGATTTACTTAATACGACATTTCAAAAAACAAACTAAGGTAAAACAGCCTCGAAACATTTAAGGGGACCCTCCCCTGGATTTGGGCAAAAATAAGGCAAAGTTTGTATTTTTTGTGGGAGATTGAAAAGGCGTACGAACTTTCGGTTTTGTCAAATTAATTCGATTATTATTCAAGATTCCAAAGAGATAAAAATATTGGGAAAATTCAAAATGGCCGCTACAAAAAGGCGATTTCCGTACGCCTCTGCGCGCAAAACATGGGGCGACAACTTCAAGCCTGCAGCCTCTTGTAATGGACAGAAATCAAATCTAGTTATCATTTCTGAAAGATAATGATATTTTCGGCTTGAACTAAATTTCAGACAATTTAAACTTAAACTCATTGCAAGGTGATCATTTGAAATGAAAAGTTTAATTTTTCGCTACTTTTTTTCTTTTCAACCGAGTTCAAAAATTATAAATAATTAATTATTAATGCCAATTTTTAGTTCAAGCCGTACAAAAACTTATAACCTTTCAAACAGTAATTTAATGGAGGGAATCGGATTGATAGGCTTGAAGTTAGATTGAAAAATATGGTTTCGAGAAATCGCCGTTTTGTAGCCGCCATTTTGAATTTTCACAATTTTTTTTATCTCTGAAATCTTGAATAATAATCGAATTGATTTGTCAAAACCGAAAGTTCGTACGCCTTTTCAATCGCCCACAAAAAAATACAAACTGTGCCTTGTTTTTGCCCAAATCCCTTTTATCTCTTTGAAATCTTGAATAATAATCAAATTTAATCGTCAAAACCGGAAGTTCGTACGCCTTTTCATTCTCCCATAAAAAAAACAAACTTTGCCTTTATTTTTTCCCAAATCCAGGGGAGGGTCCTTTAAAGTGATGTTCATATATGATTCATCAGCCATTCAATAATGAAAACATTATAATTCACTATACATTGATTTTGTTCCTTCGGTTTGTGTTTAGATTAGCTACTTGAATATAAACAACCGCAAATTCATGCATTTCCACTAGAAATTTTACCAATAACAATCAAAAGGTTGTTGATACAACAGGCCATAATTGGGACCATACAAAAAATATGTCCCTAAAATTGGGTCTACGATTTTCTTGAAAAAACATCGTTATTTTAGCATAGTGAACAGTTAGTTTGTAATGTGTAACTATTTTCTGCACATCCAGACTGTATTACTTGGTTTATCAATTCAATTAGGCCAAATTTAGATCAATTGAAGATCGTGTAGATCATCCCTAGTAGCACACATGTTGCCATTCGGTTGAAATAACATAGATGTGACGTGCTAAGTTATATTTAAGTTATTACGGCTAATTATGATCGTAGTGTGCTACTTGGAATCTGTTCAGCTTAACCAGTGAAATCATGATGCCCCAAAAGTTCAAGAAATCGAAAATTACGCGGAAGTGAACAACTATAAGTTGATTAATATTGTCTCAATTGCTTTGGATTACATCGGTCATCCTAATAGCAACATGATTTTGTTGATTATCGCTAAATTAATGACACATTTGGTACATAGGCCGAATGAAGGAGCTAGGCTAACATTACATCCTCTTACCCTATGTTAATGTACAGTGTAACGGAGTATTACTAAAAAATGAACATTTTATTTTAGGGCCATAACAAAAAGACTTGTTTATAGAAAGGAAAACTGATTGATCTATTTTAAAGGCACGTCTCTTTACTAAAAAAAATCAGTGATGTTGTGCATAACACACGACCGGTTGACGTAGACTACGTTAAACCGTTTCTTTAGTTTCATAGCGGAACATTGCAATGCAGGTACTATTCTAATGGGCCGTTGGGTTAGCATAGGTATGTGAGTAAGTATGTAGAACATTCTATAATTCGCTTCTTAGACATTATTTGGCAACCGTGGAAATCGATGTGTGGATTGAATGTTGGTATGATGAAAGGGCAACGGTTGTGCTGGCTGTAGTGATGGTGTTGATATGACCGACCGATTGGAAACAATTATCCTCATCACGTTACAGATTGTTCAGGGTCGGTTGGGGAAAAATTAATGATATTTTTATTAGTTAGCAGTCGTAAAAACTATAGTCACTAGATTCATAGTCTGGCGGATACAATGACGGGAGCCAATTTGAATTGTCACTTGGCGGAGCCAATCGAGCATGTCTCAAGAAATTCATGTTAGGGCCTTAATTCCATTTGTAAACAATGAATTTAAATATCGATTTCTCTTGAGTCTTAAATCACTCTCGTGAAATGAAAGCAGAATTTGGTAGAAGAATGTTAGTTCTACCATATGGAGTAGCAGGATATGGTGGGATTCTCGTTAATTGTGAGAAATCAACGTTTTAAGTCATTGTTTACAAATGGCTTTTAGGCCCTTAACATAAATTACTCGAGATATGCTCGATTGGCTCCGCCAACTGACAGTTCAAATTGGCTCCCGTCGTTGTATCCGCCAGACTATGAATCTAGTGAGTATAGTAAAAACCTCCAACTGATTGAAGCAACAATCTCGAAAATTTATCAATAAATGTTTATGTTTCAGTTATGTTCAAATTTTCATTTGACCCCTACCATTACCGTCTGATCAAAATAGTGTAGGTGTGGTACTAATAGATCGTTAGATCAGCAGTTTGTTAGAAAATTCTATTGTGTACTCTTCAGAAAGCTATAAATGATGAAACAGCCTCAAGTTGACGGTTCTACTCCAGCGTCCCAGCCAGTAGTTGGTAACGCATTACCATTGGCTGCTTTAAGTTTCGTCCGATAACCACAAGCTCGCTCGACATCGGTACATGATCGTTTCGGAGGATTTTCCGTATGTTTGTTCTAACGCGCTTCCGAAATTTGCGCATACGGCAGGCATCAAAACGATTAGGCACCGTACTTATTCTCACATCAGTTTCTCAAAACTATTTTTTTCCTAGAAGTAAAACTCTATCCAACCACAGGACTGAAGCGACTGTCATCCACGAACAACAATCGTGAAGCCGAAAATTTGGTGCTGCGTGTGGTGCTAATTTGACAGCTCGATTTTCTTGAAGGCTGTAGGCAGCAAACACAATATACGCGGTGGAAGTTGGCGTAATTTTCGTTAATATGATTCGAGAGTAAAGTCTTCCGTGTTGTAGTTAGTGCAGTGGTTATCACAACGATAGTATTTTTTCATTGTTTATCAGCAAGGTATAATAATGTTTTATCTACATTACTGATACTAGTAGGTTGATAGAAGAAATATCATAAGGAATTATAATCCACTGTGAACCGAACTTAAATTGTTCAAATCGTCACTAGCGCCACACCAAAAGTAGCAGGCTTCAAGAACTAACGCCTGCTTCAGTCCTCTGTATCCAACGCGAATCGTTAACACAACAGTAACACTATTCATAACAGTACTCATTGGAATTTGCAGCAAATGTTACTTCGGAATATCATGTTCGAGAAACAAAACGTTGTCCGTGATATGTTTAAAATTGTTTAAAATTTTCTAAAACCGATTGATGAATATGTACGCGAATTATTTTCATGTTTAGTCTGTAAAATTTTAAATACTTGAATAAATAAAATCTCTAATTGTAAATTAATCAAGAAATGATAAAATTATTAGTGTCCGCTGTTTCATTTTTTCGTGACGACAGCCATTTGAAAAATGTACATTATGCTCTAGGTATGCAACGAAGAGAAAACTTATAGTTTTAGCTACCGCTGTCTGTTAATTGGTAAGAACTTGGAAAGTCATGTAAGATAAAATCAAATCAAACAAACTCTCTCAAGATTAAATAGGTCATCCTGAAAAGGACGGATTTGAATGAATACCTTCTTGGTATTTTGAAGAAGCAGGTAATTTCTGCCTTTGCACGTAGCGCCTTGCTAAAAGATGTCAACCAACAAGACGACACACACACAAAGTGCCCAAACACCCGGAGTGCCAACCGGCACATCAGGAAAGATGCCAGTGACATCCTGATTATGGCATACTGGTCAACGCAAAGGACAACAGACAAGTTCCGGAATATGGATCGGATGGCGACGATGGGCTGATATTCGTGCTATTCTGCTCCCTGAGTAAAGAAGGGTGACATCAACTTGAAGCGGCGAGTGGGCTAATGATGCGTTTACGCTGATCTGGCTCTGGATAAGAACCCATGCAGGGACGTGTTCAGCCCTCGCTTGGCCTCCCTGTTTACATAGACAACCAAGGGATCACGAAGGCCACTATGTACAACGGATGGTGATAGCGGCGCGGAGGGGGGGACCCTGAATAATGGAAGAACAAACAACAAACAACGAAGCAGGAGCGGCAAATTCGTTCGCCATAACTGGGTTGGCGAGGACACCCCCATTGCAAACCCAGCAGGTGCAAAAGCTACAAGGGCAAGAGAAGTAGCACCAACAGCAGCAGCAGCAGCAGCTGCAGCAGCAACACAGCGCTTAGTCGAGAGTACCAAAACAAACTCGGGTAGAGGCAGCCAAAAAGCTGGTAGATGAGCTGCACGAATACGTCGACAAAAGAAACAACGCTTACAAGGACATCTAAGCGTTGGTGATTAAGATCCAAGGGGCTCTTGGTTCGGCAGTTAAAGAGTGGAGGAATATGTCACAGAGAACCGAAGAAACTGAGAAGGAGCTCTCAGCAGCCAAGACTGCCAGTGAGGCAAGTCGAACATCGGAAGCGAGAGAGCTCGCCACCAATACAACTGCGGAGGAAAACAGGTGGTGGGAAGTATTCCCCAGAGGATGCAAACTACACCCTTCTTCACGCCGAGGAGGCCAAGGGCATCACCAGGAGATGTTAGACCCGGCGGCGCTAAGAAACATAAGGACGCCCCGTCACTGGTGAACGTCATCCAGTAGAGGTAAAAACAGGTCCGAAAAACGGAAGTTTATCAAGAGGCGGAATAAAGGTGATGCCATCATCGTCAAAGCAAGCGACAACACGTACGGGGAAGTTCTGCGCATCATGCGGATTAATCCGGACCCTAGGGGCAGACGTGCAGACAATTAGGCACACCCCTAATGGGGAAATGATCCTCGAGTTAAAAAAGGATCCAAAAGCCAGCAGCTCCTCCTACAGCTTACCGAGAGGGCTATGGTCCAAGGTCCAAGCCAGGGCATTGTGTCCGGAAGCAAAAGTCCTATGCAAGGACTTGGATGCGGTCACATCGGAAGAAGAAGTTGGGTTAGCCATGAAGGAGCAGTGCGACCTAGGAGAATCCCAGATGACCATTCGCATAAGAAACGGGCCTTCTGGCACGAAGGTGGCATCGATTGAACTACCGATCGATGCAGCCAACAAGGGACTAAGAGTTGGCAAGATCAAAGTAGGCTGGTCTGTGTGCCCATTGAGTATTTCTCAGCAACCGGAGATGTGCTTCAAATGTCTAGAGTACGGCCACCTGGCACGAAATTGCAAAGGGCCTGGCAGAAGCAGACTATGCAGAAGGTGTGCTGAGGATGGCCACAAGGCTCAAAACTGCAGGAAGTCCACAAATTGCCTGATCTGCGCTAACACGGAGAACAGAAATCACCCAACAGGTGGCAGAAGATGTCCGGTCTTCAAACAACCGAATGCTTTCACGTCCCAGTGGAGGTAATTTAAATCAACCTCAACCACTGTGATACAGCACAACTTTTGCTGCAACAAACCGTTGCATAACAAAAATGCGATTTTGCTATAATATCGGAGCCTTACCGAATGCCCCCAGGAAATGGTAACTGGACAGCAGACAGGGCCTAGACCTTAGCAATTTGGACAGTGGGAAAATACCCGGTCCAAGAAGTTGTGTGCCGCGCACATAAAGGTTTTGTGATTGTTTAAATCAACGGACCCTTTATTTGTAGCTGCTACGCCCCCCCTAAGATGGACGATAGGACAGTTTAGCCAGATGTTGGACAAGGTGACAGAGGAGTTAATCGATCGAAGACCAGTCATCATAGACGGCGACTTCAACGCTTGGGCGGTCGAGCGGGGTAGCCGACTAACAAACACAAGGGGAAACAGCCTACTTGAAACTCTGGCAAAACTGAATATATATATCGCCAACGAAGGTAATGCCAGCACCTACCGTAGGGAAGGTCGAGAGTCCATCATAGATGTAACTTTCTGCAGCCCTTGTCTGGTGAGAGCTATAAACTGGAGAGTAAGTGAGAAATATACCCACAGTGACCATCAAGCGATCCGGTACCACATCGGAGGCAGGACGCAGGTTAAGTCAAGTAGAACTCAACTTAACGAACGGAGGTGGAAGACAACGAAATTCAATAAGAAAGTGTTTTAGGAAGCTCTGAAGCAGGAGGATAACTCACTGAACCCCACCGCAGACCAGTTGATAGTGACTGACTCTCAAAAGTTATTTCCAGAATCGCAGACTGATTAACGAAACAGACGCCGGAAATAGAAGTGTGGCTATTATGGCGGGCGTTCCACAGGGATCTATTTTGGGCCCGACCCTCTGAAATACGACGAGGTATTAAAGCTGAACCTTCCAGAGGAATGAAGATCACCGGCATTGCGGACGCCGAGGCGCTTCTAGACATCGGCGAGTCACGAGAAGAAGTCGAAGTACTGGTACACGGGGAGGTTAACTTGACGCAATTTTTGCCTGATCATGGGTGCTTTAAGCAGTGCTTGCACAGATTCGACCATGCAATGTCGCAATGTCAGTTGCTTTGTTTACAACATGCTCTAAGTTTTTACTCCAATTCAATTTCCGATCTACGATAACTCCTAGATATTTAGCTTGAGAGGAGAAAGTCAACTGTACCCCATCTAAAGACGGTGTCTTTTTTTTTTTGTCAAAAGTACAAGAGTTGTTCTTGTAGGGTTTACCTTCAGTACCAAACAAGACTGTAGTTTTACGCTGATTGCATTCTGTTTGATAACGTTGCATCATGCTTCTCCCGTATTATTATTACGATGTCATCCGAGTAGCCTATGAATTCATAGCCCATTGCCACTAAGTTATTCAGCAGTTCATGAACAATTAAAGACCACAAAAGTGGTGAGAGCACACCTCCTTGCGAACAGCCCTTTGATGTACAGCGTTAAACAACGACGTGGCCACGTACACAATACAGCGAGGAAGTAATAAGTAAAGTTGATTGCATGCAAGTCTCGAGCGAGGAGCTCGTGAAAGTGGCGAAATGGCTTAAGGTGAGCAAGGCACACGGACTGGATGGAATCCCTAAAGTGGCTCTGAAAGTGACGATTCAGGCATTCCCGAAAATCTTCAGGAATGTGCTACAAAAATGTCTTGAGGAAGACCATGTCCCGGACAGGTGGAGCATCTTATATGCCAATATGCCTGTTGGATACGCTCGGGAAACTCCTGGAGAGAAGTATCCTCAACGGGATGACGAAATTTACCGAGATTGAGCACGGGCTATCGAAGATGCAATTTGGATTCGGGAAAGGGAAGTCTACGGTGGATGCTATTCGGACAGTGGTCGAGACAGCCATAAAGGCGTCCAAACAGAAGCGGAAAGGCGATCGATATTGCGCTGTTGTAACGATCGACGTTAAGAACGGCTTCAATAATGCCAGCTGGGAGGCTATTGCCGAGTTGCTGCACAGAATGAGGGTCACTGATTACATGTGCAGAATTCTGAAGAGTTACTTTCAGAACCGGGTGCTGATCTAAGAGGCCTCCGTGGGGCAGAAATCAGTGAACATCACGGCGGGAGTTCTGCAAGGATCCATTCTTGGCCCAACACTTTGGTACGGGAAGCTTCCCAAAGGCGTAGTGATCGTTGGCTTTGCAGATGACATAGTATTATCAGTGAAAGGCGAAACACTGGAAGAAGTGGAAATGCTGGCGACCGACGCAATCGGCATAATTGAAAGCTGGATGCAGAATCATGCGAAATAGCTACGGACCTAGAAATAGTAAGCGGCGTCTACTGGCTAGCGAATCATCAATACTAATATACGGAGGTTCAGCCTGTGTCGCAGCGGTTCTTCTCTTCTTCTTCTGTCAGGGTACAAACTCACTGCGACCATTTATTGACCTATTGTGGTAAGACCCATTTGTTGTGCGCAGTTCATTTCACCAGTATTTAGAGCTCGAGGTTTCTTTTTAGGCCTGCGTTATACCCCAGTCCGGAATAGCATCCATAATGAATGCTACTACCTTCTTGAGATTTATATTCCACCAGATATCTCGAAGTTGAATAATGCAACTCCCGAAATAACGATTCCGCTTATTAAAGAGAAAACTGTATTCACAAAGTAGATGCTCTGAAGTGTCAGTTTTGGACCCACAGAACCGGCGTTCTTCAGAATTAATCTTATTATGCTTCATTAGGAAGTGTCGCGATGGGCAGTGGCCGGTTAATAAGCCAACATACACACTTAATTCGCGCTTGCTAAGTTTCAGCAGTGCGTTTGTGTTTTTCACGCTTGGAACAATGAATCTTTTTGACTAGTTTATTCCAGTTGCAGTGTGCTAATTTGCTCCTACAGTCTGTTTCTCCCAGTTTGTAAGCTCTATCCATAATGCACTTGAGGATACTCCACAGAAAGGTTCTGGTCCATAGAAGGCGCCCAGAGACCCCTCCCTAGCAAGTTGGTCAGCAATTTCGTTGCCTGCAATGTTACTATGACCTGGTACCCAGAATAGATTGACCCTATTCTTTGAAGCCAGTTCTTTTAGTAATTCAATGCATTCTCACACAAGCTTCGAATAGCATTCGTATGCGCTGATAGCTTTCAAAGCCGTCTGGCTGTCTTAGAAGATACAGATATTGGAGTGTCTGTATTTCCTTTTAAGACAGATGGCAGCGCCTTATAAGATTGCTTGAATTTTGGCTTGAAATACCGTAGGCCATTTACCCATTGCACACTGGGCCAGGAGACGAAATTAGCAAGACAAAACCTCTAGCGCTTTGAGCATGCATTTTATCAAGATGATTGCTTCAGCATTGTTGCTCAGTTTTATCTGCGCCACAATTTGGTAATAAAATAATAAGAAAGTTTGCCGAAGACATCAAAGTTCTATGTCTACAAATAACAAAGTTACGATTAGTTTTGTAAAATTTAACTGAAATTTACGTTTTTTCTACTAATTTTCATATTTTCGTCAAATATGTTATTTTTGGTACCATTTATGTTGTAACTTTCATTCGATTAACGGCTGTGATAATCTTCGAAATACGAACTAGTCACTTTGAATGTTCAAACTAGAATAATCTTTATTTAATTCATAACGAAGTTATTCTGACACAAACTTGAGACACTTGGAGACACTTGAAAGTACTTATGTATTCTTATGTATTTGTTCACCAATCGGTGATCGGTATCGAAAATGAGAGAGGTCAGACAGAGAATTATGGAGAAGGCTAATTTCGCCAAGCCAAGTGCGCTTGACGACAACACGCTGTTTGCGCGTCGTTGAATGAAATACGATTCTAGCACATTTATTGCTGGGTCAGACTTTAAGTCATCGAACTGCTTTATGAGCTTATGTGCATTCGTTGCATAACGCAGTTCGATGGCTTTGTAAATTGTTTGGTTGTTTTCTCAACGGGGTGCCACTAGTGTGGTCCTTAAAGATTTTGTCATGGGATTTGTTAACATGTGAGATGCACATGTCACACCAGCTTCATGAGCTTATGTGCATTCGTTGCATAACGCAGTTCGATGGCTTTGTAAATTGTTTGGTTGTTTTCTCAACGGGGTGCCGCTAGTGTGGTCCTTAAAGATTTTGTCATGGGATTTGTTAACATGTGAGATGCACATGTCACACCATCCCCCTAAAGGAAAATGATTGGTTTCAAATGTTTTCAGATGTCTCTCACAAAATTGGTTCTATAAACTATTTTTTTCTTCTTTTTATCAAATCACATATTTTGCAAAAAAATTACCTTCCACGATTTATTTGATGAATGTTATCTAGGTATCCGTTCCTTCCCCTGCGGGAAAGTTTGAATTTACTTCTTTTATAGTTTTAGTAATCTAGACTTATGCACTTCCACTATTTTCTTGTCGTTTTGTATGGTTACATTTGAATCGGTTAAATTTATTATTTTGTAATGGCCTGAATGTACTTGGTCTAGTTTGTAGTTCTGATTTTAAATATACTAAATCTCCTATATTTATTGGTGTATTCCTAATGTTTTCGTTTAATCGTGTTGTTCTTCTTGCTTTACTTTTAATAATTTCCTGCAAAACTTTTGTATGGGTAATTTGCAATCTGTATCTCAACTCATTATTGTATGAATCATGGTTATAAAGAGGGTTTATTTTTTCGGTTGCCAAAAATTGTACGTCAGTACATCTTCTTCCAAAAACTAATTCGAAAGGTGTGTAATCATGATCTGCATTTGGAGTAGTATTATACGAGAAGCAATAATATGGTATCCATTCATCCCAATCTGATTTGGATTCATTACAGAAAATCCGTAAGTATTCGTTCAAACACCTATGGTTTCTCTCCAATGCTCCTATCGTCTGTGGGTGATATGCGGTAGAACATGTATGGTTGATATTTAGTAGCTTACATATTTCGTCAAACATTCCTTTAAGGAGTGTATCGAAAAGTAGTTATAAACTTCCAAATAATAAAATAGGCATGAAAACATGGTTAAAATTAACATACTATTTCAGTTTATTATAGCTTAACATGTTTACAAAAGATCTAAACGGAAAAACTAGTCATCATGTTCATTTCTGTAGAATGCCCGTACCTTTGATTTGACACCTGCCATCAAATTCTGCACAGTGACCTTTGTGCACTTCCTGGATGCCGCTGCCCAATTTTTCTTAAAATCGGTCATGTTTTGGGACACTGTACCATCCTTCTTAAATATACGCTTGACTATTGCCCAATAGCGTTCGATCGGTCGCAACTGGGGACAGTTTGGTGGGTTGATGTCTTTTTCTACGAACTTGATGTTATTCTCCGTCAGCCACTGTAGAGTGGATTTGGCGTAATGTGCCGATGCCAAATCTGGCCAGAAGAGAGGAGGGGACTGGTGCTTTCTATACAATGGTAGCAACCTGTTCTTCAAACATTCCTTTTGATAAATCTCAGCATTTATAGTTCCTTTTGTATAGAAAATTGAAGAACGCAAGCCACATGTGCAAATAGCTTGCCAAATGAGCACCTTCTGACCGAATTTCTCCATCGCAACAGTCGTATCTGCGGTTGGCACACGTTCCCCAACAGATTTAGTATAAAACTGCGGCCCCGGTAGCGTTCTTGAATCTTCTTTAACGTATGTTTCGTCATCCATCAAAATGCACTGGTCGACATTGTCCAAAATGCAGCTGTACAGCTTTCGAGCCCTGGTTATGGCACGAGACTTTTGTTCCGGAGTTTGTTTGGGCACTTTCTGCTTTTTGTACGTCTTCAAGTCATTCCTGCGCTTGATTCGTTGAATCATTCCGATGCTGGTCCTGAACTTCTTGGCTAGATCGCGAGTAGAGGCAGATTTGTTCCGTTGAATATAATCCACAACTTTTTGGTCCAAATCGGGGTTGCTGGAGCCGGGTTTCCGGCCACTTCTTGGTAAATCCTTGAGGGAGCACTCCTTACCAAACTTTTCGATGATGCGTTTTACACTTGCCGGGTGAACATTTACTCTTTTCGCAATCTGGTTGTAAGTAACACCCTTTTCGGTGCACCAAGTGTGCAGAATTTTCTTTTTAGTCTCAAATTCAATTCGCGACATTTTGAATACAACTTTATCAACGGAAATGAATGAACCGAATAATCATTTTTGACATGTAAACAAAGCAAATGGCGCTTACACGCTAAAAATATATACAGTAGTTTATGCGTAATAACGCATCGAATGTTTATAACTACTTTTCGATACACTCCTTATACTCCGTTCCTTGATCGGTTTTTATACTTTTCATGGGACCGAAGTTTAAAATGCATTGTTGGACAACTGCTTTAGCTATTGTAGATGATGATTTATCTGTTATGGGAACAATTATTACGAATTTGGTAAAATCGCACTGCATACCCGCATAACGAAAAACAATTTGCTATACAGTCAAAACTATATTTCGAATGTAAGACATACTATAACATTTTATGTTATTGTTATCGAAACGTTTAAACTCATTTTCACCATACAACCTCTACATTAACACATATTGTTAATGTTTGCCATATTGTCATTGAAAGGTTTGTTATTGTCTGCACTCGGTCTGGATTATATTCCAACTTTTTGGCATAGAGTACAGCAAAAATTTTGTTCCTGAAAATTGCCATTTCTTTATGGTAACCTAACTTAACCGCCTATTCAGCATATTGTTATTTGGCCTGTTACCATCTGAAATATTGTTAAAACTATAAAGGAGATTGTTAGTGTATAGTTGTCAACTATAAGGATAAATGTCGTAACAATAATAAAAACGGTCGTCAACAATAAGGCAAATGGTCCAGGAATGGTTTGTGATTATGCGGGTAGTCACAGCGTAACGATTTCCGTTTTCGGTAAGTGAAAATGGTCCGACGGTGTCTATTGACACCACGTCGAATGGTTTAACGGGAGTTGATGTAATTACTAGCTTAGTTTTTATTGATGGGAAATGTTTATTAAGCTTACATTCTACGCAAGATTTGACATAGTTTGAAATAGATTGTTTCATATGCTGCCACGTGTACATGGATTTCACCTTTCGGTATAACCGGTTAATACCTAAATGTCCTCCAGTAGGCGAATTATGATACTGTTTTAATATATTATTTACCTCTTCTTGACTTGTCAAGAGTATAGGTTTTTTGAATAATAATATGGTTGTTTTCCTTAGAATATCATTACCAATTTGTTTAAATTTTTGAATGTCAATATATTTGAATATAAGATCACTCATTGCAATAGCTAATGTGCATGGACTGTTTCTTTTATCTGATATTAGCTCCGGGGCCCCTTTTTCGATTTCCGTAAAACATTTTTGAATAGTTTGGATATTCATTTTATTTTGCTTAGATTTTTGAATTTTCAACCCGAGGGTTGTTCCTTTAGTATAATTTTTGTTAAAAATGACTATATCTCATGATTTATCGATATTATTTACAAAACTTAGTTTCGGCAAAGAAAATGTTTCCTCATTATTTACTGCTTCGTACACAAAAAGTTGATCAGGCTTTCGTGACTGAACGTTAGAATGAGTAGAATTGTTCTGCCGTTTATTCATGGATCGCGTCACTACATACATTTGTTTGAGTGATTCGGAACTAATATTAATTCTTGAGAGTGCATCTGATATGACGTTTCACTTCCCTTTTATGTATTCCACTATGTAATCAAATTCTTCCAAGTCCACCCTCATTCGAGTGAGCTTGGACGAAGGTTCTTTCATTGAGAATAAATAAACTAGAGGTCTATGGTCCGTTCTTACTTTAAATTTACGACCGTAAAGTTAAGGTCGAAAATGTTGTACCGCCCAATGTATTGCGGTCAACTCTTGTTCGATTACTGATTTGTTAGACTCTCCTTTAGTAAAGGCTTTGCTGGCAAATGAAATTGGCATTTCAACACCATCATGTACCTGGGCGAGGACTGCTCCACAGGCTACTTTTGAGGCGTCTGTAGTCAAGATAAATTCTTTTCTAAAATCGGGAAATTTGAGAATATTTGGTGATAGTAAGGACCGTTTAAGTGAATCAAATGCTTCTTAACAAGCATCATCCCACTGAAAAGGTACGTTTTTTCTTAGAAGCACATTGAGTGGGTGTGTGATGAAAGCGAAGTTGGGTATAAAGCGTCGATAGTAATTACAAAAGGCAACGAATCGACGAGTTTCGTCTGCATTCGTTGGTATTGGAAAATTCTTAATGACTGAATATTTATTTTTATCAGGTTGTATTCCACTTGCGGATATATGATGCCCTAAATAGGTAACATCTGCTTTGAAAAAATTGCACTTGGAAGGGTTTAGTTTGAGATTGTATTTCCTCAAACGTTGGAAAACTTCTCTAAGGTTGGCAATATGGTGATTTATAGAGCACCCGATGACAATAATGTCATCGATATATAAGAAGGCAGTTTCAGGAGGAAGACCGCTTAATGCAATTGTCATCATCCTTTGAAAGCTATTTGGGTTAATATTCAACCCAAATGGCAATCGGTTAAATTCATAGTGTCCTGAATTCGAAGAGAAAGCTGTATATTTTTTGCTTTCTTCACTTAACGGAATTTGATGAAATCCAGACTTGAGGTCGAGCGTCGTGAAATACTTTGCTCGTCCTAACTGGTCTAAAATTTCATCTATTCTTGGCAATGGAAACTTATCTGAGCTAATTTTCTTATTCAATTGGCGGAAATCCACTACTAAACGCCAAGTTTTATCGCCAGTAGCAGATTTCTTCGGTACTAGAAGTATGGGGCTATTATACGGGGAAATTGAGTTTTGAATTATTTTATTTTCCAGCATTTTCTGGATTTCGATATCCATCTCATGCTTTTGTGCTTCAGGAATCCTATAGTTTTTAATATACGTAGGACTCTGGTCATTTAAATGAATTGTTTGCTTGTAGAAATTATTTTCTGTCAGTGGATCGTCGGTCAATGCGAAAACGTCATTGAATTCTTCAAACAGGTTTTCAAGCTTGCCTTTTATTTTTGTATGATTTATATTTAATTTCAACTCGTTCAATAATGTTTGCTTCCTCGGAGTGCTGCATGGAGATTTACTCAAGCTGAATATTTCGTAATTTGAAATGGGTTCTAATTTTGGAACAAAATCTTTGGAAATTTGTACAGTTTCATTTAATGTGTTCAGGATTTTAACGTAAGGATAATTTTTACTGATAATGCCGTTGGCACAGAAAACTCCATGTTGAATTTCCTGCGCTATGGTAACACTATCTTCAATATCACTCAAATTCGATCGTTTTAGAACTTCGCATCGTGGTGGAATAAAATATTTACCTTTCAAGTGGTTAGTTATAGGAATTTCAAGAGTATTTTCCGATGTTCTGATTGATAATATCCAGGTATTATAATCAATGTTGCATTTCCATCCTGCAAAGAAGTCTCTTCCGAGAATTCCATCGGTAGGGATAGGGAAATTTTTGTCTACGATGTGAAAATTTTGCGCTAAAATTTGGTTAGAAATTTTTATTCGAACCAAGGTGTCACCTAGAGTGGAAGTTGTTCCATTCCCTATGCCGGTTACGCTACATTTGTTTGTAGGCTGATAAATTTGAGTAGGTTTAACTTTGTTTGCTTTTAAGACTGATATATCAGATCCACTGTCCACCATAAAGATGCACGGTGTTTCTGACGCATCAATGTTAAGACAAACAAAATTAGAGGCAGATACATTTATGGCGTATGCTGCCCGAACGGTACCCCTAAAGGGTTTTGCTGTGTTGATTGTACCCCTAAAGGGTGTGGTAGTTGCTGGTAGTTTACAGCTTGTACTAAAGGGGGTATCTGTTGTTGGAAATTTAGCAGATGTTGCTGGTTTTCTTGATTTGCACCCTGGGCGATAAACATTCCATGGTTTGGTAAAAAATTTCCACGATTTGGGAATGGATTTCCACGACTGGACCAGCCTCTTTGATGTGGATAACGTTGATAACCCCTGGTCTGGCGGAAATTTCCACGATTGTTATTGAAATTCCCATGGTTGTGCTGATAGAAAATACCATTATTGTGAGGTTGGAATCTGCCCCGATTATTTTGTGTTTGATGACCACGGCCACGACCTCGAGTTCCATTCCTTGATGTCCACATTATTCGATTAACATCTTGAATTGTTTCTCCAGAACTTTGATTTGACCGTAAGTTTTCTTGCAATTTCTGAATTGCATCATTAATGTGGGAAAAACTACCTGCTTTAAGAACAATCCGTGCTTCAGTATTTTTAGTGCCCTTGATGAGGGCATCTACGCCGTGTTTTGTGGCCATTTTGTGTGCTGTGGATTCAGGTATGTTGTCACTCAAATAAACATATTTTAACTGAGCGGTAATTTTATCGACCTGTTCACAAAAGTCAGTCACGTCATCCTTTTGCTTGATTGAAGAAAGTTTAGCTAAAAGGTTTTCTGCTGTTATTTTTGACATGCAGTGCTTTTTGACTGCGTCCAAAGTTTCCTCTAATGATTGATTTTCGCTCACGGCTTGACGAGCTTTGCGGGTCAAACGTGTTTTCACGAACCGCACTACCGTAGCTTCAGAAGCATTTTTCTGTGCTTCGGTTGCCCCCTCAAATGTTTCTTCTACATTTGAGTGAAACAATCTCACTGCGTCCAGAAAAGTAGTTAAATGTTCCGCCGTGCCATCATAGATTTGCACAAGGGAAGTGCCTAATTTTAAGTCTACTCTTGGTGGAGGAACCATGTTTGTATTTTTTGAATTAACTTTTTTCTTTAACTTGTTGTAGAAAATGAAAATGTATACAACAGTTTCGATGCGTAGTGTACAATTTTTGGCTAATCGAATTTCGTTTTCCGAAATTTTCCCTTTTATAATTTCATGTATTTCATACTTCCACAGTCTAGAGTTTTTACTGATTTCCGAAAATTGTTGCTCCCCTAATTGCTTATAATTATTTTGTAGGTAATCTTCAATATTTTGATAGAGGCAATTACATTCGTTAAGTTTCGCTTTTAATGTTTTGTTTGTATTTATATTGTTTATTGATTTTTTTATATTACAGTGCAGAGCCTTTAGCTTTTGATAGCTGTAGCTCATTAACTCGAATTCTAACATTAATGTTACTTCTATGCAAACCGATCATGATTCTTTCGTAGCACTTAGTAATTTCTCCTCAACACATTAAAATTAAAGCTATGCAAAAATGGTTAAAATATTTTCATTTCCGTAGCACTTAGTCATTTGCACTATCTTTTAACTCACCCTGCTGGCTGCTATCCGGTAACGGCGGAGGCGCTCTCCTCAACGCTCGTTCTATAGTGGTGTTCTTTCCACTGTTGATGTTTCGACGCTCGTTGTGCTGGGGCGGAGGCGCACTCCTCAACGCCCGTTTTGATTTTTTCACTGTCGATATTGGGACGGCGGAGGCGCACCCCTCAACGCTCGTTTGTTGCACGTAACACTAGTAACTGCAATGGTCACTGTTAACTGTTCCCTCGTTCATTAATTTTACTTTCACTGCACTTAATGTTTGTCTATTAATTGTTAATCTTGTTCACACTCTGTCCAGGCTAGCGACAGATTTTGCGGCCTTAATGGCTTGAGTTTTTACATGCTCCTTGTACATACGGTACAACGTCAGAAATAAATGCACTGCCACTATCGCAATTACTATATTAATTTTCATTTCGTGTTGCTCGTGTAGCTCCTCGTGTACATCGAGCCTATTTAAAATTTGCACCTGAGGGTCACCCGTGTTCTGGGTTTCCTTAGATTCCGTGGTTCCCATGTTTTTTTTTTTTTTTCACTTTTAGTACATTAAAACAATATCTAGAGCACCACACTAAAGAATGGCATACTTGGCGATTTCGTTCGATGCTCTTAGTTGTTCACAGTAACTGTAAAACTGTTTGATTAAAATTTCTGCGGTTAACATCAGCAGTGCAAACAGCATGAACACGATCACACTATTCATAGTCACTTTTATCCTAATTCTTCACAGGTTTACTAAGTCACAAAGTCAAGTGCCGCCATGTAACTTTAATTTGATTAACGGCTGTGATAATCTTCGAAATACGAACTAGTCACTTTGAATGTTCAAACTAGAATAATCTTTATTTAATTCATAACGAAGTTATTCTGACACAAACTTGAGACACTTGGAGACACTTGAAAGTACTTATGTATTCTTATGTATTTGTTCACCAATCGGTGATCGGTATCGAAAATGAGAGAGGTCAGACAGAGAATTATGGAGAAGGCTAATTTCGCCAAGCCAAGTGCGCTTGACGACAACACGCTGTTTGCGCGTCGTTGAATGAAATACGATTCTAGCACATTTATTGCTGGGTCAGACTTTAAGTCATCGAACTGCTTTATGAGCTTATGTGCATTCGTTGCATAACGCAGTTCGATGGCTTTGTAAATTGTTTGGTTGTTTTCTCAACGGGGTGCCACTAGTGTGGTCCTTAAAGATTTTGTCATGGGATTTGTTAACATGTGAGATGCACATGTCACACCAGCTTTATGAGCTTATGTGCATTCGTTGCATAACGCAGTTCGATGGCTTTGTAAATTGTTTGGTTGTTTTCTCAACGGGGTGCCACTAGTGTGGTCCTTAAAGATTTTGTCATGGGATTTGTTAACATGTGAGATGCACATGTCACAATGTGTTGAACCTTATAATTTGCGTATGTTTTGGAAATGTTCCCATAGTTTTGGGACATAACAAGCGAAATATTAGCCAAAACTTTGAAAAATATCATGAATTTCAAAATTAATTTTCTCAAAAAATTGCAAGTTGTTGCAAAAAATTACTCATGTTTCAGAAAGTCCCATATGTGACCTTTCAATTCTGAAATTATGCCCGATACATATTTTGATATCTTTGAGATATCGTATTTAAAACTTTTGATGATTTTAGCCCGAACTCAATGCTATAATTGATTGCTTTTTGCGTATACATACATATGCATTCCATTGTACAAAATCTGATATGTTTTCATGTCAACATGTCAAATGGAATTATTTTTTCTCCTCGAATATCTTTATTTTTAATCTGTAAAAGATAGTGTGCTATAAAAGTCAATTGAAAATAAGTATTCCTCTGCACTTGTATTCGTGTGTCGACGAATACGATTGATCGCTGACACACATACTTGTTTACTTCACTGTCAAAACCAAGGGGTCATCATCGAAGCAAATGTTGAAGCATGAGCCTGTGCACGCTGCCATAATTCTATTGCCTTTTTTATATTACTGTTAGCCGTGTTTTGGTGTTGCCTCACTCATTTCCACGAGAATATTGAAAACGTGCCTCACAGTAATTTTTTCTATGTCCATGAGTGCACGGATGTTGATGAAATATCAAAGCAACCACGACTTTCCCCATTACATTTGAATACGCCTCAAAACTTCAAATCTCAAACGTCAAATGTCATAATAATTGTGTAGTTATCAACCGTTTGGAAGCGCTGGTTTACCCTTTTGGTTCTTTCGGCAGATTACTTCTAGTTTGTGGTTGGTGCCTTCTACAGATCACTATGGCTCAAGGTAGATTATTTTAATTAATCCAGTAGGAATTCATTCAAGTAATTTTATTACTAGCGTGCAGTATTCGCGTACGAGAAATAGTAGAATTATTCCTACAGAATCTTCCACTTGGTGATGTGGCATCGTATGTGAAGAAGAAAATAACATGTCCTGATAATAAAATGTTTTCTGATTCCGTTCAAAACTCATTACGTTTGCTACTATCAAATATTGAATCACGATACGCAAAGTGCCACCACATAAAGAGTTTGTTTTTCCTGAAACATTCAAAATGGCTGGATTCAAACTTTAAAATTTTGAATAATATTCCGAAGAAAAATGTTGGTGGAAGGAAGAAAATATCTCTTGGTGCAGAAACCCCTAGGACCAGGCTCCGTAAAACCAAAGATTTGCGAGAAAAACACACCACAGCAGAATTGGTTTCAGCCACGGTAACGGCATTAAGGACTGATGGATATCGTTCCGTTGCTTGGGTTGTCGAGCACCTATTTGCATTTCCTGAGAAAGCTTCCCGTTTCAAAAAACTTGCTCTATCTGTTGAACCAGAGATGAAACGTTTTACAGTCGACGATGCATTGAGGTTTTTATGTGAAAACGATCTAACAAAACAACAGTACCAAAACATAAGGAACATGACGCTAAAAAAAGGATATGACATTTATCCAGCATACAATGACATCCGCGATAATAAAAGTACTTGTTATCCACGTGGTAAGGACAAATTCATTTAATTATGTTCTTGTCTAAACAGCTTCCAATAGATCGATAATTCTTTCAAGTTTTGGATTTTGTGGTGGTTTTGATTCGCTTTTTTAATAATTCTAAATTATTTCAAAATTACTTTAACTCTCCAATTGAAAAAAAAAATATTTCCTCAAAAGTTTCGAAATTATTTTTAATAAAACCAAAAAATTTAAAAATTGGAACAATTCCCAATTGATTGGAAGCTGTTTCATGGCGGAATGTGAGCTGTATCAAAGTTTATTTGCAAACTATATTGGGCACGCAAATGATAATAACCTTTACAATAAAGTTTTAAAAGTTTGCATGTTTGAACGTATTTCAGATATTTCCATTCGGCCATCATGCGCAGAAGTTCCTCTTCAAAATCTTGTTGACCATACGGTAGAGCGTCTCTTCATGACACTGAATAAATATATTGAACCGTACATTCATGAACAGGGAAATTTATGTGTTATTTTAAAATGGGGATTGGATGGTTCAAGCAATCACTCACGGTATAAAATGACATTTTTTGAAGAAGTTGGCGATGATGTTATATCATGTAATGACTCGCATATTTTTTTGATTTGCCTGGTTCCTTTGCGAATATATTTCAACGCAGTCTCCGGCGAACGACAAGAAGTTTGGAGCAACAACAGTCCATCATCCATCAATTTGTGCCGCCCCATCAAAATGGGTTTTCAAAAAGAAACTGCTGATCTTATCAAACGAGAAGTGGAGAGTATGATGTTACAAATACAAAAATTGAAAGCAACCACATTGACGATAAATAGGATTTCTGTAGATGTTTCTTCTGAGTTAATTTTAAGTATGGTCGATGGCAAAGTTATTAACAGCTTCACAGGAACAAGTTCCCAGGCGTGCAATCTTTGCGGAGCATCAGGCAAAAAACTCAGTAATCCCATCGAAGCCCAAACATGTGACGATCGCAATAAAATTGAAACCATTCCTGTTTTGCATGCTTACATAAGAAGTATGGAACTTCTGCTTAATGTTTCGTACAGAATCCCACTCAAAAAATGGCGTATAAATAAAGGAAACGAAACCTTTCTTGAACGGCAACGTGCAATTAGAGAAGAATTTAAGAAGAATGGGGTGAGAATAAGTGAACCTTTGCCATCCGGAGGTAACTGCATTTGTCTTCTTTATCGGGAAGTAGATCCCTTTATCTTTATTTTTTCATCAGGTAACACAAATGATGGCAACACTGCTAGAAGATTCACATAAACAACACATAAATTGTACCAAAAATAACATATTTGACGAAAATATGAAAATTAGTGGAAAAAAACGTAAATTTCAGTTAAATTTTACAAAACTAATCGTAACATTGTTATTTGTAGACATAGAACTTTGATGTCTTCGGCAAACTTTCTTATTATTTTATGCTCTACAACTTTGCCGAAGACAGGCGAAATAAAAAAAGTTAGTATCGCAGCGCCGCCCTTGCGGTGAAAATTGGAACTAATTTTTATTACCAAATTGTGGCGCAGATAAAACTGAGCAACAATGCTGAAGCAATCATCTTGATAAAATGCATGCTCAAAGCGCTAGAGGTTTTGTCTTGCTAATTTCGTCTCCTGGCCCAGTGTGCATTGGTATGACGAGTTTAGTTCTGGGTCCATACACTTCAGCCCCAGTTCTATCACCCATTTTAGAACCGTCTGTGTAAAATACAATAGATCTTCGTGAAACTGTTGCCCCACCAGATTCCCACGTATTTCGATCATTGATCGTTACATTGTATGCTATATCTAAGATGGGTTTTTGTTGCATCCAGTTTTTATTTTGTGTCACCAACGGATTTATGTTGACTCATTTTTTGTTATTTGTAAATGTCCTGTTAGGTCACCTTCAAAGATCATTTTGTATCTTTTAAGTTTTAAGACATTTTTTACTGCCTCTACCTGACAAATTTATGCAAGGGTAACAGATGCATTATGGCAACCAGATTTATAGTGGGAGTACATCGAATAGCTCCTGTTATCGATAGAATTGCTAAACGTTGCAGTTTACCCAGCTCTCGTTGAGCTGAATTTATTGTGGTTCTGGGCCACCACAGTAGAAAAGCATACGTTATCTTAAGTCTTATGACTGCCAGATAAATCCAACGGATTATTCTAGGCCTCAGTCCCCATTTCATCCCAATCGCTCTCTGACAGGCCCAAAGAGCAGCAGTTGTTTGGTTACAATATGCTCTAAGTTTTTACTCCAATTCAATTTCCCATCTACTATGATATGATGACTCCTAGATATTTAACTTGAGAGGAGAAAGTCAACTGTACCACATCTAAAGACGGTGTCTTTTATCTGACAAAATTACAAGAGTTGTTTTTTAAGGGTTTACATTCAGCCCCTCCCTCCTGCACCAAACAAGACTGTAGTTTAATTCTGATTGCATTCTGTTTGATAACGTTGCATCATGCTTCCCCCGTATTATTATTACGATGTCATCCGCGTAGCCTATGACTTCATAGCCCATTGCAACTAAGTTATTCAGCAGATCATCAACAATTAAAGACCACAAAAGTGGTGAAAGCACAACGCCTTGCGGACAGCCCTTTGATGTACTTACTTCAACTGTTGATTCGCCTAATCTAGAGACAATGTAGCGATGTGTCAGCATAGAAGTGATCCAGTCTACGATGGAGCCATGAAAGCCCTGTGTATTCATAGCTGAACTGATTGAAGCATTATCAAAAGCACCTTCAATGTCAAGGAATTCACATAAGGGCACTTTCTTATGTTCGATGGTTTTTCAATGTTTTGTGTCAACGTGTGCAGAGCTGTTATCGTTGACTTGCCTTTTGAATTGGCGAATTGTAACATGTTCAGCTCGTGAATTTTCAAATATGAGCTTTTAATATGATCATCCAATATTTTCTCAATTATTTTTAATATTATGGAGGTAAGACTTATGGGTCTGTATGCCTGAGCAAGTGTTTTATCCATTTTGCATTTCTTGGGTATGAAAAAACTCTTATCTTCCTCCACCAAATGGAAATGTATCATAGTGTCATGTTACTAATAAACAATTGAACTAAGAGCGGGACATCAATTTCCCTAGCGTGCTGCAATAGAGCAGGGAAGAGATCGTCTTCTCCCGCGGCTTTGAAAGGTTCGAAGAAAGTGATTGCCCAGTCCACCATCGTTGCTGAGAAAATTTTACGGGACTTTTTGAGTGCATCACATCTGTTTATAGTTCGTCCAGGATTCACCCTCAACCGTCCCATTTTATTTCCATTAGAAGCAACTGGGCCTGGGAAGTGACTTTCCATCATTACTTCCATAGTTTCTGAACGACCTGTTGTAAAAGTACCATCGTCCCTCTTTAGATTGCCAAGGCCATTTGAATGTTCCTTGGAAAGGACTTTTTGCTGCCTGGCAGCTTCTGGAGTGCATTGGATGTTTTCACACATGAATCTCCAATGTTACCTTTTCCTAATTTCGTTATTATATTCGGTTAGAGTCTTCCTATAATGGCTCCACGTTGCTGACGTTGCTTTTGCTCGATTAAAGAGTTTCCTTACGTTCCTCCTCATCTTTTGCAAAGCGTTGTTCCACCAAGGAACTTTCCTGTTTGAAACTCTTTCGCTTTGTGGACAACTTTCATAATATGATTCAAGAATTTTGTTTGTGACCATTCTAGAAACTTCTTCTAGTTGTTCTGCTGTTCTTATATTTTTGCCCAGCAAGGGTTCTTTGGACGCAACAATTTGTTTATAGAGATCCCAGCTGGTGTTCCTGGGGTCTCTATTGAATTCCCTCAGTGTTTCTTCCTTCTCTAATGAGATGGTCTGGTCTGAGAGTGATTCCTCATCATACTTCCCAATAGGAAATCCTATCCGTTAGTATTTGACAACACATTGTCAGATCAAGTACCTCTTGTCGCCTCGAGCTAACAAAAGTTGGTTTGTTCTCCATATTGCATAAATCAATGTTATTAGCAGAAATATTTTCTAAAAGATTCATCGGAAGCAGCATGCGTCATTGCCGGAATGATCCCGATTATATTTCACGTTCGTAGATGCCGTAGAAATGTTATCAGAATAATATCGATCGTTCCCTGGGATGTGGGTTTTTGACAGAGGGAAGTAGCTTTCATCATCCAAAACGGAACATTTTCGGTGAAATTCTGGTGCTCTTGATTTCTTGTGACAGACTATTCTCGGTCTCCCACTACCACTCCTACGAGCTGTTCCTGAGGATGCTAGGGTACGGTAGATGGTTGAAACTGGAACATTCATGGTTTTAAAATGGTTCATAACTTTTTCCCGTGCTTTATATATTATTTATATGCGATTATCCACTCGCATAATGCTTCTTGCTTCGATGGAAGTATAAACACAACTGAACAAGTTGATCAGATTTAGCAGACGAAAAAGAGCGAAGAAAAACAGCACGTTTTAAAGTGGCTGTGATGCGGACGCAAACGAGAGTCCAACCAAATCAGGCGGTTTCATCACCCTTGCAGAGTGCGGATGGATAAACGTTGCGATTGAAAAAAGGAGGCACATAGGTAACCCAAGTAAACACAAACATTATTATAATGGTGGCAATCAATTTTTTCTTCATATCTTCCTCCGATTCCACTTCCTTAGGATGCTTCCGAAGTGCCTGCTTCATGATGGCCCAGTACTTTTCAATTGGCCGCAGTTCCGATGCGTTCGGGGGGTTGAGATGCTTCGGCAAGAAATTGACCTCCTTAGCCTTGTAAAGGGTGTCCACAGTTAAATTGCATCACTTTAAACTCGTCCCCAAAAACAAGCCAAGATTGTCATGACATATTCGGGGAATAAAAAACAATGTACAATCTTGGTTTAGGTATTTTTATTTCACTGTTTTTCTCTACCAAATCCAAAAGCCCGAACTTTTTTCTTAATACTACGCATAAGATTTTGTACAACGTTTGAAACTACATTACTTTTTCGCTTTTAACCATGACTTCAACATTTCCTGTTCTGTAGTGACAACTTTAGGATGCTTACGAAGTTCGTGCTTCATTATACCCCAATATTTTTCAATTGGCCGCAACTCTGGAGAGTTTTGGGGATTAAGATCCTTCAGCACGAAATTGACACCATTCGTCTTGTACCACTCCAGAACATCCTTGGAGTAGTGACAAGAGGATAGGTCCGGCCAAAAAATTGTAGTAACGTCGTGTGTTTTGAGAAACGGAGGCAGTCTTTTTTTCAGGCATTCATTCATGTTTACTTGACCATTTACAGTTGAAGTTGCCACGAAAGGCTTGCTCCGTTTAACACACGAACAAATCCCCTGCCCAATCATGAATTTCTTGGGGAACTTTGACACTTGCTGTTTCCTGAGAGACTCTGGAACATCTAACTTGTCTTTCACATACTAGTTGCCGGGAATTTATTTATAGTCTGCTTTTACGTCCATGATGCAGCAGTGTGGTTTCGATTTTGTGGAGAGTGGAACCAACAATCAATATGCAACTAGCGATTTGAAATTGGTTCACTGTTGTAGAACCCCTTGGTCCGAAATACACCTTGAAGTCAGCACCTTGCTGTACATATTTGCGCCTTTGTTTTGATTTGCTGTGTTATTTTGACAGAATATTTGAGAGCGTGTTCGTGTGAGTTCATTATAAGGGGCGCATTATTAAGCATGGGACCGAGCTTGGGACCGATGTGCTAGTACTGACTGAGCCAAGAAAAAAATCGTTTTTGTATGGGACCTACTGGTCTTAGAGTTAGTCTATGGTGGAACCAATGACGTTTATACAAGACGGATTCCATGCCAAATGACCGATAAAAGTAAATTTTCTGAAAGATTATCTCCGATTGGGATAAAACATTACATAGCCTTTCCTGCTTTCAGGAAAGCATGTGCGAAATCTCACTCCAATCAACGACGATGAAGTTTGGTTGAAAGGTGATTTGGCGTGGAATCCGTCAGAAGCTCAAGCCAATCAAGGTGAAACGGGAGGGAGTCCTTTTTCCATTTGTTTTATAGGTTAGGTTGATTATCACTTTTTGAGACTAAAAATCACAAACAAAACAAAACAAACAACGCTCAAATTGCTGACGATGGATTTTCAATTCTTGAAAATTTCACGCCTGAAGTCCTAATAGAATTTGAGGTTTGTGCTCAGAAAACTTCGAAGTGATAAGGACTTGATTACATATGTCCTTAAGTAGCTTTTTGATCTAGGAAGCAAAAAAAAGTAAACATTGCTGGGCAACATTCCATATCATATAAAAATCATTTAAAGAACCTATAACTTTTTTTCATACTGTTTTTCACATGACTTTTATCATTGTGATTATCAAACACATATCTACCAATTTTACCAAATTAGTACAATAAATCCTTACTTCATCCTCCATTGGGATAAACCTCACAACAATAAATGTAAAAAAATGACTTCATTCGATGTTAATGAAAAGGTTATACATTGGATCAACAATTTTGAACTTCACTACGTGGAACGATGTTAACGCCGTACGTCGATATCTATATCTTTCTTTAAATCAACCCTTCTGATTTAGAAGTTTTAAACAAAAAAGTTTCTGAAGAAGCTGTTTAGGGTATATTTCCAAAACATTGATTACTTCCAAATAAACATATGTGTTCGATGGCAAATTATGATTCCTGTACCAGTTTTAACCAAAAAATCTGTATAGAATTAAATTCCTAAGTATTACCGTTTTCGATATTTTTTAATTTATTTTTTTTTAAACTCACAAAACATTTATGTTTTGCCTTGCTCTTGATTTTCCTGTTGCTATTGGAGTGGTGCTTTCAATTTTACATACCCGTTGGAATGTATAGAATACATACCGGAATAGTACTACCGGATACTGAATAGCATACATACCGGAGGCTCCAAAGCTCCATCGTTTCGTTCCATTGGGTGTATAAATGTGTTGTCATATTACAAAGAGGATTCGTTGGTAATGATTTGTGTTATAAAGTACTATTAAAATGTCTATATGATTTCCAAAGTATTGTAAATCATTTCCTAGCACACGGTGCTCGCAAAACATCCGTAAACTTACCGAAAAAGTTATCAGTGCACTGAACCAGAGCTCGTTTCGTTCATTTCGTTCTATCAGTCACGCAATATATTCGTGTTTACTATTTTGCTATGATCAGTCATTCCATTGTCCTTGTGTTCCACACAACTCATTCACACCACAGCAAAGGACACGGCTATTCAAGCCTCAAGAGATTTTGGTTGCTTGACTGAATGTTCTGGTAACCAGTCATTCATTTTCGAGTTCGTGAGTGATTTTTTCTGCCACAGGATTTTAAGTATTCCCGAACATGGCTGAAGGCAAAGGAAGCCAAAAGGCTAAATGGCCGAAATCGCTACAGAGTTTGTGGGGCATTTGTTCGAGAAAAGGCATTTGCAGGATCGATTCGAGAAGTTTTGGTTTTTTTTTCACTTCATTGATTCTCCAAATGAATGACTGTTCTTTCGTCTTCACGGTAGAACGTTGAAATTGAATGAGTTGTTTGCACTTACGTACATTCATGTACGGTGCCGTAACCAACCAGCTAGAATCCGACGGGCTACAATAGTGAAGTTTTTAAAATACGCCAACAGTTTTTCAACATATGCAACGACTACCAGTGATGACGACGATGCAGCAGTGAAACGCGCCATCCAGGCACAAAGGATCTCCGCTTTCCTTCCCGCTACGATGGTGTGGCCCATTAAGTAGCCATCTGGCAGAGTATTAACAACTCTTCCCCATCATCAGTCATCAACCCGTAGAAAATGCTCAAAACAACGTTCTACAAGAAGGCAATCGAACTTTGGGTACAGACAAAGAGCTACTGGCCTCAGCTAAAGCTCAATTTGCCGGTCCACCTTCTACCACCGACCACCCAAATGCGGCTTCAAAGTTTAGCTTCATACAGGGTGAAACAATAAACCCATACCAACCAGAAAGGCAGAGCCAGCATTCACCCAATATCGTGCAAATAGTGGCTGAAAGTACTGCACTACTACTGCCTTCTAACAACCAACAACAGCAACAACAACAACAACCACAGCCAGCGAACCAACAACATCCAGCAAATCAGCAACAACAGCAACAACAAAATCAAGAATCACCAGCGGAAAATACCACGGCATCAACACATTTGGCATCGCACTCGACACCTCACTGGACACCCGACCCCATGCGTCCACCCATCGTAAACTTAACGCAGCAATCAGCTGATGGGGACAGGCGCTACTTAAAAGCTCGTTTGCGGGACTACAGAATCATGGAGACGGTGCGGACTTACCTTGCTTATCTCCATGACCAGCCAACAAATGTATGTACTCGCGGAATGACTAAAATAAGTGCCTCAGTAATGCTAGCAGCGGAAGGTTTACCTACGGACACCAACCTTCTACGTGAAATTTTCCTGGACGTTTACAAAGAGATGGGAGTATCACGCAATGACGCCTTGGCAGACCTGCAGTCACACCGCACATCTTTATCCAGCGATCGAACACACCGCCTGCAGCAACTACGAGAGAGTAGCACCAAATTTTACTCTACCTCCCCAGGGACACATTTTCGGAAATAACGACGCCTTCCATAGAAGAAGAAGAAACGACGCCCTCCATAGAAGATGAAGAAACCTCATCAATATCGGTAAATATTTCATCAACCGACGCGCTTCCCACAATTTCTTCACCAAAACAGAATGCTACTGAAATTTTGATTTATTGTCAAAATTTCAATCGCATGAAAAGCCCATCAAAAATGAAAGAAATTCATAAAAATCTTCTTGGTACATCCTTTTCGATTATTCTGGCAACTGAAACTAGCTGGGATGAAAGTGTAAAAGTGAAGAAATTTTCGGAAGTGCGTATAACGTATTCAGAAATGATAGGAATCTTCTTGAGTCTGGAAAGAAGTCAGGCGGTGGAGTCCTCGTAGCCGTCTCTGCAAAATTCAACTCAGAAATAATTCTCTCATCAAAATTTAATGAATTTGAGCATGTTTGGGTGAAATCTCATATAGCAGGTGAAACACACGTATTTGCCTCTGTGTATTTTCCACCATATAATGCTAATAAAAATACATATGAAAAGTTTTTCGAATGTGCAGAAAAAATTTTATCTGAACTTCCTCCTGAAGTGAAAGTTCACATCTATGGGGACTTTAATCAACGCAACGCTGACTTCATTCTAGACTCCGAAAATGAAAATATCTTACTCCCAGTCGTTGGGGAGAATATTACTTTGCAATTCATATTCGACGAAATCGCAAAACTTGGACTTAATCAAGTAAACCACATCAGAAATGAAGAAAATTGTTTTTTGGACTTCTTGCTCACGAATATTCAAGAAGATTTCTGTGTGACTGAATCGCTGAACCCATTATGGAAAAATGAAATGCGTCACACGGCAATCGAATATTCTTTATTTATACATGAATATCAAAGACCCAACGACTGTGAATATGAAGAAGTCTTTGAATACAGACTAGCTAATTATGCGAATATCAGAAGCAAACTAAACAATGTAAACTGGCAGGAAATTTTCAAGAATGAAGGAAATGTCGAAACTGCTGTAGACATTTTTTATAAAATTTTATCGGAAATAATTTTGCAAGAAATACCTTTGAAGAAAAAACGACGTCACCGAAATACGAGTGATCCAGTCTGGTTTAACAGACAAATCAAAAATTTAAAAATCGAAAGCAGAAAGCTCACAAAATTTTCAAAAAATTCAACAGTAGTGAAAATTTAGCAAACTATCTGGACATATGCGACCAATTGAATCTAGCCATGGGTATTGCGCTTGAAGAATACAATACAAAAACTGAACTTGAAATAAAGTCATGCCCGAAGAACTTCTTCAATTACGTAAAAACCAATTTAAAATCTGACAATTTTCCATCTACAATGTACCTTGATGAACGTGTCGGTGATAACTCGGAAAAAATTGCAATCTTTTTGCAACATTTTTTCAAGAAATCTATACGACATTTTCTGAAGAGGATCGCGATCGCGAATATTTTGCATTTTACCCTGAATTTACTGGGAGCATTGGCGTCATCCAATTGTATGTGCAAGATATTTTCCAAGCATTAAAAAATTTGGACGCCGCAAAAGGTCCTGGACCTGACGGAATTCCTCCAGTGTTCATGAAGAGTTTAGCAATGGAACTCACATCTCCATTGTTTTGGCTCTTTAATATGTCACTGGAATCAGGAATTTTCCCAACAATATGGAAAAGCTCATTTTTGGTCCCTATTTTCAAATCTGGACGAAAATCTGACATACGTAATTATCGTGGAATAGCCATTATCTCTTGTATTCCTAAACTTTTCGAGGCAATTGTCAATGAAAAATTATTTTTCCAAATCAAAAATCAAATAACTGACAAGCAACACGGCTTTTTTAAGGGCCGTTCAACCTCGACAAATTTAATTGAATTTATAGACTATTCATTGAATGCAATGGATAATGGAAACCACGTAGAAGCTCTCTATACAGACTTTAGCAAGGCTTTTGATCGTATTGACATACCAATGCTACTTTTCAAACTACAAAAACATGGGATTGAACCTGGACTCTTGAAATGGCTTGAATCATACTTAACCAGCCGCCAACAAATAATAAAATTAAATGGAAAGAAATCAAATCCTATTCAAGTCACTTCTGGTGTCCCACAAGGCTCTCATTTAGGACCCCTTCTTTTTATTTTGTACGTAAATGACATTTCCTTTATTCTTAAAAATATTAAAGTATTAATCTATGCCGATGACATGAAGCTTTATTTGGAAATACGAAATAAGGAAGACATCAACTTATTCCAGAATGAAATAAACATATTCTACACATGGTGTAAAAAAAGCCTATTAGAGCTGAATGTAAAAAAATGCAACTCAATATCATTTAGCAAAAAAATAACAACACCAAACATACCAATTTCACTAGGTAATCAAAAAGTAGAAAAATGTGAAAGAGTTAGGGACTTAGGAATAATCTTAGACTCCAAACTTAATTTCATAGACCACTACAACACAATCATTCACAGGGCAAATAACATGGCTTAATAACAGGCTTTATTAAGCGCTTTTGTCATAATTTTCAGGACCCATACACTATTAAAACACTATACATAGCTTATGTTAGGTCTATTCTAGAATATTGCAGCATTGTATGGTCTCCTCATTTAACCACACACGAAAACAGAATAGAATCAGTACAAAAGCAATTTCTATTATATGCTCTTCGTAGGTTGGGTTGGACATCATTTCGTCTTCCATCATATGAAGCGCGTTGCATGCTTATAAACATCCAAACATTGAAAGAGCGTCGTGAGTATGCAAGCGTTTCATTTGTAAACGATATCGTTTCGCAGCGTATTGACTCACCAGAACTTTTATCAAAATTAAACATATATGCACCTATTCGGCAACTTCGAAATCGTAACCTATTCGCCATCAGCCATCGTCGCACAAACTATGCAACAAATGGACCAATAAATCGCATGATGGCCTCTTACAATAAACACTGCGAAATCATTGACTTTACAATGTCTCGGCATAAACTAAAACAGTATTTTAGCTCCATAAGAAACCAGAACATACAAGAATGAATAATATTATATTATATTTAATATATATTATATGGTCTACTTATGATTGACGACAATAAATAAATAAAAGTATGTTCGTTCCTGGCTCATCGTGAACTAGAGCTGTTCTGGTCAGGAAACATACTCACTTTACAAGGGCAAGTGCATATGCCGGAATCTTTCGAGTGTCAGTGTTACGTGTTCATTTTTATCAACTAGTCATGCGAATTTGTATCATGCAATAATAATAAAAAACCGTTGGTTTTGGGGGGGTGTATGTTTGGACAACGTCGTTAATACGTGCCCTTACCCTAACCACTGTACTGCTTCAACTAGACAATAAGGAATCAATAAAATAGTTTCTCCTATGCCTCCGCCATGGCAGGACGGCCGACGATCGGTGTTCTTTATTTCATTTCAAACAACCATACACAACGTAGGATCCCCGCCCGTGCGCGATCAGCTCGTTTAGACAGTTCGTCTTCTTCTTCTTCTTTGAACATTTCAAGCTTATTGCTTTTACAATTAGCTTATTGCTTGCTCTCAACTTGGTGTTCTAAATGCACTTCCACAGTTATTAATTGAGAGCTTCCGATGCCAGGTACCATTTTTGCATTAGTATTTATTTATTATTATAAATATTCCAGTATAATTGTGTGGCAAGTTCAATCCTACCCTATGCCCAGGGACTTGAAAAAAAATTTCTCGACGAAAAATACCAGACCGGGAATCGAACCCAGTCACCTCCAGCATGGTATTGCTTTTTAGCTGCGCTGGAATAGCTGGGTTTCACAAAACACTCAATAGCAAAAAAAAGCCGAGCAAAATTTTGCTTCCAAAATATACCATGTTCAACCTTGTGTAACTTTGTCAATTATCAATATTTTTAGTTGAAATTATGACAACTATACTAATGTATAGACCTTATGTGACCAAAATTTCATGTTGATAAGATTTATAAATTTGAAGTTTTCATAATATATGTGAAAAAAGTGATTTTTGGACAAACTAATTTTAAAAAGCCGTATTTCTGTGAAAAAAATAGGTAGCTTATTAAAACATTCACCATAGCTTGAAAAAACATAGAAAATAATGTGGTCGAAATTTGATTAAGTGGTTTGGACTACAGCTGGCGTCAAAGTTGACACACCAACAAGAGTATTTCCATTTTTCACCCGATGTTGACCATGCTGAAATATCGGTGCAAAAAAAAAGTTTCAGAATCCCTAATTCAATGTTCAAGGAAAAAAATAAGTATTATTCGAGAAGCCGTATTCGACTCCAAAATCCGAAAATTTAACATTAAGTATAAATAAACATGTCATCAATATTCTTCTTCTTCACTCTTTCCGATCTTCTCGGTATTTTTACTATCGTTTCTTCGTCCCCTTTGGGTTCTTCCTGTTTGCGTTTCCTGTTTCGTCTAGGCGCGACGGTCTTTGCATCTTCAGTCAAAACGTCTAAAGTACTGATCCCCGTTGAGTCCTCCGCTTCATTCATTGTACTATCTGCCTCACATCGGTTGAGAACCACGTAAGGCTGCCATCGAGAATTTTGAGTTATACGCAACTGACTCCTATGCGCCATTGTTCTTGCGCTTCCAATTTGTACCTGTGACACTATCATCGCCATCCGAATCCCCCGTCTTCATCCTTTCTAGTAGCTCGGTGATATGTCTGTCTGGTGAGGGTCCCGGCTGATATGAATCCACCAGATTTACCGCATCACGATGAAGATTCTTTAAATTGAAACACTTTTTTTATATGCCCTTTTACGCCGCAAAAGTTACATATCAGCCGCTGACCCTCGTGATATCTCGATTTACGCTGGAAATCATTGTCTCTGGTTACCCTATTCATGCTACGGCCTTCATTTGTCCGCTGTGTAACCAACAATCAATATGTAACTAGCGATTTGAAACTGGTTCACTGTTGTAGAACCCCTTGGTCCGAATTACACCTTGAAGCCAGCACCTTGTTATACATATTTGCGTCTTTGTTTTGATTTGCTGTGTTATTTTGACAGAGTATTTGAGAGTGTGTTCATGTGAGTTCATTATAAGGGGTGCATTATTGAGCTTGGGACCGAGCTTGGGACGATGTTCTAGTACTGACTGAGCCAAGAAAAAAATCGTTTTTGTATGGGACCTACTGGTCTTAGAGTTAGTCTATGGTGTAACCCAATAAGGCCTAAAACCCAAACGTTTTTTACCGACCCTCTGCCACTTTCAGCTTCGCTGTTCCAGCCCTCCCCTTGGTATTTCCTGACTAAAGCGAAAGTATCGGCAAGCTTATTATAAACTACTCCTTGCTGAATCGATGAATTGATAGCCGTTACTATTCCCTGATTGTTTTCTGAATGATTCTCCGCCGTACTTGCATTCACTCTGGCTACCTCCCAGGTTGTGTTAATTTTCTCAGCGTTAGTCAATGTTAATTTCTCTTCACTGAGAAGCCGCTGCCTTAAATTTTTATCAACAATCAATATGTAACTAGCGATTTGAAATTGGTTCACTGTTGTAGAACCCCTTGGTCCGAATTACACCTTGAAGCCAGCACCTTGTTATACATATTTGCGCCTTTGTTTTGATTTGCTGTGTTATTTTGACAGAGTATTTGAGAGTGTGTTCATGTAAGTTCATTATAAGGGGTGCATTATTGAGCTTGGGACCGAGCTTGGGACGATGTTCTAGTACTGACTGAGCCAAGAAAAAAATCGTTTTTGTATGGGACCTACTGGTCTTAGAGTTAGTCTATGTTTTTATCCCGTAGCCCAGCTATTATACGATCCAAAATGGTTAACTCCACTACCAAATTTGACCTTAGCCAACCTTCGACAATCGTCGTCCAGAAAATGCCCGATATGAGCCAACTGCTTACCACGGACTAATTACGAACATCGGACAGACGATTTGTTCATGACGCACATGGTTCAAATTTGCAGTGTATCAAGTTCCATATATACTAGAATAGCATGATCAGGGCAGTACTAGAAAAACAGCAACACTTCTTTCAAGTTTTGTTTTTTTACCTACAGCAACACTGTTATATTATCAAAACAAAGTCAGCCATTTGCATTGTTTTGGTTTTGAGAAATTATGTTCAGTCAATCGTTTCGATGAAAATCTAACAATATATTTTTTCCATCCCACGCCGCTGGTAGGATAATGATTCCTAAATTCGGAAGGGCAATGCAAAAGTTGGATTAACGTCCATATACGGCAAATGGAACTCCGGTCTCAAAGAAAAAAGGACAATCAAAATTGAGTGGTTTTTTTCTAATGTACAGTGAATATTACTCAGCATCTCTGAGATTATTATGGTTGTATGTTGCACGTAATGAGAATGTCTATAGGAAGGAAAGATTGCTTATTTTAAGATGCGAATTGTCCAATTGAATTTGTCAACTGATAGTTGAAAAAACTGCATCCAATTCGCACTCGTGTTAAACTATCCAACGGTTAGAGGTAAGTAAAAATACAGATTTATTGCTTTAGTAAATTTTGAGAACGAAAAATTATCATTTCAGAAAGCTCGTTAAAATGGCCCAGCGCATTAATGCATTTCTGAGTCAAGTTAGGGATTAACGGTGTAAGTGATAAGATAGGTACAATAAAAAAAAGTGTAATAAGTTTTCCCGTGGGACTAAGAATTCAACGAAATTCAGTACATCACCATAGGAGAGAAAATAACCCATCGAAAGCATAATCTGACGGAAGTGCCCTTGCTGCAAATTTGACCAAGCCAACCATAACAAGTTTCTACTATCCGGCCAACTGTTATTCCTTCTGATAGCAACTATTGCTGCCACGTGATTATCCGGATGTGTTTGAAGACACACCCTATTCACCAACAAGAGCAACTAAGATTTACAATTCGACTATAGTGCACAAACTAACAATATATATTTTGCTTTTCAGACATCAGGTTTAGACGACAAGAAAATGCACGGAGTGTAAACTGGTTGGATTGAAGTTCATTGACCGATGATAGCGGTAGTTATATTACAGGAACAGCAGTTTTGAAACTGTTTTGCATCCGAACATATTAAGTAGAACCCGCTCAGGATCACGACAGATAGCAAAACGACCAATCGACAGCTAACTTTTCAGTATAGGAGATAAACCAACGGCAACCATCGCGCTTGTGATTGAGACTATCTTTAACAACACCAAGTGCTCACAAATGCGCTAGACTTTTTCAATGTATTTGGAACGGTTTTCATTCGCTAATGCCTTGTTCGGACTGCTGAGTTATAACATGTTTTAATAATTATCAACAAGAGGAATCTCGTCAAAATAGGCTTATAACATGTTATAACTGGTCAGTCTGGCCAGCGTTTAATAGTGTATTTAATCTCTATGACAAATGGCTCTTCGTTTGAACTTGGCAAGTTTTTTTCTATTGTATTATCCACTAGGGCAAGTTAATTTGCCATTTTTTTACATATTAATGGTATTTAAATACTCTAGAAGATGAACATGTATACTAACTTAACTTTTTTTTTTTCATTTTATAAAAAGTCGGTATTAGTTTCAGGAAATCATCTGGGAGATTATCATTTCAAAAATGTGTCAATATTCTGAAGTACTTAGACAAGGTCAATCTAAAGATACTGAATAATATATCATAATATATGAGGTTTGGTTTGCAACTTGATTTGCATGAGCACATAAGATGATAGTATATGTAAACTAATTTAAATATGTAATAAATAATGAGTCAAAGAAATTCAAAAACCGATTTTTATTTTAAATTTTATGTGTTTACTGATAAATTTTCTAGACTGTCTGTAATCAATACAATTGTAAAATTTGAATTGTCGTGCACTTTAATGTATCTTGAAACCTTCTTTATAAAATTAGGTAATCCCAATTGAACTACCAAACGCCGAAGTTTTTTAATTAAAACATAAACTGTATTACAAAACTACGAACGAAAAATGAACTTGCACTCCTCTCTACCATCCCCGGTAACAACAATTCGATTAATTAAGTACTTAAAAATGCTGGAAAGCTGTTGCTTTTCGACTTAAACCAGCCTCCCGGTTTGGTTCGTCACTGAATACCTATCACAAACAAAAATATACCAATTTACAATGGAACCATTCTTCAGCAGCATTGTGTATTCACTTTGTGGAAATTGGCATTTAGTGGGCGAGCCCACAACTTACGACTACATTGCCAAATTAAGCGAAGAACTCCGGAAGCCGTCTTGATAAAGTTTTTCCGGTGTCACGACCTATGAAATGAGCCCATAGAAACCTGTATTTAAATCGTTGGAACACAGTGAGATCGGAATATGGATCCACATCGGCATTAGCAATAATAATTGCCACCCAATATTTCGACATGGAGTTTTCAAAATGGCCAATGTTGTAAACGTAAACAATGGCTTCTTCCGCAAATTTCTCGAGAATGCTAACTTAATAATAGTGTACCATAGTTACCACGATGATTGTACAGAAAAGGAGTTCCCGTTTACAATAAAAGTGGTCGTTTACTTGAGCGAGTTTGCATTTTTGAGCAATTTGCGGAAGAAGCCATTGTTAAGGTTTGCAACATAGGTTCTTATGAAAACTTCACGCCAATTTGTAAATAAAATCAGCTGACGCATAATAACTTACATGCACACTTAAACACGTCTACGCAATATCGAAAATAATCTAGTATACCCGGAACTTTGACAATACTAGAAGCCGATTTTCTAGTACGATAGTGATCCATATTTTTTCAAATGTTTCTTCGGCACAACTACGTCCTTCCCTTTTGGGTCCATGCTGCTTACCACCAACACAACTGCCAAGTAGCCTCGGTTCGGGGAACTAAAGAATTCCTATGGCGGAGAGTAGAAAAAAACCTAATGCTATAAACGTCGGCTAACAGGTCACTTTTTATTTTTTTCGCAATCGCTACCTCCTACCGCCAGATCAAAAACTAGCTGCTACCAAAATACAATGGCACCAACCAGAAACTTTTCTTTTTGCACTCGCCTTCGTTTCATGGTTTGCCAGAACCGTCAGAAGTGATCGCCGTCGGACCTTTAATCCACTTCACCTTAAACCACCAGAAACTTTTCTTTTTGCACTCGCCTTCGTTTCATGGTTTGCCAGAACCGTCAGAAGTGATCGCCGTCGGACCTTTAATCCACTTCACCTACCTACTTGTTTAAAGTTTTTATTCTTCACTATTGTTCACTTCCACTTTCCAATTTTCCACGTCGCCAAATGTATTATCCAAACTTCTTCAGAAGGGAAATAAAAGACACTTGTTCGTTGTTCCAGATCTGTTCTCCACTGAGCCTTTGCTCCAGCTGTATTTTCATTTTATGTTTTTGTTTTCGATGTTTTTAACACTTCGTTTCCTACTCGGCAAAACTACAAGAAAACTCTAAAAGCTAACTAGTCTTTTAATGTTAATACATTACAACATCTAAGCCAGGAAAGACACGATTGTCTTTCTCAATTAAGTTTGGACAAATGGAGTGACATTAACCTTCTTAGCTACCTTACTCCCAACAATTCACCTAAACCTACAAAAACCGAGACGGAAGGACGGTTTTCTCCGTTTCCTCATTCTTCAAATGCATAATTTAATTGCCGTTTATTTTGGAATGTTCCAACTCCCAACGCTATACAGTGGACCTGCCGTTTGCTAGGGGCGCGACTCTTCCGAATTATCTCAGATTTTGAAAAGAAATGATGTTTAATTAAAATGTCTAGTCCAAACCGGATAAAATTTAAAAAATTCTAAAAAATTCGATTTAACCAAATTATCGGATTTCATCGAACGAAATCGTAATAAGCGATTCGCATCTCTTTCTAATCGACCAGTTTTGAGGTCATCGCTATGAAAGATAATCGACGATTTTTCACGATTACATCCGATATTTCGATATTGTCGATTTTTGAAAAGTTTCATCGATTATTGTGAGTTAAACTTATTTAAGTATATTTTGTTTAGAGTGTCCATTGGCAACATTGGCTGTCAGCTTGGCCAATCAGAAAAAAGGAGCGAAAAGCGCAGCGATGTGGTGTGGTATCACATACCAGGCCAAATTATCGTTTCAAAGTCTTGTGGCGTGATGCGAACCTCGACAAGGTATTTTGGCATGCTAGCAGATGCCACACCTACACCACATCAATGGGCGCCTGCCCTTAGTAATGTTGTTATATTCTTATAACTCCCTGCTGTAGGCTGAAAACCGGAAAACCCCACTAGCACCAAACAATTTTACTCTATTTGCCAATGTTTGCATTGTGGCGCATCTAGTGAGCTGTACAGCGCATCTGATTTTCTCCACAGCTCCAGTAGATGCGACACTTTGTTGCCATATGGAAAAGCATTTAACTGATTTGCACGAGTGGTTTTTTCCGGTTTTGAACTGCAACAAGAATGTTCTTCAAATTACAGGAAAAATGTAGGTGATTGTAAACGGAAATGTTTGTTGTTTCAACAGTTTTCGATTATTATTTTCAAACAGCAATTCAGTTTGAATCATACTAAAATTTGTTTGAAACAATCCATATAAGCGTTGGTAAAATCAAGCAACAAATCTGTTTGTTTTCGTAGCTGCCATAATGAACGTACACGATCAAGTAAAATTGATCAAAATCGTGACTCTCATCGGATGAAATCCGATCGAATCGGATGAAATCCGATCAAATCGGATAAAATCCGATCGAATCGGATGAAATCGTGAATAATCGAAAGTAGCAGACATTATTTCACCATAGTTAGATTAATGAGAGCTATTGTGTAAAATTAAAAGAATCATGGATAAATCAAACTTATCCACTATGAATGGATGAGTGTCGCACCCCTAGGCCGTTTGAGGTGTTTACATTTACAGTGTCGAATATAAGTACCCAAGTAACCACGAGGCTGTAATAGCATGCATATATAGGGTATGTGTATTACGTTTAGTGCATCATTGCAGTTGGATTAAAGCTGAAAAGGGCCCCACTAAGATCAAACTAATGCTATATCTTTTGAAATGCCATAAGACTTCGCTAAAGTAGCATTATTGCATTGGTAATGCATCACTACTTTTCCATGCTTATATAACGCTTCTTTACTTGACAACTGTTGAATTGATGCGATCCAGCATTACCGATGTTGATTTTGGGTTGAATAAGTGCAATAATATAATGCTTGTGGTTACTTGGGTAGTTAGTTGTAATCGTGTATCATCATTATGAGTAGTTTGTAGCTCACCGTGTGAACAAGAAACGATCCGTTGAACGGACACCAATACAAACTATAGTCACTAGATTCATAGTCTGGCGGATACAATGACGGGAGCCAATTTGAACTGTCACTTGGCGGAACCAATCGAGCATATCTCGAGTAATTCATATAGAGCGCCTAAAAGCCATTTGTAAACAATGACTTTCAATATCGATTTCTCTTGAATCTCAAATCACTCTCGTGAAATGAAAGCAGCATTTGGTAGAAAAATGTTAGTTCTACCATATGAAGCAGCAGGATATGGTTGGATTCTCGTAGTTCGTGAGAAATCAACGTTTAAAGTTATTGTTTACAAATGGCTTTTAGGCCCTTAACATAAATTACTCGAGATATGCTCGATTGGCTCCGCCAAGTGACAGTTCAAATTGGCTCCCGTCATTGTATCCGCCAGACTATGAATCTAGTGACTATAATACAAACTTGATAAAATAACATCTGATTCCGCAGACGAAGGTCTGATCAGAAGAATAAATAAACAAGGAGATCAGTCTTATGTGATACCTGAAAGTAAACAGTTGACTTATTTATTTCTTCATAAAATTAAGTTTTGATTCCACTTTGAGTCTGATAATACGGTCATTACAGTTGGCGACGAGGAAAACTAAAAAAAAAAGTAAAAAGTGATCAGGATTTTGCTTCTCGGTGTGCAGCGCAACTCTCCATCGGGCGGTTTAAATTCACTCTGGGACGGCACCATCGACGTGAACAACGAATTCATCAGCAGGAAGGTAATTCGTGTGGTGTGGTATTGCACGATTAATTGGTGAGAATTAATCATCTATTTCGTGAGAAATTGTTCACTACAGGTAGTGGTTTTAATTCAAACGAA
Source organism: Aedes japonicus (assembly GCA_034211315.2). Classification (NCBI taxonomy): domain Eukaryota; kingdom Metazoa; phylum Arthropoda; class Insecta; order Diptera; family Culicidae; genus Aedes; species Aedes japonicus. The sequence continues at coordinate 136,207 of JASCZW010005590.1, forward strand.
GGTTTACGGTCCGTTATTGCGGGGTGATTTTTATTTTTGATGCATTGAGTGTTCTATTGAAGATAAGTGTAGGCACCATTGCTGATTTTAGTGATTTGTTTTAGACGCCATTTCATCAGACGGCTAATTCTAAAGTGATTCTGTAACCTTTTCTTTTCATCGGAAGGAAAATAATTGGATGAATTGGAAAGAAATATTAACAATAGTTGATTATATTCATTTGTTCAAGGAGTATTTTTTCTTTTATTTCAATAGGAAGTGTCTTTAGAAATATTGGCCAACAGGATCCGCCATCGCTGTGTGTTGATCCATCGGTGCTTCGGATAATTTCTACGGTGCTTCAACCACGATTAATTCCTTCGTTCATCCTTGGATGGTAGTTGGGACTTGACGACAAGTAACGAATTGAATAGTTGCCAAAGGGCAAAGGCGCAAGTATTCTCTACCCCTTGACCAGATCAGCAAAGGCTGAAGGACATTTTGGTGAGCGATTTCAATTTTTATTTTTCGGGAATCATTCAGTTAAGCCATTGCTTGTTTTTTTTAATATAAATTGTTCGATTTGCCAGAAATTATTTATATCAGTGAATTCAAAAAATTAATATGGCCCAATCAAACATGAATAGTTCAATAGAACCTTTTCGCAAAGGTAATTCGTTTGGAGATTGGGTTGAACGTTTGGGTTTCTTTTTCAAAATGAATAAAGTTCCCGACGAAGAAAAACGGGACCATTTTATAACATTGAGTGGCCCTACAATCTTTAGGGAACTTAAGCTACTATTTCCTAATAGTGATTTAGCTGAAGTTCCCTATGCCGATATGATTGCAAAATTGAAAGCACGTTTGGACAAAACGGAATCAGATCTTGTACAGCGATTAAAATTTAACATGAGGGTGCAGCAACCGGATGAATCGCTGGAGGACTTCGTGTTGTCTGTTAAATTACAAGCAGAGTTTTGCAATTTTGAGAACTTTAAACAAATGGCTATTCGTGATCGTATTGTGGCTGGTATTCAGGACAAATCTCTTCAGCAAAGATTGCTTAACGAAGAGAAGTTAAGTTTAGAGACCGCGGAAAAAATAATTGCCACATGGGAAATCGCCAGAAATAACGCTAAAAATATGGATCACAGTAAGAATTCTATGAATTTAGAGCAAATTGCATCAATGAGAGATTCGGGCAACAATGGGACAATAATTAACAAGTTAGCGGCTACTTTTGATTTGATCAGATCTATGCGTAAATTTTCAAAAGAAGATCAAAATAGGGGATCAGTAAAAAACAGGCTGGGCTACACTCCTTATCAAAAGGATCAATGGAGGCCGAATAAAGAATGGCGGAACCGCGGAGCAGACAGGGAGGAGAACAGACGTTGTTTTGGCCGCCCAGACTACTCGCAAATGGTGTGCGATTTTTGTGGTATTAAAGGGCACATCAAGAGGAAGTGTTTCAAATTGAAAAACATGCATAGGGATGCAGTGAACATGATCAATCCGAATACTTCTGGATCCAACCCGGACGAGTTCTTGAGCAATATGGTCAACAGGATGCGAACAGATTCAGACAGTGAGAATAATGCGGATGGTGAGAAAAATGTTCTTCAATGTATGCACGTTTTGTCTATTGGTCATATAAGTGAACCCTGTCTTTTGAGAGTACAAATTGAGAATGTTTATTTTGATATGGAAGTGGATTGTGGTTCGTCTGTAACTGTTATGAGAAGAAAGCAATATTTTGATAATTTTTCAAAAGTTTTAACAAACAGTTCTAGGAATTTGGTTGTTGTGAACGGTGGAAGCCTTGTGATAGAGGGAGTAGTAAATGTTTTGGTTAACTTTAAGGAAATTTCGACAAAGTTGAAGCTTTTTGTGCTCAATTGCGACAATAATTTTACCCCTTTATTGGGAAGACAGTAGTTGGATGTACTTTTTCCTAATTGGAGAATTTTTTTTGTGAATTCTATCTGTTCTAGCTCCGACACAAACCAGATAGTCGATGAAATCAAAATTAAATATAAAAATGTTTTTGTTAAAGATTTTTCTTCTCCAATTTTGGGTTTTGAGGCGGATTTGGTTTTAAAATCTGAAGTACCAATATTTAAAAATGCTTATGAAGTGCCTTATCGTTTACAAGATAAAGTTGAGGAATATTTAAAGAGATTAGAAAATGAAAAAGTTATAACACCAGTTAAGACAAGTGAATGGGCCTCTCCTGTAATTGTGGTAATGAAAAAAAATAATGATATACGGTTGGTGATCGACTGTAAAGTTTCGGTTAACAAGTTCATTATCCCAAATACGTATCCACTGCCCACAGCCCAAGATGTTTTTGCTGGTTTGGCTGGATGCAAGATTTTTTGCTCACTGGATCTTGAGGGTGCCTATACACAGTTGTCATTATCAGCAGAAAGATCGAAGAAATATATGGTAATAAATACTATTAAAGGGCTTTATAGGTACAACCGATTACCACAAGGTGCTTTATCCAGTGCTGCGATTTTTCAGCAAGTGATGGATCAAGTTCTGAATGGAATTAAACGTGTTTCGGTATATTTGGATGATGTTTTGATAGCAGGAGAGGATTTGATTCATTGTAATGAAAACCTAATAACAGTACTGGAAAGACTTCAGAAAGCTAACATAAAAGTAAATTGGAGCAAATGCAAATTTTTTGTAACCGAATTAGTTCATCTTGGACATGTTATTAGTGGCGACGGTTTGATGCCATGCAAAGATAAAATCTGTACGATTGAAAAGGCAAAAGTGCCACGAAATGAGACAGAGCTTAAGTCTTTTTTGGGATTGATCAATTATTACCATAAATTTATACCTTATTTATCATCAAAGTTATTTTATTTGTATAATTTATTAAAAGCTGACGTTAAATTTAACTGGGATCGCAACTGTGATAGAGCTTTTAAAGAAAGCAAAAAAGCATTAGTGGAAGCACAATTTTTAGAGTTTTATGACCCAAAAAAAAACAATAGTTATAGTTACTGACGCATCTGGATACGGTTTAGGCGGAGTAATGGCACATTTGATTGAAGGAATTGAAAAACCAATCTATTTCACATCTTTTTCGTTGAATGCAGCCCAACAAAAATATCCAATTCTTCATTTGGAGGCTTTGGCGCTTGTCTGTACAGTAAAAAAGTTTCACAAATTTGTGTATGGTAAAAATTTGTTTGTTTACACGGACCATAAGCCTTTAGTCGGGATTTTTGGTAAAGCAGGGAAGAATACAATCTACGCTACTAGACTACAGAGATTTGTGTTAGGGCTATCAATTTATGACTTTGAGATTCAATATAGGTCATCAAAACGCTTGGCAAACGCAGATTTTTGCTCACGTTTTCCTTTAAATCAGGCTGTTCCTGACGAATGTGACATGGAAATTATCAATAGTATCAATTTTGGTAGGGAATTCCCTATCGACTTTACGATTATAGCAAAGAAAACGAAAGAGGATATCTTTTTACAAAATGTCATTTCATTCATGACAAATGGTTGGCCAGGAAAAGTGACCAAACCTTACATTGATGTATATGCTAATCAGCAGGATTTGGAAATAGTTGATGAATGTCTGCTCTACCAAAATAGAATAATAATACCTGCAACTATGAAAAAAGAAATATTAATACTACTACATGCCAATCATGCAGGAATTGTTAAAATGAAAAGACTGGCTAGACAATGTGTCTATTGGTTCGGTATCAATTCCGACATTGAGAATTACGTGTCAGTTTGCGACATTTGCAATAGTATGATGATTGTTCCAAAAACAAAAGCTGAATCCAAATGGATACCAACGACAAGGCCTTTTAGCAGGATTCATATTGATTTCTTTTATTTTGAGCACCGCTAGTAGTGGATAGTTACTCTAAATGGGTCGAAATAGAACATATGCGGAATGGCACGGATTGTACTAAAGTCTTAGAGAAATTGGTAGCCTTATTTGCTAGGTATGGTTTACCAGATGTTTTGGTATCAGATGGGGGTCCTCCATTTAATGCGCATGCGTTTGTGGACTTTTTAAAGCGGCAGGGAATAAAAGTACTGAAGAATCCACCATATAATCCCTCCAGCAATGGGCAAGCTGAAAGGTTGGTGAGAACCGTAAAAGATGTGTTAAAAAAGTTTTTGATGGACCCAGAATTTTCTAATTTGAACGAGGATTTTCAGATTAGCTTATTCTTAATTAACTATCGGAATAATTGCCTATCTATTGAGGGAAACTACCCATCTAAAATGATCTTTTCCTACAAACCTAAAACACTGTTACATTTACTTAACCCTAAAACTCATTACAAAAGATTTCTGCGAGAAGAACGTCTGCATGATGATATAACTACTAGTAAAAACATAGTCCCAGTGTATGATGTTCCTAATTCGGTGGATCGTAGGGAAGACTCGAAGAACCAAATAGATCCTTTCGAAAATCTGACACCTGGAGACGAAATATGGTATAAGAACCATAACCCTCATCACACAGCTAAATGGCTAAAAGCAAGTTATATTAAAAGGCATTCTCGCAACACCTTTCAGATTCAAATTGGAAGCGTGTCAACCATGGCGCATCGATGGCAGCTTCGAGTATGTAGAAGAGGTGATTCCCACGAGAAGCCAAACATCCGTTTGGTGCGGCAACAGCCGACGTTAGACTCTAGCCAGGAGGAGTTTCGCGGGTTTCCGGAAGTGGAAATTGGACGTGGCAGGAAAAGAAAGATGATTCAGCTGAAGAGAATGATAAAACGCCTGAATACTTTCTAAGGCGATCGAAGAGACCAAGAAGAGCCAGATTTGACAATGTTTTTGTTTATCAGAAATAGTTTTAAAAAAAAGATTGAATTTATAATTGCAGTTTGAATTTTCTGTACTATTGATTTGTAATTCTATACTTAATTGATTTGAAACTTGAATTGAAAATAGTTTGAATTCTTAATTCTCTAAGGGGAAAGGGCTGAGGTGTTTACATTTACAGTGTCGAATATAAGTAGTTAGTTGTAATCGTGTATCATCATTATGAGTAGTTTGTAGCTCACCGTGTGAACAAGAAACGATCCGTTGAACGGACACCAATACAAACTTGATAAAATTACATGAATAACAAAACTAGATATAATTTTGTTGTTTCCTTTTGGTCGGGTTAGCAGCTTTTGAACATAAGTTAAGTAAATATAATGCTTCATTCAGCGGTTCATTAATCTCGTGTCCAAATTTATTGACTACTCCAGCAGATCAAACACCAGCGCATAACCCAAACATTCCGTTATCAAGAACTTCGAAGGAGAATGAAAGAAGTTTCACTTCAAATATGCTGGTTAATTTGCTAATGAAGCAGTTGCTGGACAGCAGATACTCTCTCTAGCAGTTACTGGGCCCCTATCGAGTGCAAGTTAACGTGAATTGGTGGATATTATTGCGGAGTATCTGGAATAAAAGCTACGGAAGTCATGTTACGAGAATATGCAGAATCTATTACGACTATCTTTAAGCATGAAACCCGGGTAATTCTTAGTACAATTCATTGCCTGAGCAAAGAATGAAAACAAAATCTTTTTATATTAATTTTTTTAAAGTGTATAACGAACGACAAATTTTTTTTTTTATTAAATTCGCTTTTATAAATCTTATTTCACAAAGCAATTTTGTTCATTTTTCGAAAATAAATACCATAAACCTAATTGAAACCATTAATTAACTTTCCTTGCATAATATGCACGAACAATGCATTCTATTAATGGAATTCATAGAAAGTATGTGTCCAATTTATGGATTGTATAACAAGACCTCATGCATTTAATAAAAACATTCATTGACGATAATTCATTAATTTCGCACATACTTTTCATGTGCTAACCCCCATTGCAAAAATCCATGTGGGTTTGTACATGAATCTTATGGGGATTTTCTTTTGAGTGTACATGGAGCACCATACTGCAAAAAATGAGCGTTGTAGGTTAATGTTTACCCCGTGCTTGGAATAGGGTCTTGGGGTGCTTAAGCCGTTCCCTACCCTATATCAATTATGCCACAAATATTCTGTGGCTGTAATATAACATAATATATAAAACCAGTTTTTTTTTTTTTTTGGGCGTAGAACCACAGCGTCCACTGAGTTGAACTTTTGTGGTATACCCCTGTTTACTATTCTAATTCGCATCTTAAAGCTAGATCACCATTTGTCAAGTGACCAGCCTAAGACGCGTCTCCCAGTCAGGCAAAATTGAGTTTATAAAACCCACCACCTTTCCAGGATTTGCAGTCCAAATTTCTTTAGGTTGCATATACTGCCGTTATAAGAATAACTGTCCCATGTATATAGGGAAACCCATAGAATATGGGACAGTTATGCGTAGAACGGCAGTATAGCCACTGTTCAGAAATTTAAGTCTGCTCTTGTACAAAGCATCACAACTGCAAAGCAGATGTTCCGAGGTTTCACGTTCCATGTTACAGAAACGACAGATGTCATTCTGAACCCGGCCAATGTTTTTCAAATGATATCTACTCGGGCAATGTCCGGTTACTAGGCCAGTATAGGTACAACGAACTCTCTTATTGAGCTCCAGAAGCTTTTTACTAATTGTAACATTTGGAATTATAAACCTTTTCGCTTGAGAACACTTTGTGGTGACCAACCAATTGGTCATCACCCTTTGCTCTTCCCAAGATTTTAATTCCATTTTTATGGCACAGTATGATATACCGCAGAATGGTTCTGGGCCAATAAACTGTGCATTTGAACCTTGTTTAGCAAGCTCGTCTGCCCTTTCATTGCCTTCAATGCCACAGTGTCCCGGAACCCAGAATAAATTTACCGAGTTCTCTTGGCACACCTTTCGCAGAACTAAACCAGATATAAACCATTCATTCTTGAGAGTGGCCACAAAATCATCCTTACAGTTTAAATTTGTCCTCAAACTCGATATTTTTATATAATTTTGTAAGCTATTGATATAAACCATTCATTCTCATGAGTGGCCCTAACAGCATTCTTACTGTTGGTTTAAATCGGTCCCCAAACTTGATTATTTAACACATGTTTGAATTTTTCTGAAATTAACCACCTACACTTGTGAGTGGCCCCAACAGCATCCTCATTATTGGTTTAAATCGGTCTCCAAACTTTTTGTTTGAATGCATTATTGTATTCTATTGAAATAAACCACCCACACTTATGAGTGGTCCCAACAGTATTCTTCCCAAGCAACACCGAACCGTCATAATTAGTTGCAGCAACTTGATTTTTACCTAATTTAGTCACATTGAAGTAACTTTTACTGGTTTGCAACAAGTGTGCTGCTAGGGTTACCGTTAGTTTAAATCGGTTCATAAACTCAATGTTTTAAAATATTATTGTATTCCACTGCAATAAACCACCCACACTTGTCAGTGACCCTAATAGCATCCTTACTATTGGGCTAAATCGGTCCTCAAACAGTGTTTCAACATATTTGTGTATTGTACTCAAATAAACCACCCATACTTGTGAGAGGCCCCATCGGTGCCAAAATTTGAATAATTTCACCGTGCATCCTGTTTAAGCGTTAATAGAATAGAATAAAATAGAATAGAATAGAAAATATTTAGGCCATGTTCCATTTAGGGGATTTCCACTGAAACATTCTGGCAGTAAATTTAAATGTTAGAAATATTTTTTTTTTAAATTGTGTTGCTCGGATGATTTTCAGGATGGTATTTGCTTTACTGATAAAACATTTTTTTTTTAATTTGGAATCTTATGCCTGGGACAGACATACAACGAACAGCGTTGTAGGAACTGTCAAATACTTTAATCCAGTACTAAAAAACGGGTACTAGACTAAGGGAGTACAACGCTGTACGTTGTATGTCTGTTCCAGGTATTTAACATTCAAATGACTTATTGCCTATAATGTACCTAAGCTTGTCACCTCTGGATGGGATAGTGTCCCTTCTTAAAATGTGGTAGTGCAGTTTGGACAAAAACTTAACAAACCGCTTTAAAAAAAACTTAAAAATGGTGCCAAGTCCACATGCTACCTTACTCTAAACCCGCGTAAACAAGCTCCCTGAACTGTCAAAACTGCATTGATGAAGCCATCGTGCAATGATCAAAGAGCGAATTCGACAGTCGCTGTTTTTGATTCCTAGTACCAGCATAGACTAACTCTAAGACCAGTAGGTCCCATACAAATACGATTTTTTTCTTGGCTCAGTCAGTACTAGCACATCGGTCCCAAGCTAGGTCCCAAGCTCAATAATGCGCCCCCAATAATGAACTCACACGAACACACTCTCAAATATTCTGTCAAAATAACACAGCAAATCAAAACAAAGGCGCAAATATGTATAAACAGGTGCTGACTTCAAGGTGTTTGAAACCAAGGGGTTCTACAACAGTGAACAAATTTCAAATCGCTAGTTGCATATTGATTGTTGGTACCAGCATACCAGTCCGACGGAGGCATTCTAGTACATCTACACGCTATTTTTAAACAAGCCAAATTTGAGTACGATGGACTCAAATTTGTCGTAAGTATGGCTACCCAAAAGTGAGTGAAGATGATTAGGGATAACACGTTGACAATTAGTAAACATCGATCGGATTCAAGCCGATGTTGACTGTTTGTCATTTTACCACTACGAACTATCTCTACTCACTTTTGGGTAGCCATACTTTCGACGAATTTGAGTCCATCGTACTCAAATTTGGGTTGGTTATAAATAGCGTGTAGAGCTATATACACAGTAAATATTGATCAAGTGCGACATCAGTCCGTACCCAACAAACATCAGCGTCGAGTAACGGCTTGTTCAAACAAATTTGGAGAAGTTATTCAGTTTTTTAGAGCAAAAAGCTGAACAACTTCTCCAAATTTGTTTGAATAAGCTATTCAGCATTGATGTTTGTTGGGTAATTTGTCCGTGGTAAAATAATGTATTTATTATTTTTATATGTATTCAAAAATGTTGTAAAGAGTAAACGTTTTAAGATAACGTCTTCATAACTCCTCCTTAAAACATGTTATACCTGGTATGTCTGGGACAGACATACAACGTACAGCGTTGTACTCCTTTAGTCTAGTACGTGTTTTTTGGTACTGGATTAAAGTATTTGACAGTTCGTACAACGGTCAGCGTTGTATGTCTGTCCCAGGCATTATTATGGTAATTGTCATAGTCTATTTTGTATACAGTGTCTAAATACGCAAACTTATGGATAATAAAAACAAATATTGTTCCTCACCTGACTAGGACCAATCCTATATACGGAAGGATCTATTTCATTGAAATTCAAAATGTTCTCCACGGTCACGTCGATCATCGCACTATCACCAAGTAATCCAAAGCGCCGGGTAAATTCCGATAAAGGTACACTCGTAGGAAACCCAAAACGATGTTGACGAGAAAAATCCAGTAACTGTGAACCACGCAACTAAAATGTTAAGAAGATAGATATTATGAAAAGCATACTGAGATATGTTATTCTAGTTTGTCTATTACCTGACTACGTAAGAGTGGTATATTAACAATATCATCACTTTGCAATGCTTTGGTATTTGAATTCATATAGCCAGATGTACCGGCATTATGCTGCAACAGATAACAGTGTACAAAGTGCGTGCCGGTCCGCCTTAGAGTTTCAATAATCCCATCCACGGTAAATTTAACTTGCAGCATAACCGAATTTCGCTTGATACCAGCCGATGTGAACGATCGTCGAATGCTGGATACACGTCGCAATGATTGTGTTCCTTCTGTGCCACCGATAGAACCAAAATAAACTGTCCCTCCACTGCGTGTAAAACAAACAGTAAAAAGGTTGCTTATTTCAGATTTGTTACTGTCCTGCAGTAAACTAACGGCACATTTTGTTGATGGATGCTCGTGACTTCCTTTCAACCAGCCTGATGCATTATATAATACTGGATTAGTTCCTTGCATATGTTGTAGGATAAAATGTCGCATCCCAGCTCCTCTCCGTATAAGTATTTGACCATCCCGATCTGCATTTGAGGAGAATAATCGTTCTAGGAAAGTATCGTCACTAGCATTCGGATACATAATTTCTTCATCCAGCATCCATAACAGTCCACGTTTGTCCTGGTCCCGAAGATTAATTTGCGATGAGCGTACCACATGGCTTTGTGGTGCTTTATCAAGTAAACTTACCAGCGGGGCGGAATTTGTATCATGTATGATTCCAGCATCTAATTCTACAAGTTCTTGTGCATATATATTGCGAGGTGCAACAAGGTTGACGTGATGAAACAAAAGTTGCAAACGTTCCTGAACGTAGTTATGTCTTAAATCAGACAGTGACGCTCCCGTTTGTTGCCCGCAGCTGGCTGGATTCTGAAAGCCCGGCGTATCGATCAAAAGAATTGAAGCAACCGTATTATTTGTAGTGCTGATTGCTGTATTCACCAACGCTACAGCAGCTGATACAACTTCGGAATATAAACCAACAACTAGGCCTTCTAAACTTTCCAAAGCTGATGCTATCAAATCCGAATTCTCAGAGGATGAAAATGATTTGCTTGGAGAATCAGGAGACGTTTTTTGAGATGCTTTCGAAAAAGCTGCTGTAGTTAAATCATCCATTGAAACCCCTAACAAATTGGCTGCCTTTCGTGCGGGCACTGGATTAGCAAACTGAATACGAGCATATGTCCCCACACCGACAACGGAGCAATTGGCACTTCCCAAATGAAATATTGCCGCTAGTACATACCACAGAGCTTTGACGGATGATTGATCAACGTTAAGTACACTGAATGCTTGTTGTAATCTCGCAAAATCGATAGGTACATTCTGCTTTTCTTCTAATTTAGTTGGTAGTGTGATAAAAAGATTACTTTCATCTGTATTTGTATTATCCAAAAACATTTCTTTTTGTAGGCGTTCATCCGCACCAGCTAATAAACGTGTAAATACGTGGAATGTGTGGTTTTCGCCGCCGGATCGTCTTCCAATCCGAGATTTTTCTAACAGTAAAATTTGCACCGACGCTGATGCTATTTGTCCTCCGTGATCAAAATCCACGCTGAAAATTTGAGTGAATCGTGTTGCATTGCTATTCAGACATGTTTTGGCATTTCCAAATGCCTCCAGTATCGTGTTAACTGCACTCACACGCTCTACTGATAAGACTTTATTGGTAGAACCTAGAATAATGTTAAATATACTAAGATTTATTAAATTCTATGTAAAATTATTGGCATGTACCTGCTGCTAACGCCAAATAATACAATGCATGTTTGAAGTTAGTTGTTTTACCGGATCCTGAACGTCCCATAAAGATGAGGCTTTGATCTCGACGGGTTTCCAACATGGCTCGATATGCGGTTTGCGTGGCTGAGAAAATATGGGGTGGCATATCCTCGGTTTTACAACCGCGAAACATCGATACAACCTGTCAAGTCGATTTAAAATGAATGTTAAGCTAAACTTTGTACCATAGATTATTTTAGGACCAGCAAGCAATTAACCAAGAACCAACGAGATAGATTCCAACATTCTTTAGTCCTTGATGAAATATCTTACCTTTTCCGAATAAAGGGACAATGGTGCCATCGGATTAACAACCATCAACACTGGACCTGCCCGTGTGTGTATTAAATTGTTAGCATATCTTTGCCGCAATACATGTAGCACGGACGCCTCATTAAGATGTCGTAGCTGACAAATATCTTCAACAAGGTCCAATGATTCTGAATTTGCCTTTTCAATGTCATCCTCATCTACATTCAGCTCTTCTCTGTTATGTTCAAGTTGAACTAGTGTTTTAGTCGCTTCCGAAGAAAAACAGTGCGGTAACTTATATGCAGCTGTGAACCCTAATCGATGGATCAACCATACTTTTTCTCCGGATTGATAATCATTTTCATATCCTTGGTTGTTCATCTTATCAGGTTTAATCTTGGATAAAAGATAAGAAAAAAAAAGTTTTGAAGGATTTTATTCTCAATGATGGAAGCAGATATTTCACCCCCCTTCAGAATTTAAAACTATTGTTTTTCTGTTGTTTTTTGTTGTTCTCACAGATGGTTATTATTGACATAAACCCCGTTAGACGAAGTTATGTATTTTTTGAGTACACACTTAGATCTTTTTACAGAAATCTGTAAAATTTTACCGAATTCTCAACAGCTATCTGCAAAAAATTTACTGGATTTCGGTAAAATTTTACCGAAATTTGTCAAATCGGATTAGGTACCGAACGTTCAGCTGTTGAGACATTTTTACAGAAAAAATCTGAGTATATTTATACTCAGCTGTACACCCAAATGAATCGACAAAAAAAAATGAGATTGGGGCTGGGATGTTATTACAACACACATAGTTTTCTGGGGATTTTTTTCATATACCCTAATTCAATTGAAAGCTAACAATTTTACATCGCATCAGATGCGCTATTCAACACACCACTTTCGACGTAAGCTTTAAAATCGTGCTGAACGGGGACTTTCGCCAGATTAAGTTTCCAGTTAAGAACCGGAAGGGACCGAAGGAAAATGTGCCGAAGGCTGTTTTTTTATGAAATTATGTTCGCGAGCAAAATTTACGGATTTATGAATAAAATTAAAATGAATATTAGAAAATAAGGATTACCAGTTTCCCACGAAAACTACTGTTGCAAATTTTCGACTTATCTAGACATTACCTTTTTGAAAAATCTGTACCTCAGATCAGAACGTGATGAACATTAGTTTAGGGCAACAATTTTCAATGCAGATGTGTTATTTCAAATTTCCGAAAATTTGGCGTTTGGCATGGCAAATCATGAACCTTGGTATCTTCATTCAGTCCGATCGAAATACTATGCTAATTAATTTATTAGATTTTGAAGTAATATTTAAAGATCTCGGAATGTGAAGTACAGCAACTGTTCGCTAACTGGGTGCTGTTTAACTGGGCTGTTTTTTAACTGGGCGCTCGCTAACTGGGCTATAGCCCAGTTAAAAAGCAAATAAACTTCAAGAATCAGCGTTTGACATCTTGTTGTCAAAATTCGGAAGGGGCATGTGAAAGGCATATAAGGTTCGTGGAGGAGTGAACAATTGTTAAATTGTACGAAATGGAGTTGTAATCCCATACAAAATATTTTGAACAATTGGGTTCACAATATACTACAACGCAATAACGTATAAAGCATAAAAACATTATGTAATTTATGTATTGCGCAATGAAATATGCCAATCGAAATCAGATCGAAAGCCCCTTTGAAAATTATTTACATCTGAAATGTCAGCCCAGTTATCGAGCAGCATCCGCTAACTGGGCTGTGCACTCAGCCCAAGTAGCGAACAGTTACTGTATTGCAATTACGGAAATTTATAAATATGGGTCAAGTGGCCCAGCTTTACCTCAGTCGTAAAGTCGCTGTAATGTATGGATCAACGAAAACAATACATTAGGTAAAAATACCATTTATCGATTTTCTTATTCGTTTATCAATTTTCCTATAAAATCATGCACCACATGTTGATTCGGAAACGTCCATAATTATGTCACGCAAAAAGTGACTTTTCATAACCATCGCCCCCCCCCCCCTTGTCACGTTTTTTGTATGGACCTTCAAATTTTGTTGTATGTATTTTCACGTTTTCCCAAAACCCCCCTCCCCCCTTACTGCGTGACATAATTCCAGGACAGGAATCAACAATTAGTCGTCAATCAGTTCGCACGCGTTTTTAATTCGCTCCTCGTCACGCGCTTCTTGTTTCTATAACCGTTTTTGCATACGTTTGTTTTTGTTCTGCGTGCTTTTTTGTCGATAAGTTAAAATAAAACAAAAATGAGTTGTGAAGTTTGCTCGTTGGACTCTTCCGTTGACACCGTCATGTGGACTTGTGTTGGTTGTACGCGAATGTTCCATGCCGCTTGCGTGGGTGTAGTAGTTCAACGTAACTCTCTCCGTAAGAAGGACAAAAAGACGATTGATCCTTCGTCATATGTGCTCCCGTGTTGTAGCTCGTGTCAAAATCTCATCACGGCGAATTTCGAGTTCAATGAGCTTGTGAAGCAACAATCTCAGTTGACCCATCAACAAAAAGGTCTAGAAATGCAAATTCATGCCAATACGGAGGTAATGCATAAACTTGTACTCCAAATGGACAAACCTAGCATTGCGCAACACACGATAGAAGGCATGGAAATTTTACTCAATAATATGAAAGATGAGCTGTCGGCAATCAATAAAAACAGCAGTCTTGCTGGCGGTGTCGTAACTGTAAAAAACCACATCACCTCGGTATTTGATACTGCAATGAAGGCAACAAAAGACAATGTACTTACCTCATTGAAAACAATGACGTCAGAATTGTCAACGGACCTGCGTAACATAAAAAATGAACTAAGTCAACTGAGTCAGCTGTTTCTTGATACAGCGGCCAGTTGTAGTATGAACTCAAACCCTCTAGTTGGTCTCGACATTCTCGATGAATTAAAGTCACTATCAGCCAATTTAATAACAATACAGAGAGTCGCACCTTCGTCAGCTGATTCATACCCCAGTTTGGATGTCGAACTAAATAATCGCAAACAAAACTCAGGATGGCGCCGTTTGGGACATAGAAACGTGTGGAAAGCCGACTGGACTGAGTATGATGAGCGGAAATTGCGCCGTTCGGCCCAACGAAATCATGCAGACAAAGCCAGAAAGCAAAGACGGCAAAATATGGCAAACCACGAAAACAACACAAATAGAAATACTGTTTTTGGAAATAGGAATAACATACAAGCGAGAAACCATGGCATGAACAACTACAATATGAATTTTTTACCACCGGATCGCGACCTCCTTGCAGCAGCAAAAATCATTTCTCCAGACCGCCAATTAATTACCGACCGACGATACGTTTTGAAAGAGGACCAACTTTAAACCCATACTCTGAAGACGAGCCAGCTAGCACCAATCATTTTAACTTGGGGAACTCCTCTGCAGCATATGAGATGTGCCCCTGCCGACACATGTCTTTTCCACGATATTGACGAACTCTCTAGAGGAACTACAGGATAACATTTCTGCAGAACCAGATGTTCTCCCGATTTTGACGACTTCGTTACATCAGGAAGGTGAGCCTATTAGTATTAACAGTGAAAATAAGAGTCAGGAGCTAGTAATTTACTGTCAAAATTTTAATAGGATGAAAAGTGCTTCCAAAGTGAATGAAATTTATAAACAAGTAGAGGCGTGTAGCTATCCTGTAATTTTAGGTACTGAGACAAGCTGGGATGCAGGTATAAATAACGAAGAAGTTTTTGCTAATCGCTTCAATGTATTTAGAGATGATCGTGACAAATTATTATCCAACAAAAAATGTGGTGGTGGTGTTTTAATAGCCGTAAGTGTTGAGTATGATTCTGAGCAAATTTCCTCTTGCAAGTACAAAGAATTTGACCATGTCTGGGTAAAAATAAACTTCGGTGAGCAAGTTCATATATTTTCAGCAGTTTATTTCCCACCAGAATATGCGAAAAAAGAGTCATTTGAAATATTTTTTAATTTTGCCGATAGGATAATTTCAAACTTAGAGCCAGATGTAAGTGTTCATATATACGGCGATTTTAATCAACGAGCAGCGAATTTTATGTTAGATGACGAAAATGACTCTCTTTTAATTCCGATTGTTGGTGATAATGAAAATCTCCGTACTTTATTTGAAAAAAGTGCAGAAATGGGACTAAATCAGGTAAATTGTGTAAAAAATCAAAATAACTGCTATTTGGATTTATTGTTCACAAATATGAGCGATGATTTTTGCGTAATTGAATCACCCACTCCACTTTGGAAGAATGAGGTGTTCCACACTGCAATCGAATACTCTACCCAAGTAACCACGAAGCTGTAATAGCATGCATATATAGGGCATATGTATTACGTCTAGTGCATCATTGAAGTTGGATTAAAGCTGAAAAGGGCCCCACTAAGCTCGAAGTAATGCTATATTTTTTGTAATGCCATAAGACATTGCTAAAGTAGCATTATTGCACTGGTAATGCATCACTACATTCTTAAGCTAATCTAACGCTTTATTACTTGGCAACTGTTGAATTGATGCGATCCCGCATTACCGATGTTGATTTTTGGTTGAATAAGTGCAATCATATAATGCTTGTGGTTACTTGGGTATATTCGTGCATGGTAAATCCACAATGTTGGATAATAGTTTGGCGGAGTCATACTTCGATTTTAGCAAAGCAAACTACGAATTAATTAAACAAGAATTGAATTGCATTGACTGGCAAAACTTATTACGTCAACATGACCTGCATCAAGCTGTGGATGCATTCTATAGTATTATATATGACATTTTAGAACATACAGTACCAAAGAAGCAAAGAAAGAAACTAAATTCCAAGATACCAGCTTGGTACAATAGACAGGTTATTAATCTGAAAAATAGAAAGCAAAAAGCTCATAAAGCATTTAAACGGAATGAGACCAACGAAAATCTGTCAACGTATCTTTCAATATGCGAACAACTGAACCTAGAAATGAAACATGCATATATAGAATACAACACACATGTAGAAAGTAACATCAAATCAGATCCTAAATCTTTTTTTAAGTTTGCTAAAGAGAAACAAAAAGCTAAAAACTTTCCTTCAACCATGCATCTAGATAACAGGACCGGTAGCACGCCAAATGAAAATAGTAATTTATTCGCCGATTTTTTTCAAAACGTGTATACATCTTATAACGAATCGGAACGAAATTATCAATATTTTTCATACCTTCCTGATCCAATGAAGGACATATCAGTAAACAATGTATCGCTGCTGGACATATTACGAGGTCTACAAAACTTGGATGCTTCAAAGGGGGCTGGGCCTGATGGCTTGCCACCCATATTTCTCAAATCTCTTTCCAACGAGTTAGTTAATCCGTTGTTTTGGCTATTCAACACATCATTAGACTCTTGCTCTCTGCCTTCTATTTGGAAAGAATCCTTTCTCATCCCAATATTCAAAAGCGGTAGAAAATCTGATATAAACAATTATCGTGGTATTGCTATATTGTCTTGTATTCCTAAGCTATTTGAATCCTTAATTAATGACAACATATTCTCACAGGTTAAGACCTTAATAACTACCAAGCAACACGGTTTTGTAAAAGGACGATCAACAACTACTAATTTGATACAATTTGTAACATTTTCATTAAACGTAATGGATAAAGGAAATTTTGTAGAAGCACTTTATACTGATTTTAGTAAAGCATTTGATAGAGTTGATATACCACTGTTGCTTTTTAAATTATCCAGGCTGGGTTTTAATCCTAGGTTATTGGAATGGATCAAGTCATACTTGTCAAAAAGAACACAGAGAGTAAGGTTTGAGGGAAGTTTGTCTAAAATAGTTAACGTAACATCTGGGGTGCCACAAGGGTCTCATTTGGGTCCACTTCTGTTTATCTTATTTGTCAACGATGTGGAGCTCATTTTGAAACTCCTTCATGTTTCTATATATGCAGACGACATGAAACTTTTCATGGAAATCAGTGACACAACCGATCTCGAAATTTTCCAACTTGAAACTGACAACTTCCACAACTGGTGTAAGAAAAGTTTGCTAGAACTTAATGTTAAAAAATGTAATTCCATATCATTTACAAGAAAGCAAACCACAATTCAAAAAACATTTAGTCTAGGACAGAAAACTATTGAAAGATGCAACCAGGTGAGAGACTTAGGTGTAATACTCGATTCTAAGCTAACTTTTGTTGATCATTATAATAGCATTATCTACAGATCTAGCAACATGCTTGGGTTTATCAAAAGATTCAGTTTCCACTTCAACGATCCTTATACGATAAAAACACTCTATGTAACGTTTGTGAGACCCCTACTTGAATACTGTAGTATTGTTTGGGCCCCATATCAAGATACGCATAATAATAGAATTGAATCAGTCCAAAAACAATTTGTCCTATTTGCTCTACGAAAATTAGGTTGGACTACCTTTCCGCTTCCATCATATGACTCACGATGCATGTTGATTAACCTAGAGAGATTAGAAAAGCGGAGAGAATTTGCGATGGTTGCTTTTATAAATGATGTAATTGCATAAAGAGTTAATGCCCCTGAAATATTGGAAAAAATAAATTTTTATGTCCCTATTCGTCCGCTTAGAATCAGAAACTTGTTTTATATTAGCAATCAACAGACAAACTATGCCAAAAATGCACCTTTGAATAAAATGTTGTCTTGCTACAATGCAAATTGTGAATCAATAGATATAACAATGAACAAAAAAACTCTCAGGCAAAAATTCTTTTTAAGATTAGTTAGGTATTGATCATTAAGTTAAGCTAAGTATTTTACGTATATGTAATGGTCTACTACAGATTGACGACAAATAAATAAAAAATAATTATTGCACCTTCCCTTATGTAAGATCCTAAAATATATTTCTTCATCCTAATGTGTTTTGAAAACAACAGAAAATATTTTCCATAAATGTGGAAATGCAAATTAAACATAGATTTTTTCACTTTGATTGTTGTTTTTTTTTTGTATTCTCCCATGCGCGGAGTAACGATCTTTGAAGAAGTTAATCAGAAGCAGATAATTTTTCATCTCAATGCAAAGCTCTAGGAGTGGACGGTAATTTATTGCTAGAAAGAAAAGAAATCAAGAGAAAGGGTATTGATAGTTCCGTATAGAGATACGGTAGGCTTTGAAATTGAAAGATACTAGTTTGAAAACGAGCGGAGGGCATTGGATACTACCGTTCAATGCCCCTCCGCTCGTTTTTCAGGCTGGTATCTTTTCAATTTGAAAACCTGCCGTGCTCTGCTG
>JASCZW010005590.1:160000-164141 GCA_034211315.2 Aedes japonicus
CATGCCTCTCCTTCATTTCAAACTAGTAACTTTCAATTTCAAAACTACACTATGTACCTATATGTTACTTTCTTTATTAATAGAAGTACACCGTCCCTTCCCAGAGCTTTGCATTGGGCGTAATTATCTGCTTCTGATCAACTTCTTCCATGGGAAAAGAATACAAAACAGCAATCAAAACAATGCATTTCCACATTTATGAAGATATTTTCTGTTATTTCAAGGCACGTGGGATGAAGTATGACACATGAGGAGGTGCAATGAGGTAACCGCATTTTATTTGTCGTCAATCCATGTGAACCATTATATCTGTAAAATCGCAACAACTTATTACTAACTATCTTAAAGAAGGTACATTCATCAATATCATCGATTGATATGGTTATAATATTTTATTCAGGTGCATTTTGGCATAGTTTGTATTTGATGCTAATATATAGAGCAAGTTTTCGATTCTAAGCGGATGGTTGTAAAATATTTCAATATTTCGGGCATCAACATGCAATCCATCATTTATAAACGGCAAATCATCTCTCCTTTTCAATATATAGGTGTATCAACGTAAAAATGTGGAATGCATATGACTGGAAGCGGAAGATAGTCAACCGCACAAGCCAAGTAAATATAATTTTTGAACCGAATTCTGATGTGCCATTATCTATGAATTTAAATATGTGTCAGGGAATATACCCAAACTGCATGATGTTTTGCCCGAAGTGGAGAGCTGAATCTTTGATAGGCAAGCGTATTTGTAGATCGCAGCAGACAATGCTGATATCATCGAACAAACAAAAGTTAAGCAAGTCTACTTGTTATATCAATAGTTTTCTGTCTAGACCAAATGTTTTGGAGCCAATGGTTACTTTCTTGTAATGGAGTACATTTTTGATAGGGTGGAAACTTTTCTTGCCAGTTGTGAAGTTGTCGGTTTCAGGGTGGAAAATTTCATCGATTTCCGTAGAAGCCAGTAAATCTGTATATGTTGTGAAGGAAGTTTCAAGCGGCCTCTACAGCAGACCCGACAAACTCAGACCAAACGAAGTGAACCCAAATGTACCCGAATGTGCCGATCAACTATTTAGACAACTCCTATACTGTGTTCTTTTGACAAGTATAATGATCAATAACCCCAAGTTAAAACCCGATAATTTAAAGCAGCAGTGAACTATCAACAAATGAAATGCTTCTACAAAATTTCCTTTATCCATTACGTTTAATGAAAATATTTACAAATTATGCGTGTAGTTATTGATCGTCCTGTGTAAGGTCTTAACCTGAGAATATATTTATCGTGAATGATTCAAATGAAGCAGGAATACAAGACAATATAGCATACCACGATAGACATATCAGATTTTCTACCATCTTTGAGATGTAGGATGAAAGTCTTTCCAGATAGAAGACGAGAGCAAGAGTGTGATGTTGAATAGCCAAACAACGGATTAACTAACTCGTTGAGAAAATTTGAAGTATGGAGTGGCAAGCCGAACCTCCCCTATTTGAGCATCCAGGGCACTATTGAACCTCGTAATGTAATCAGCGTAATGATACATTGTTTACTGATAGCCAATCACTGGTGGTCCGGGAAGTATGAAGATGACAATTTCGATTCGTCCATAAGATGTATGCGCGATTTTATGGAAATCGATGACTCATTCTGTACGTCTAGATGCAGTTGAAGAGAGGATTTTACAGCTTTGTTTATAACAGCTGGAAAGCAAGATTTGGGATTCTGATTTGATGTTACTTTTCTATGTATGCTGTTTCATTTCTAGGTTCAGTGTTAAATTGAAAGATACGTTGACAGGTCTCGTTACATTCGGCTCTTTATGTTTTCTTTCAGCCCGCAATTAATGGCCTGTCTGTACAGCAAGTGTCTTGGTTTCTTTCTTTGCTTCTTTGGTACTGTAGATATGTATATATGCTATAAGTCATCCGCAACGATACAGGTCATCATTGACGTAATAGATTTGCCGATCAATCAGTCAATTCTTCTTCAATTAATTGTTCTGTTTGCAAAATCGAAGTATGACTCCGTAAACTATTATCCAACATTGTGGATTTACCATGCGCGAATACCCAGCGCAACGTGTAATGATTGCCATATTCAACCGAAATCGAGCATCCGTAGGATCTATCAATTCAACGATTTACTTGAAGTATAGAAAGCGTTGGGTCAGCAAGAATAACAATTGATGCATTTTCAGTGCAGTAATACTTTAAGCACTGGCAATTGTCTTTAATGGCGCGAAAATCTGTATTACTTCAGGCCAAATGAGACCCTTGGCTTCAATGATACGCTGAATGATACATATGCCTATATATACTGTGCTTTATTACAAATTGAACGCACTTGGAATTTATTCGTTACGTGTGG
This sequence comes from Aedes japonicus, assembly GCA_034211315.2. Taxonomy (NCBI): domain Eukaryota; kingdom Metazoa; phylum Arthropoda; class Insecta; order Diptera; family Culicidae; genus Aedes; species Aedes japonicus. The sequence goes on from JASCZW010005590.1 coordinate 162,378, forward strand.
AGACCTTCATTGAATTGATTCAATTACGCGAAATCTATCAACTCATTCCAGCAGTTATTTTGATTTTTGCAATTTACCTGATTTGTCCCGTGCACTTTCAAGATAAGTATCGGAGATTTTCATTATCGCCAACAATCAGGTGATCATTTTCGTCATCTAACATAAATTCGCTGTCGTCTATAGCCGTATATATGAACATACATCTGGCTCTAAGTTTAGTATCTATCCTTCGATTAAAGATATTTCAAATGACTCTTTTCGCGTATTCTGGTGGGAAATAGGCTGCTGAAATATGAATATATGAAGTTCTTTTAGTTATGTCAATTCATACGGGAAGGCAGCCGGTCAATACTCCAGCTGCTGCGGCAAACACCGCCACCGCATTTTTGTTGGATGTCATTTGTCGCGATCATCTCTAAACGTTAGCAAGGCTTCTTCGTTATTGCTGCGTCGCCGGCCTTACAAGGCCCTGGGGATAACTACATAACGTTTTCATTCATTCTTTGGGTACTTTCATCCTGCGTGATAGTACTGGCTCTGACTGCTATTTTCTGTTATACTATTAGGCTCGCAGCGCCTGATGGCTGAAGTCGTCAATGGAGGATTTCTCGTCCAATGTAGTTCCTCTGGTGTCAATGGAAAAGACGGTACATGAAGTTCCCCAAGTTAAATGATTGGTGCTAGCTGGCTCGTCAAGTATGGGTTAAAGTTGGTCTACGTATCGTCGGTCGACGAATAATTGGCTGATGAAGCTGATTTTTGTAACGCGAAGTCATCATCCAGTAATGAAATTTCATATTTATGATTTCTATCTTGTATGTTATTTCCCAGGCAATGACTGTTGTTTTCGATAGTTCTCATCTTCGCCGTCTTACTAACACAACTGTGATTTCTGCAGGCCAGTTTTGGCGCATTCCACTCATGCATATAGTCTGATAAACTTTCACTGTTTATAATACAATTTAATATCCTCACAGTTTTTGACGCGGTAGTTCTGGAAACTGGGGTATGGTATCGGCTGATGGGAATGACTCTGTGTTGTTGTGCAAATTATTTTGACGTGCAATTCATCGAGATGGATGGCTAAATTTGGTCATGCAGCTGGCCGCTGTATCGAAGAACTGGCTGACTCAGTTGACAGTTCATTTTTATGTTACGCAGATCCGTTGACAATTCTGACGTCGTGGAGAATACGTGTGCTGTTGCCTTCGTACTGATCAATACCGAATGATGGTTTTTCTGGGCCGTACCGCCACAACGTTATATTCAGCTCATCTTTCATATTATTGATAAAATTTCCATGCTATCATGTGTTGCCTGATTTTGTCCATTTGGAGATACGAGACATGCATTACTATTGGCGTAATTGCATTTCTAGACCTTTATTGATAGATCAACTGAATGTTATCATTGAGCTCGGGAATTCGCCGTGATGGATTTTGACGCAATGGCTGGAAGAGTGCAGTTATTACTACGCCCATAACGACGTTATTCGCGTAACGTAACGCAAGTCAACTGTTTGTGATCAACAATGGCTCTGTCAGTACGCGGCCACAACTTATCGACAAAAAAGCATAAAACAAACGTATGCAAAACAGTTATAGAAACAAGGAAGCGCGTGACGAAGAACGTTAATTGTGACTAATTGTTGATTCCTGTCCTGGAATATGTCGCGAGTAAGCAAGTGAAGGTCAATACAAAAAAAAAAAAAAAAAAAAAAAAAAAAAAAAAAAAAAAAAAAAAATTTTTTTTTTTGATCGATCC
>JASCZW010005591.1:0-164100 GCA_034211315.2 Aedes japonicus
AACAAGTCCATATAAACATGAATAATGGGAATATATTACCGCAGCAGTGAAGCAGAACTATTAACGAAAGAGTGTGTGTCTCTCTCATAGAGATTTGAGGTCAATTTTCTTTAGAAAAATAGAAGCCAATAAATAAAAGAAGTGGCATATAATAACTTAAAATGGACAGAATCCGTTTCAAGTTCAGGGTATAAAGTGCAATCACATTTCATATCGATAGTCCGACATCATGAACCAATTCCGATAATTTTAAATGTTAATTAATGATTAACCGCCAATTCAAAAATGCGCAGTATTCAACTAACTTTTGGCTGCATCCCGTTGTTTACATCCAACTTAGACTGAAGCCGGTTATCATTTTTTCATTTTTTTTGCAGAGTTTGAAAATTTTGGTCCCGAGCAAAGAAACCCGCTTGTACTTAAACCGTATTACGGAAATATCACAATTAAATTTTTCTTTGTATTTCTCGAGACGGGCAGAAATCCCGGTCCCAGTTGGGACTCCCCAACGAACATCAATGCTTATTAACTGTTTGTTCTAAATAATTTGAGAAGTTGATCAGCCTTTCTTCTTCAAAGCTGAATAACTTCTCCAAATTTACATGAACAAGGGTTATTCGATACGATGTCATAGCCTTCAACGATTGGTGCAAGGGTGTATGGACTACACTGTCGTATTTGTACTAAAGGAGATGAATGCATCAAACTGCTCAGAGATCACCTATCGAAATTTTTCGAGAAACCAGTGCTTTGGCAATTCGTGACCAACATAGTTTCAAAAATTCACAATTTCAAAGGCTATTTCTCAACGTTTGCACTTCCACGATTTATTCTATACGCCCCGTAATAGATTCCGTTTGTACCCTCGATATTGAAATGTTTTGCCATTGAGTATCCTCCTTCTAAAGGGGAGGCCTCACAAGAATGGGAAACATAATTTTTTTTCAACTTTGGAGAACTATAAAAGCAAATAGAATCAAATTTGGCATGGAAAGGTTTTTTAAGATTTATAAATATTTTAGAGCAAATTCAGACTGCCCTGTCTCCCAGAAGGGGGGCTCTCACAAATGAAACTAAGATTTCGCATACCCTGGAACCACAGCAATTGGAACCACTAAGTATGTGGAGATTTTGGAGGCAAGAAATGCGTTCATGGTGGTTCGAGATCCCTCCTCTTCTGGTGGGGGGTGTTCAACAAGCGAAACACAAACTTAAAAACCAATCATGGCAATTTTCCTACTGTTTTGAAAATTGCATGGCAGTTTTGGGGCTGGAGAAGGCTCTGGCGATGGTTCGAGACTCCTCAACCACCTGAAAGGGGAGGCTTCATACAAATGAAAACACAAATTCCAGTACAATTCAGAAAGTAATCAAGCAACTGGAAAAAAATTGGAATGTGGGGGGTTTTGGAGGTGAACATTTTTCGATGGTGATTCTGAGACTCCTTCCTCTCCGAAGGGGGTTCTCATTCAATTGAAACACGAATTTCAACCAAACAGAACATTCAGGGCAACTGAATCACAAAATGTATTTCGTGGGAAAAAGCAGTATGTTTTGCTAGAAGTTTGCACCTCTTTTTAGTGGGGAATGGAAGGGGGGGGATAGTGGGGATGTTGAGTTACATTTCCAGTGCTGTTATTATGCACAACAAGTTAATCTAAGGTTATGCAAGAGAAAAATAACATTCAAACTGACAGGATACGGCGTAGTTTGAAGATAAATGTTTTGTCAATGAAATGCTTCTACACAGATAGAGAAGTCATGATAGAAACTTATGATCTTAGGGTATAATTAAAAATACACACAGACGTTTAGTTTTGCAGAAATTACACACATTAGTAAAGGAAAATATTTTAACAAAACTAATTCCTAAAAAAAACAGTGCCAGTTCTATTACATTTTTATTCATTTATTATTCGCAAGTTTTGGCAAGGTTTGTCAGTTCGATTCCATAAAAGATTCATGAGTGGGTCTCAATTGCACAATAGACTCAAGTTTATCATAATGATGGCGCAAATAATTTTTTGAAAATAGCAAGGCTTGTGATCTATTTAGCACAGAAAATAGACGTTCTTCTTCGATCTGCTACTTGTGTAAAACTTTTAACCGACATTTCAATTGTAGGTCGTTATGCTCCTGGCAGAGGGCGGTGCAGTTGTGCGATAACTGTCATGTCAATATTTATTAATACAAAGCCTACCACATAACCTGAAAAGTTTTGTTTGTTTTTCCCTGAACTTGCTTTTTATACCAACTGTGCATATAAGTTAAAAGTTATTACACGCGTTCAGAAAAGATATATGGACATCAATGTTTTGTTCTCTGTGTATTTAGTTCATAGGCCGAATGAAAAGGCTAGGCTGATTTTACATCCCGTTATCCTAGTACATTTGAAAAAATTGTACATGGACATGTTTAATCAACAACAACTACAGGATTTCAAGCCGATATTGCGCAGACGTAAAGCCGTAGTAAAGTAACAGAAGGCTCCTCAGAATATCAAACATTACAAGTCACCAGGGTTGTTAGTTGTTAGAGTATTACGACTATTTCGTTAACATCTTCAGTGCACAGTTCCATACAAAACGTTAAGGAAGACGCATACAGACGTTATCAAAAACGTAATCTGCAAGTAACCTTACAAACGCATACTGAATAAAAGCTTGTCAACTAGACGTTCTTCTGCCAAAAACTAACTTATCTAGCATTTAATCAACTCCAAAAATTGATTGAGAACTAACTATAATAATCCAAACCAATTCATAATATCTAATAAATTGAGCATAAATCAGCTGCACGCTCGACATCACATCATTGAAAGCATGAAACATATTGGCAACTTTTGATTGTTATTTTTGTATTCTCCCAGCGCGGGAAGTAACGATCTTTGATGAAGTTTTTTTCAGAAGCAGATAATTTATCATCTCCATGCAAGCGCTAGAGCGGACAGTAATTTATATTGCTAGAACGAAATAGACATGAAAGAGAAAGTGGGGATTGATAGATCTCGTATGGGAAACGGAGGCTTTAGAAATTGAATAGATGTAAGTTTGAAAACGAGCGGAGGGCATTTGAACGGTAGTATACGATCAGGCACATAACCCTTTGTCATACTACCCTATGCAGGATAGGCAAGGGGGGAAATCCCCTTGACTGACTATTGGCAACGTTCATCATTAATTAAAAATGTTTTAACCATAATCGACTATCTTTTGGCGTTCCACTTAGAGGCTTATGTTCCCGTATCTCAAGTAAGCGACACCACCTTAAAATCTCTTCCACGTGTTTAACAACAACAGCAACACATTCGCGATGCTGGTTAGGCTTTATCTTTAGCAGATTCACCCTTGCGGTGATCAGTTTTAGTTTATCGTTTGTGTGGTGCGGTTCGGTGTTTGAAATATATTTGCAGTGCTAGGAATATTCTCTAATCAACAAACGATGTTTCGAGGTGTAGTTTTATCGTTTCTGGTGGCATCAATGCTGTTGGTGAACAGTTGTTATGGATACATAGTCAAGGATGGAAACTGTTCTCTGGTTTCCAGCAGCATGCCTGTTGTGACCAACTTTGAGCTGGAAAAGGTTGGTATTTTGAAGTGAGATCAAAAAGTGAAGTATTCGGTTCGTTTCGAATCGGATAACCAGAATCAATCGCCTGTTATGGCCAGTGCATAGTGATGCTCACAGAGTGAGCCTTTTTCCTAACCATGTTCAGTGATAAGTTCTGGGTTTAATATTCGGGATCCTCATTCTGGTTCAAGGTCACTCGACCACATTCCAATAAGCCAAAAGCTGCTTTGGGGAATTTTGTTTCATCGTTATTTCGCAACATTCTTGGTCACTGTCACTAAAGAAAAAAATTCTTGAACGGTACATTATTTTTTATCAGCGCTGTTTAGTCCACCTTACACAGCATTTCGAGTTGTCAATTAAAATATGTTGAATCCTGGTGAGTGTGAGTTTTTTAAGTGGAATAACTGGAACGCCTGCAAGTCAGGTTTAGCACACGACACTGAATAAGCCACCGAAATACGCGTATCTGTCAAAATAAGCAATAAAGGTAGTTAGAATTAAATGGAAATAACTAATCTTTCTATTCATTTTTTAGTTTCAAATATGCAAATATGCAAATTTTTCCAATGCAGATGTGATTTATGAAAATGACCTTTTCTCCGAAAAAATAAGAAGATTTCTAATTTTTTTACCTTTCAATCGCTAAAACGGTGATCTCTCAAAACCTCAAGCACTTCTACAGAATCTTCTAATACACATCATTGGGGAAGAAAATCCATCACCATCAGAAAGAGTTGCGATGAAACGACGTTTGAACTTTTGGTAAAAAAAATCACATTGAAAATATACCGCAGAATTGTGTTTAATTTAGAGACAACAATAGCGGTTCTTGAAAAGCATTGGGTTTCCTAAGTAGATTAATGATTGCATCATGAGGTCATCCCCCTAAAATCTCTCTTACCCGATTATGTTGGTTTGACGTTGTTTTTTTTACTAATTTTACAAATGCTGCTTGGTCCAATTATTTAGTTGCTTCAGAATTCAAGTGCTGAATTATTAATACAAAAGTGGTGACCATATTCTCAACAATAACAATCTAATCCAATCTAATCTCATCTTATAAATACGCAGCCAGTATGAGAATGGAGAAGATAGTTTAGCTCAGTCAGTAAAGGCGCGGCTACAAACCAACACCATGCTGGAGGTGGCTGGGTTCAATTCCCGGTCTGGTCTAGAAATTTTTCGTTAAGGACCTGGGCATAGGGTATGGTTGTTCTTGCCACACAATCATACTAATGCAAAAATGGTACCTAACATTGCAAGCTCTCAATTAATAACTGTGGAAGTGTATTTAGAATACTACGTTGAGAACAAGCAATAAGCTTAGTGCGAAAGCAATAAGTTTGAAACGCTAAGAAAGAAGAAGTATATAAAAAAATGCTACAAGTAACTCAAAACGCATTTTGTGAATCTACAAGGGAATAAAGATGCATAAACATACCGTACCGTACGTCCCATGGTTTAAATAATAAAATAACATTAAAATAAATCATCAAAATCCGAATAATGATAAAAGTTTAGATGCTTATTGCTTACTTTGAATTCTATCAATGATCGATATGCTTTTCCGTTTCCTTGTACAGCTATGTTTATTTGTAGTTGACCTTCTAAGTTTGATTGATGGCATCCACTGGTTGGTCACTGATCTAATCTAATCCAATCCAATACAAATGCAGCAAGTACGAGAAAACACCACTGTTTCGTATACCAGTAGGATTTACCTACAAAGTGACCCGACCAAAAGGAAACAACAAAATTATTTCAAGTCTTGTTATTCGGTAACGCTGATTTTATAACAAAGGTTGTTAAAATTTAGATCGTGGATGTAGTTAAAATAACAGAAATTGTAACAAAAATTCCTCAAGAGGTAACACAATTATAGCAAACTATGATATAGATATACACATAAACAAAAAAACTTTGTAAATAATTTCGATATGATGTATCAAAATCATATCAGCTAGTGTTAATATTAATTTATTTAATAACGGTGATTATGCTTCGTGTCCAGATAAAAACGTCTTTAACAAATTTATATCAAAATCAGTTAGTTGTACCAAGGTTTGTTATAATTATGTTATTATTATGTTATGCTTCTGGTCGGGGATGTTCAAGAATCACGACGATTCCATCGAACAGGTTTTGCTGCAGTCGTCACTATTCATTTCTTGAACAACCCTAGCAGCACACTTGTTGCCATTCGGATGAGATAACATGAATATGACTTGCTAAGTCATAATCAAGTTACTACAACTAATTATGATCGTAGTGTGCTATTTGGGAACATCTGAATGAACAAGTAATATACTCAAGTGTTGAGCCAAAGAACTGCAACCAAAATGCGGAACAAAAATCCGAATGTATCGGTACGCGATCTTGCCAAGAAACTTTGGCAAGGTTTTGTATTTGCAAAGCTTGACTGTGTATCAGAAGGTTGGAAGTGGAACAAACCTTCCAGCAGACAGAGGGAAGGACTGAAGGCGTACAAATTGTAAAAGGTGCCTAACCGGGATGACAAGCAAAGTTTCTCTGCTAAAAATTGTGCTCAGGAGCTTAATCCCACTTTTTTTTCAATTTTTTTTGTATCATAATTGACGACGAAACATACGTATTTGAAGACTTTAAAAAGCATCTGGGTCTGGCTTTTCATAACGTTACATAAAGGGACGTCGTTGCAGAGTATTTCCGGACAAATAAGGTTTTGATTTGGCAGGCCATGTGTAGTTGTGGTCGAAAATCTAAAAGTTTCATCTCTACCGGCACTTTAGATAAAGATGTGTACGAGAAAAAATGTCAACAAAAGCGGTTGCTACCTTTTACATAAAATTTGTGCTACGACTCTTCAACTCTTTTTGGGCCTGATTTGTCCTCTTGTCACTATGTGAAATCCGTCCTGGCATGCTACAAGGTACAAGAGGGCAAATACGTGCCAAAAACAGGCAATCCACCAGAACTTCGCCCAATAGAGAAGTACTGGAAGCGCTACCCGACCAGAAGCGTATAACATAAACATAACAAAACTATAACAAATTTTGTTAAGACTAACAGATTATGATATGAATTTGTTAGGGACATTTAGATCTGGACAATGGTATAACATATTTATTACAAATTAAGATATAATTCCCTGGGAGGCACAATCTGCGTAAACAAATAAATTAATTCTAACACTAGCTGATATGATTTTCCTTCATCGTAACAATACTCTTACAAAGTTTATGTTATATATGCATCATATTTTGCTATAATTGTGTTATCTCTTGAGGATTTGTTGTTACAGTTTCAGTTATTTTAACAACGCGATCTCCGCGATCCGCGATCTGAATTCTAACAACCTCTGTTATAAAAACAGCGTAACTGAATAACAAAACCTGAAATAATTTTGTTGTTTCCTTCTGGTCGGGTAGTTAAACGGAAATTATTCGAAACTAAGAAGAAAGCAAACAGCACTGATGATTTCAAGAGAAGATGGCGAATCTGTTCATGGTGGTATCTGAGGATACCGTACGGAACCTGATGGCGGTGGCAAAAATACAAAAATCTAGAATTCAACAGAAAGAAGGATTACAATCTTAATCAACTGTTACTAATGTAGATATAACTTTAGTTTTGAGAAAAAAATCGGTTATGTGGAATTATGCGTATTTTTTTTAGGCTATCATTTTGGTGCCCGAAATTTAACGTGGACAGGCTATGTTCTAAAAAAAATCCTGAAATAATGTCAATCATTTAAAGAATAATTATTTACATAATATCAACTTGATATTGCGCCAAAATAGCTCATAATGCTCAGAATACTAAATAACAGATAATTATTAATCAAATGTGACATTTGATCATAAAAGAGGAATACATACACTTTGAAATCACTGGAATCATACCTGTTTTAACAGGATTAAGGCAGAAGGTAGTTTTGCCTTACTAATAATATTGAACCTAGTGGGTGATTTAGTTATTATTGCTTACTAAGTGCTCAAGACATGTGAAAATAATTCTCGATAAATTAAAGAAAATTTGACGTTCGTTCGCATTAGCCTCAACGATAGAAAATGGAGTTGCGATACGTGAACCATTAGCTGAGGCTGTTAACGAAATAACATTCCTTAGAGAAGGAGATTTGCAAAATCGACGAATCTGAGTATAATGGCTGTGGTAATATCGCTGCATATTTGAATATCATAAGAAGCATACTCGCAGTTTATTTACAAGAATGCTCCTAAAACACTCGGTGACTTCCTCAACTGGAAGGATGTCAACATCGACATCACCACGGAGGGGCACCTCAAGCCTGACTTTAGCGTCTTCATCCTAGGCTACCGGATTGTGCAACTTGAACGTTGTAGCTCTGATAGAGGAGCAGTCGCGATTGCTATGCCAAACAACATAAATTGCAACCTGCTTCCGAGCTTCCAGCTGCAGTTTATCGAAGCCATCGGAGTCGAGGTCGACTCCGATGGCTTCGATAACCTTTTAAGGTCTTTGTAATCTAATGACTAAAGTTTTCATAGCCAGAATGGTGGAACTCAGAAATGAGTAATTTTCTGTGAACCCAGGCCGCCATTAACATGAGGTTTTTTGAAAAAGATTTTTTTGTGCTTGGTTGATCAAAAGTGGTGTGAAAACGAGAATGGCACTTTCCTCAACTCGAAGTGATGGACCCCTCACCCGCCAGGGGGTCAAAGTTTTGTAAACAGCTCGGTTTTGTGCAATTCTAAATCTTAAATTCACCATTTTTTTCACCTCTTAAAATGCACCATTTTTATCCGTGTTTAACTTTTTTGTCCGTAAGTTAAAATTTATGAAAATTTGAGTATAACTAGTTTGAAGTTAATTATTTACATGTGCAAAATTTCATAACAATCGGTTCAGTGGGTTATTGAGATGTCATCGAAACAAGAAGAAAATTGCCGGAGAATTTGCGCGCCGTCTTGGAAAATCTGATTGCGACCATGCGATGGATTGGAAGACAACTGGGAATCACCCATAAAGGGTGATATGGTCAAAATTTGGTCAAGGGAAAACGCGTGTAAATCGGTGAAATCGTTTATTTAAAAAATCAAATTAAATTTCTTTTTCAAGTTCAATTAGTATAAAATTCAGGAAAAATATTCAGTTAGGCTTCCGCTTTTCCAAATCCGAATTGCCGGGCCTTACGCTTGACCCCTGCCATCAGATTTTGTACAGCCACCTTGTCCACCTTCTTCGCCGCAGAAAGCCAGTTTGCCTTAAACTGCTGCTCGTCCTTAGCAGTTTTTTTGGTCTTCTTTAGGTTCCGCTTGACAATAGCCCAGTATTTCTCAATTGGGCGGAGCTCTGGCGTGTTGGGAGGGTTCTTGTCCTTGGGAACCACCGCACGTTTTTGGCGGCGTACCACTCCATGGCCTTTTTACCGTAATGGCAAGATGCCAAATCCGGCCAAAACAGTACGAAACAACCGTGTTTCTTCAGGAAAGGCAGCAGACGTTTATTCAAACACTCTTTCACGTAAATTTCTTGGTTGACAGTCCCGGAAGCTATGAAAATGCTGCTTTTCAAGCCACAGGTACAGATGGCTTGCCAAACCAGATATTTCATTGCGAACTATGACAGTTTCGTGTGCTTGAAAATATCTGCTACCTTTCCCCTTCCTTTTGCCGTATAAAACTCCTGTCCCGGAAGCTGCTTGTAGTCGGCTTTGACGTAGGTTTCATCGTCCATTACCACGCAGTCAAACTTCGTCAGCATCGTCGTGTACAGCCTCCGGGATCGCGCTTTGGCCGTCGTATTTTGTTTATCATCGCGATTTGGAGTCACTACCTTCTTGTAAGTCGATAGTCCGGCTCGTTTTTGGCTCGATGCACGGTTGTAGACGATACACCCAGCTTATTTGCGGCATCTCGGAGAGATAGGTTAGGGTTTCGCTTGAAACTACCGGCAACTCTCTTTGTCGTCTCAGCGGCTTCCGGTTTTCAATTTCCCCGATCCAGACTTCCTGGCTGTCGACAAACGTTCCCAAAACACTTTAATTACATTTGTAACGGTTGATTTGGCAACTTTTAGCGATTTTGCCAACTTTGCGTGCGAGTAGCTCGGATTTTCGCGATGCGCGAGCAAAATTTTGATACGCTGCTCTTCTTGCTTGGACGGAATTTTGACAACTGAAGAGTGAATTCCAAAATCAAAATAAGAGCAACATTCTACACACACACACCTTCAAAATGAGGGGTGTTCAGGTTTTTTAAATGCAAAATTGAAAGAAATACGTCAAGTTGATATTGACCAAATTTTGACCGTATCGCCCTTTACAACTGTGTCACGGGTGGTAAAATCGTTTAAGGAGTCCCAGACAACCGAGTGGCGGGCTGAAAGTGGAAGAAAATCGAAGACAGCTGACCCTGTGAAGGCCCGGAAGGTGTTCGATTATTTCAAGTGTAATCCGAACCTTTCGATTCGCGACGCGGCTCTGAAGGCAAAGTGTTCCGCCTGGTTCATTCAGCAAAGCATGAAACAAGCTGGGTTTCGTGTATTAAAGGTCCGCAAGGCATCGAACTGGCGTGATCTACAAAACATGGCGGTAAAATCCCGCGCAAGGAAGCTGTATCGAGAGTGGTTAACGAAACCGGTGTGTGTGGTTATGGATGGTGAAACCTACATCAAGGCAGACGCAAAGCAGAGACCGGGGTTGGAGTTCTAAGTGGCCTAATCACGGTTTGATGTTCCGGAAGACATAAGGAAGTAGAAAGTGGACAAATTCGCTTAAAAATACTTGCTATGGCAGGCCATATTCCAATGCGGTAAACTGAGTAAACCGTACATAACAACGGGTACCATCAACAGCTAAATTTACCGCACCAAGTTCCTCCAGAAGCGTCTATTTGAAGGTCCTGCGGTCCCACGGAGGCGAAACATTATTTTGGCTGAACCTGGCATCATGTCATTACGCGCGATCGACGTTGGATTGGTACCGAGACAATAACGTTGTTTTTGTACCAAAAAACCGCCAACCGTTCAAATTCACCAGAGATTCGTCCGGTGGAAAGACGTTGGGCCATAATGAAGGCCAAAGTTCGAAAATCGTCCAAGGTGTTCAAAAACGAGCTGGAGTTGAAGAAAGAATAGACGAAGTTGACCAAAAAGGTCAGCTCAACCGTTGCACAAAATGTTATGAGGGGTCTTAAGGGAAAGGTGCGGGCTTTCAGCGATGGAAAGGAAATTGAATACAGTAATTCTGCCGAAACAGAATCCATGTGTATTATTCCATTCCCTGAAAGTTTCACGAAACATTACATTACATTTATTTGTTCAACATCACATTTAGGATAAGACATAAGTATAGAACGTCACAATACTCGGTTTGCGGCTGCCGCTCTCCAACTTCAGTCATGCCCAACGCTCGCCAGATCACGCTCCACCTGGTCCACCCATGCTCTTTGCGCTCCACACCTTCTTGTGCCCACCGGATCAGTAGCGAACACCAACTTTGCAGGGTTGTTGTCCGGCATTCTTACAACATGCCCTGCCCACCGTATCCTTCCGGCTTTGGCCACCTTTTAGATTCTGGGTTCGCCGTAGAGTGCAGCGAGCTCGTGGTTCATCCGTCGCCGCCACACACCGTTCTCCTGCACACCGCCGAAGATCGTCCTTAGCACACGTTGCTCGAAAACTCAGAGTGCCTGCAGGTCCTCCTCGAGCATGGTCTATGTCTCGTGTCCGTAGAGGACCACCGGTCTTATTAGCGTTTTGTACTTGGTGTATTTGGTGCGGGGTGAATCTTTTTAGACCGCAGTTTCTTCTGGAGCCCGTAGTAGGCACGCCTTCCACTGATGAAGCGCCTTCGAATTTCACGACTCGTATTGTTGTCCGCCGTCAGTAAGGATCCGAGGTAGACAAATTTCTCCACCACTTCGAAGGTATCCCCGTCTATTGTTGCATTACTTCCTAGGTGGATCCGGTTGTGTTCGGTTCCGCCTATCAGCATGTACTTTGTTTTCGACGCATTCACCACCAGTCCGACCTTTGCTGCTTCGCGTTTCAGGCGGGTGTACAGCTCTGCCACAGTTTCAAATGTTCTTGCAATAATGTCCATGTCGTCCGCAAAGCACACAAATTGACCCGGCTCGTCGCATTACACCTTCCAGAGCGATGTTGAATAGTATGCATGAGACTCCGTCGCCTTGCTGCAGTCCCCGACGAGATTCGAATGAACTGAATAGTTCACCCGAGACCCTTACGCAGTTTTGTACACCGTCCATCGTTGCTTTGATGAGTCTGGTCAGCTTCACAGGAACGCCGTTTCGTCCATAATTTTCCATAGCTCTGTGCGGTCGTTACTGTCGTATGCCGCTTTGAAGTCGATGAACAGGTGATGCGTTGGGACCTGGTATTCACGCCATTTCTGGAGGATTTGCCTTACGGTGAAGATCTTGTTCGTTGTCGATTGGCCGTCAAGGAAGCCGGCTTGATAACTTCCCACGAACTCATTCGTTTTAGGTGACAGACGACGGAATATAATCTGGAGTTCTCACATTCCAAATGATCGCCTTTTTTTCTGTATGGAGCAGATAACCCCTTCCTTCCACTTCTCCGGTAGCTGTTCGGTTTCCCCTAGGACAGGACCTGCCAGCTCAGAGAGAGATGCCCTCTTATAAATTTATGATTGCTATGATACGGAGGTCGCTCCAATGTTGCCAGATATGTTTACACAGTAATCCCATTGAAAATGAAGTAATTAAAAAAATGAGTCTGTCGTTCGGGATATGAAGCTGCATCAAACTAAACGTTAATTGATAAGGTTTCATTGAATTTCATTGATGCTTACGCTGCAAATTCTGCTGTGGGGAGAAAGCTTGAGCAAGAGAATGTCTTCCTCGCTTGCGTTCCCAATGCAGGCCTTCACCCACTCTCGGCGAACGATCTTTCGGGAACCGATGGAAATGGAGACCCGGATGTGACACGTCACTGCGACCACAATTTATCGCTTTGCACTTTACTTCGAACAGATTTACAATAAACCACTGCAAAAGTGTACTTTTATTTCCGCATTTGTTCTAGTTGTCACAAACAAAAAAGGTGAAAAAGCAGTGACTACTAGCAACACCCCCGAACCAACAACAAACTGCCTGCTTGTAACACAACTCGACGGAGGTGGAAGAGGCGGTTGTCAAAGCGACCAATAAAAAACGGTCCTTTTGACAGGTAAATGGTCTCGCTTTTGCACTAACAGCTGGCAGGTCCTGTCCTAGGGTTTCCCAGATCCTGGCTATCATCCGTTGCAAGCAGGTGGCCAACTTTTCTGGGCCCATCTTGATGAGTTCAGCTGCGATATCATCTTTACCAGCTGCTTTGTTGGTTTTGAGCTGGTGCATGGCATTCTTAACTTCCCTCAGAGTGGGAGTTGGAAGTTACATCAAAGTTTCCGGAAAATCCAACTTAAAATAAATTTTTGGCGAACAATCTTGTCTAGTGCATTGTTTTAGAGTACAGGCCTTATATATACTTGATTCTTATTTCTTCATCAATTGTTGATCTGAAAACATCGTGATAAGCGTTGAAAAACTGCAAAATACAAAACTACGGTTCCTGACGCTTGTAAAGGTAAACAATAACAACACTTTTTTTTTTTGGGGCTTTAACCTATTGGTCATTCGTCCCCAATAACAACACCGCAATCGAGTGAACTGTCAAATGTTCGATGCATGTAAAACGAGGTTAGGACGTATGCAATGAAATGGGAAGGGGCATCGGACGTTATCCCAATTATTTAATTTTAAAAAATATCTGGCTTTTCTAGTAAATGAACCAACTGTAATTAACGAATTAAGAAGAGTAAATTTCAAGCTATTAAAAAAAAATGCAAAGAATATGTGAATTTGCTTCTAACATCTTTTAAAAACTTATCTTTGAGATGAATTTTCTTATGAATTCTGATAAGAAAGTCATCAGTTGAAGGCGAAACTGAGACACATGTGAGAAAATACATTATTATATTAAAACATAACATTATTCTACGCGGAATACCATCAAATTGGATGCAGAACTAAATTATACAGAGGAAATCAAAGTACTCTTATGGCTGGCCCACAATTGATACGTTGCGGATGCGTTTGCGAGAATTTGACAGTTTTCCCATAGCTTTTCTGTCAAATTTACGTCAACGCATCCGCAACGTATCAATTGTGGGTGACCCTTTAGAAGCCAACAGGGAACGTTTTTACTCACGGAACTAAAATGACCATTACTATGAAAATACCAACCAATTTGGAATCTTTTAAAGGGCGATACGGTCAAAATTTGGTCAATATCAACTTGACGTATTTCTTTCAATTTTGCATTTAAAAAACCTGAACACCCCTCATTTTGAAGGTGTGTGTGTAGAATGTTGCTTCTATTTTGATTTTGGAATTCACTCTTCAGTTGTCAAAATGCCGTCCAAGCATAAAGAGCAGCGTATCAAAATTTTGCTCGCGCATCGCGAAAATCCGAGCTACTCGCACTCAAAGTTGGCAAAATCACTTAAAGTGGCCAAATCAACCGTTACAAATGTAATTAAAGTGTTTGGGGAACGTTTGTCGACAGCCAGGAAGTCTGGATCGGGGGAAATCGAAAACCGGAAGCCGCTGAGACGACAAAGAGAGTTGCCGGTAGTTTCAAGCGAAACCCTAATCTATCTCTCCGAGATGCCGCAAATAAGCTGGGTGTATCGTCTACAACCTTGCATCGAGCCAAAAAACGAGCCGGACTATCGACTTACAAGAAGGTAGTGACTCCAAATCGCGATGATAAACAAAATACGACGGCCAAAGCGCGATCCCGGAGGCTGTACACGACGATGCTGACGAAGTTTGACTGCGTGGTAATGGACGACGAAACCTACGTCAAAGCCGACTACAAGCAGCTTCCGGGACAGGAGTTTTATACGGCAAAAGGAAGGGGAAAGGTAGCAGATATTTTCAAGCATACGAAACTGTCAAAGTTCGCAAAGAAATATGTGGTTTGGCAAGCCATCTGTACCTGTGGCTTGAAAAGCAGCATTTTCATAGCTCCCGGGACTGTCAACCAAGAAATTTACGTGAAAGAGTGTTTGAATAAACGTCTGCTGCCTTTCCTGAAGAAACACGGTTGTTCCGTACTGTTTTGGCCGGATTTGGCATCTTGCTATTACGGTAAAAAGGCCATGGAGTGGTACGCCGCCAACAACGTGCAGGTGGTTCCCAAGGACAAGAACCCTCCCAACACGCCAGAGCTCCGCCCAATTGAGAAATACTGGGCTATTGTCAAGCGGAACCTAAAGAAGACCAAAAAAACTGCTAAGGACGAGCAGCAGTTCAAGGCAAACTGGCTTTCTGCGGCGAAGAAGGTGGACAAGGTGGCTGTACAAAATCTGATGGCAGGGGTCAAGCGTAAGACCCAGCAATTCGGATTTGGAAAAGCGGAAGCCTAACTGATTATTTTTCCTGAATTTTATACTAATTGAACTTGAAAAAGAAATTTAATTTGATTTTTTAAATAAATGATTTCACCGATTTACACGCGTTTTCCCTTGACCAAATTTTGACCGTATCACCCTTTAGCATTCAAGACCTCAGCCACTTTTTCAAAATTGTCTAATATGACCTGTATGGAATTTTAAAGAAAGTTCTAGCATTTGGATATGATAATGCTTATACACTGTTTTTCATTCCCTAAATGTTTAATGACAATCAATTCAGGGACTTATTTTTGACAAGTAGTTCTTAATGATGTAATTGTACCGTGGATGCCCTTTGCCATGACAAAAAAAGTCTCAATGTATGTTATCTAGCCCGAAGCGCATTTCCATAAACATGGCACCCAATGAAAATGACATTTGCCAATCCGCCATTAAGCTGCGATTTGGGCAGCACATGTAAGTATTATAAAACTGGAGGAGGCACTCTGCCGCTGTTACACGGAATTCCACACAACAACTTCATTAATACAAATAGCATTGCAGGGAATAAATTAGAAGCTGTCACTGATGAAAAACTCAACGCAGAGGTAGGCAAAAAGGTTTATGCATCTATCACTATGAAACTGCTCTTGACCGGATCAGTAGTAATATCATAAACACCTGAGATCCACTGAGCTTGTGAAATGCTAATGTTTTTAAATGCGCCGTATTATAACGCAACAGTAAAGTTATTGTCATGTAAAAGGTAGCACTCAGTCCAGTACAAATGTCATTAAATATTAGTGAAATAATTCAATTTCAACGACATGACTATCGAACCTAAGTTGTTAGTCGTGTGAAAAAACACCCACAAAGCACTACAAATAGCTCTGAACTGTGCGTAAGTTTTGTCATCAACACTTGACATTTAAGTCGAATGGCAAATTCTCTCAAGACGGCACCGAAATGAGATGAAGCCAAAAAGCATTAACTTACATAATTATCCCCCTAACGATGGGCGAACGTAGATGATTGCTTAGAAGAGGTGTATGTTTATCACTTGGAAGTGACCCAAGCTTTTTTTTGAGATAGGTATGCGTTCATATTGCCTAAGGGTTGTGATTTCATAAAAGGAAATGACATAATAGAAAATAACAAACGTTTGTTCGCAAAAATGCCTGGGGTTGGATAGAAATGCGTGATGCGCAATAAAATTCGATCTTGATGATGCGAAATTATCTGGCTGATAACTGATTATTTGAACTTTTTCTCTAGTATCTCGGCAAATGGTACGAAATCGAGCGATACGAGCAGGACTTCCAGCGGAATTTGGAATGCGTTACGGCAGAGTACATTCGAAGCAACCAGGATGCATCGGTGGATGTCAAAAGCAAAGGATTCCTAGCGACCAAAGATGCTTACGCTTCTTTTGCAGGAATTGCTGTTATGTCCGATCCTCAGGAGAATCCCGCCGTTGGGAAGTTGAACGTTAGCTATGGGATCAGAGGTACGAATCCGATTGAGCGACATTGATAAACAGATTTAGAAACTTTTTTTTGTACTTCAATCAGCCAGCGGAATCTCCAACTATTGGATCGTGGACACCGATTACGTCAATTATGCAGTAGTTTACTCGTGCACACCGATTGCCGATTCCGAATCGATCATCGAAGGATATTGGCTTCTTTCTCGAACGCCAGTTCTCTCTGAAGAGCCGCAGCTAATGGATAAGCTGCAACACATTCAAACGAACTATTTCGTTCCTTCGCACATCAGGGCTACCAACCAAAGCGAATCTCTGTAAGTTTTCTAGCTATTGATAACCGTTTAAAAAGGTTATTTTGTAGAATATTCTTTTATCTACTGCGAAAAAAATCCTTTGGTGTTTCATTATTATCGATGAATATTGTAATACGACCTTATGAAATGTTCACCTAGAATTAGTCACCTAAGCCGGCTTAATTTAGCAATCATCTCTCAATTTACTTTCAGATGCCGAAAGGAGCCTGAAATACCACCGGTTCCTGCAGAGACCGTTCTGCCACCGTTGCCATGAATTTAGTCGTAAATTTTACTGCCCTCATCTTGAATTGGTCGAGTCCGGTCGACTATTTCAACCATCCATAGTGGTCCCATCATCAACATACAGTACCTACCAACCAAGCCATCTTCGACACTTTTACTTTCAACCACTCAACCCGACCGACTATTGAGTGTTGTTCTCTTTAATCTTCTTTTCTTTTGACATCCATACATTATGCCTTTAGCGATAAGTTAATGTTATGCAAATGAATTCATCTGATTAAAATAAAAAAGTATAAACAAACCGCCCAGCTGTTACGACGGCGAGTGAGTTCAACCGATGCAGTGTGTTTCAGTATCATTCCGAACTTGACCGACTCTGGTGGTCATCCGCGGATTCCTCAAACGTGTGGTGCAAGTCGAGCGGTAATCTTTTGCCATCAGCGGTGCTTCTAAAAGGGGGCCGAAGATTGCTCTTTGGTGGTCACGGTGAACACGATTAGTGGGAGTGCAAGATGAACGTGATGACGTTGCTGGCGCTGGTTGTCACCATACTGTTGTCGACCTCGACGGGGATCGTAAGTCAGCGAATCGTTGAACAGCCCTGCCCTGACCCGGAAAGTCGACCCATTGTGAAAGATTTCGATGTGGAAAAGGTAAGTCTGCTGCGTGAATAATCGATGCGGTATCGAATGTCAACCGTGAGGAAAGTATTACGCTTATCACGACTGGGTGTGGTAGTGTGCCTTCTAGAAGTGTAGTAGTGCGTTTTGGAGAAAAACATTACCAACAACTATCAAAAAAAAAAAGAAGTTAAGTCAACTTTTAGGTTATCTGTGGGATATCAAACAAGTTTTAGAGGACGAAAACAACTAAGTTTAATTGGCTGTATCGAATTTGTCAGAACGTGGCTGCGTCATACTTGTGTTCTCATCATCATAATCACCAGAATTGATTTTTTTTTTCTTTCAAAGCGAACGACATTTAATAAAAATAGGTTCCCTGTACTGTGATTAGTGATTAAAAAACAACACCTCATGTGCTTGAACAGTAGGTATTTATTTTCGTTAAGTTGAAATTGTAGATTTTTTTTTCAGATCAACAAAGAAAATGATTGAAAGAAGTTATCATAATCGGGTTTGGATATATTATTTTTTATGCATGCCTCACAATTGTGTGTGTGTTGACAGTGTTGTGTAAAATAATGTGAAAACCAAATAAAAATTAAGAGTGGAAGTACATTCGAAATCTGTGAGATAACCAACTTTTTAGCATCCTTTATATATTTTTAGGTAGTTTTAAATCCAGATGCTTCCTACTCATTTTTTTTAGAGTACAAAAATACCAAACAGGTATTTGAGTGACTACGAGGGAAGATAAACCAGCCCAAATAAATTTTAAACGTAGAGGGTGTTCCGATCAAAATTTGGTTAAACAGTAATGCGTATGAGTCGATAAAAGTTTTTATCAATAAGTCAAATTATTTTTCTTTTTCAAGTTCAGTTTATACAAAATACAGGAGAAATATTCAACAAAGCTTCCTTTTTACTGAATGCGAATTGCCGGGTCTTTCGTTTAACACCTGCCATAAGATTTTGTACAGTCTCCTTGTCCACTTTATTCGCCGCAGAACGCCAGTTTGCCTTGAGCTGTTTCTCGCTCACAACAGATTTTTTAGTCTTCTTAAGGTTCCGCTTGTCGACGGCCCAATATTGTTCGATTGGGTGGAGCTCTGGCGTGTTGGGAGGGTTCTTGTCCTTGGGCACCACTTGAACGTTTTTGGCAGCATACCACTCCATGGCCTTTTTTTCCGTAATGGCAAGATGCCAAATCCGGTCAAAATAGAACGGAGCAATTGTGTTGCCTCAGGAAAGGGAGTAGACGTTTTTGTAGGCACTCGCTCAGATAAATTTCCTGGTTGACGATTCCGGTCGCAATATGTCAACGTTGCTCTTGAAGTCACAGATACAGATGGCTTGCCACACCAGATATTTCTTCGCGAGTATTGATAGTTTAATGTGCTTGAAAATATCTGCCACCTTTGCCCGTCCGGTTGCCGTATAGAACTCCTTCCCAGGAAGCTGTTTAAAATCTGCCTTGACGTAAGCTTCATCGTCCACACAATCAAACTTCGTCAGCATCGTCATGTTTTGTTTATCGTCGCGATTTTGAGTCACCAATTTCCTATAAGTCGACAGCCCAGCTCATTTTAAGCTCTATCCACGGTTGAAGGCGCCACTCCCAGCTTCTTTGCGACACCTCGGACGGAGAGGTTGGGGTTCCGCTCGAAACAGCTCTTTTTGTCGTCGCTTTGGCCTCCGGCTTACGATTTCTCCCCGATCCAGCTTTCCTGGCTGTCGACAAACGTTCGCCGAACACTTTCAATACATTGGTAACAGTTGATGTAGCCACATTCAACCAGATCGCCAACTTGGCGTGAAAGAAGTTTGGATTTTCGCCATGCAGGTGTAAAATTTGGATGCGTTGCTTCTCTTCCTTCGACGACATTTTGATAACTGAAGTGCTGATCTCAAAATCAAAATAGAGGCATGATGCTACACGCACACATCTTCAAAATGAGAGGTGTGCTAAATTTTATAATGCACGATGAAAGGAAATGCCTCAAGTTTAAGTCGACCAAATTTCGATCAAACACCCTTTATATTCAATTTGACATAATATAGAGCGTATGGTACGGTATGTCCACACATCCTTCCTTCCCTGCAGATTCACAAAGTGCGTTGTAGTTCACAGCTATTTATTTGAATCCAATCTAAAATAAAACAGGTCTGCTTGCTTAGATATTTGTTATGATATTCTACTCGAAAAATAGAGTATGTGTTCTTTAACTCAGCCCAATATGCAACAATCGATTAAATTATTTATTATAACTCATATGGTATTTGAGCAGGAAGCAAAATTTAACTAGCTATACACTTGCTAAGGTATCTTTAAAAGGCCATCTGGTAATATGTATCATGAAAAGATACACTCATTTTATAATGTCAGAAACTTTCGAGGGATACGGATGTAATGATGGTCTATGGGTACCACATTGGGTCTAATCATGGATGCAAGTACGTCCCATTTGATAGACTTGTTATTAATAGTTTTTTTTTCTGATTTTCTGATTCAAGGCGTTGCCAGCTGCATTCGCTCTACCCAACAAACAATTTTACAAATCAAGCTATACTTAAACTGCCAAGAAACAACCAAGTGATTTTTACATATGATTTAGCGGCCATTCGGCAATCAAAACATTATAGTTCACTCTACGTAGATTTTGTTCCATTAGTTTGTGTTGAAATGACCCATATAAAAATTATTCAACCGGAACTCAGACATTTGTACAGTAACTGTTACCAATAACAACATTGTTACTACGCTTTCCAGATAACAGGCTATAGCTGGGCACCCACAAAAAATAAGTTCCTTACATTGGGTCTATGATCTTCATGTTAAATCATTGTTATTGCATCTATGTTACCTGTTAATTTTTAACGTGTTGCATTAGCCGGCGTCGGTGGTGGAGTGTTAAGCGTAACTGCTACTTAGCACCAGCCCAGTGGGTCTGGGTTCAATCCCAGTCGACGTCGGTGGTTTTTCTGAGGGGAAAAAATCTGGTTACGTCTTCCTTTGGAAGGGAAGCAAAACGGTTGGCCTCGGCTCATATTCATGAGTCGATAGTTAGGGTCCAGGTGGTGGAGTTATCTTCCTGGCGTCGGTGATAGCCTATTTGGGGAAATAGGCCGACGGAAAAAAAACTTGGATGCATTATTCGGTTTATTATAGGTTCAATTTCGACAAATTTAAATAATCCAAAGATCGTGTAGCTAATCTGTTCAGCTTAACTTAACCAGTAAAGTCATGGTGTCTAAAAAGTTAAGGAAATCGAAAATTACGTGGAAGTGAACAACTATAAATTAATTAATAATGTCTCAATTGCTTTGAAATGAATCGGTCATCCTGATAGTAACATAATTTTGTTGAATATCGCCGAAATAATGACATATTTGGTACATAGGCCGATTCATCCGGCTACCCTACATAACCACATACTTACAACCCCAAATTTCATCAATTCTAATATTGAACTATTAAATGACTGTTCCTAAGCAATACAAAACTGTTTAAAATGGTAATAGCAACTTGATTGTGACTTATTTGAGTCACAAAGCAGTTACTATAATCGATTTGCACCAAATGAACTACTAGGGTAATAGTGAAGCTATGATCTAGAAAATAGAAAATAAATTATCCCTAAAACTGTGTCAACAGTTATGTTGCAATATCGGTTTTTATTTCTCTTTTAAAATTCTTCATTTGAAACTTGGGACAATTTTTGACAGATCAAGAGTATATTACAATGAAAACCATTCAATATTATTTAAATTAAGGACGTTTGAGGGTTATAAAGAAACCTGTTATCCGTACCTGTGGAATCATGCCGGATAGAAAGTTATGGAATTCATCGAAATAAAGCAATAATATATTTGGTACAAAGTCCGAATGAAGGCAAACTATCAAAACTGGATCTTTCTGTGTTCTTAAAACATAAGTTCATTCGTTTGTGTTTAAAACCGACTTCAGTTAAAGGTTAAAACTGACTTTGAGTTTGGTTCCACTTTGGATTGGAACCAGTTTCAACTCCTATAATACACGAATTCGATATTGGAGAATTCTACAGTTAATGTTCTACCATATTACACAAGCAAGTTTTTTTTAATGTATACATAGCATGTGATGTGGACATGAGATGGTAGAACAATAACCGGGTTATCGAACAGTAAACATTTTAAAGTAGGACAACGTTTCTCTTTTCTATAGCGGGTATCATTTCAAAATTTTGAAAAATGAGAGCGTGACGCTAAAGTAAAATGTTGTTGAGCCCTAATAACTCTCATTCTAATGAACATAAAGACATCATTTATACGCCGTTTGAGCATGAGCAGGAGCATGATTAATCTCAAGAAGTACCCGGTTATTACCAGATCAGCTGTATCTATACAAAGAGCCAACAGACGATGCTTGGAACTAGAATACATCCACAATGTGAAACTTTGTGATCCCGTACCAAGGTAATACTGGCACTGGCCTAGCCCAAATGCAGATCAAATAAGAAAAGGGTAGTCGGGAAATAATCCACACATGAATCCTAAAGAGTTTGAGCTGTTTAGTGGAATACCTGTAACTCGAAATGAGAAGAAAAATTAGTATTTTCCATTCCTGTCAAGTTATTAACTGTCAAGTTATTAGTACACGACACTGAAAAAGTCTGCACATTGTAGACGAAATACGCGTATCTGTCAAGATAAGCAAAAGTATTTGGAATTAAATGGAAAATACTAATATTTCTTCTCATTTCTAGTTAGTAATCAATACATATTTATTATATCGATGGAAAATTCCACTTAATACTGATGTGATCATACATACACAGAGCTCCTTGAGAAACACAAATGAAGTTTAACTATATGGCAAATGAAAAGAATATGTATATATAGGAAGTATGTATGGTTACAAATAGCTATCATATGTTGATTCCGTTGCAAAAACTGATGTTTTGGGCACTTTCAATATATCAATTAGCGAAGGGAAAGAATGTTAGTTCGATACCCGTTGCTACTAAATTTCAAACAATCTTCTGCCCCCCCACACAAGTATCTCAGAAATAGAAATAGGGTCGTCTTTCTTTTCTTTACTGGAGTACAAATTTAAAAAAAAAATTGGACTGCGACCATCATGAAAAGTTGTCAGGTCTTGACGGTCGATGAGCTGAACCAGCCGAGGATGAAAAGCTCAATAATAAAGATATCTAATCTAATCTAGTCTTGACGGTTAATATCTCAGTGATTTCCTCAAAAAAAATTCGAAAAAATTGCACCTATCGATAGGACGTGTTTCTTTGCTTCGATAATTTTAAACTATTGTTATTCAACCGTAATTAATAAGGTGATGTCTTTTAATTACGTGTTGCAGAGTAAAACTATTGAATGCAACGTAATTTCCCTATCACAAGCTTCAAATGTAAGTAATGGAGGTCTGATATGCAGCAATGAACGATATTTAAAGGGCACAGTTTCAGTTTTTATGGAACAGCTGACAGTGACAAGCACCATAAAGGGTGCACTGGAGAGCAACCAAAAAACATGAACCATTGAAAATCCGTCCCTTTTAGGACGAACAATTTGATTTTCACACCTAAAGAGTTCGTTTGATTGGAATTTATCTAACATAGCGTTCTAAATTCTTGTCGATTGGCAGCCATCGATGGGTAAAATAGTTTCAGCTTTTCTTTCGTTGTATATCTTAAGTCATGTGTACAATTTAAAACGCATTTCGGAAATTTTAACGATCTCAAAATTATTCCGAAGCGCAAGTTTATGGCAAGAGCAGTATATCAATTTTGCAAATTCACGAAATATTGAAAAAAAAGGATTATAACATTCAATAGACATTGCTACGTCAATTTTGAGTACAAACCCAGTAAGCTGTCCCTTGTACTTATTTTTTGTACGTTTCATATTAGCACATGAAACAATAGTGAGTGAAACTGATTAACTGAGATGCACAATAGAGCTATTAAATATAGGTAGCAATTTGAACCAACAGTAAGCATGCTTCTGTGGCTACTCGCAAAACGTGATAGAAGGTTTTCATTAAGAAATAAAGGGTGTACGGAATCAAATTGCGACATACACATATATCCGACAAAATTCGCCCGTTCAACCATTTATCTTTAAACTTTCAGTGAGTGAAATAAAACATGTTATGAATATTTTTCTATGTCTGTTTTATTCAATTTCAATTCCATATCCAAATGCACTAACCTTCTTCTTAACACTACTCATAAGGTCCTGTACAACATTTGGACCAACTTTTTTTTTGAGTGGCAATCCATTTTTTCTTCATATCTTCATCCGATTTCACTTGCTTAGGATGCTCCCGAAGTGCCTGCTTCATGATGGCCCAGTTTTTTTCAATTGGCTGCATTCCGGTGCGTTCGGGGGGTTTAGATGCTTCGGCATGAAATTGCCCTCCTTAGCCTTGTACCACTCCAAAACCTCTTTCGAACAATGGTACGAGGCTAAATCCGGCCAGAAAATCATAGGACCATCGTGTGACCTCAGAAGAGGAAGTAAACGCTTTTGGAGGCATTTCTTTAGGTAAACCTGCCCATTGACCGTTCCAGTTGCCATGAATGGGGTGCTCCGCTTTCCACACGAGCTAATTGCTCGCCAAATCATATAATTTTTGGCAAACTTTGACATCTTCTGCGTTCTAACGTCCTCAGAGACATCATATTTATGATGAGCATTGAAAAACTGGAGCCCTAGAGCTGCCGAAAGTCTGCATTTAGAAATGGTGCAATTTGATTGCGTACAACCTTTAAGTAAAAAGCTAAGTTTTTTAAGTAACGCCAATTTTGCCCCATATAGTCCAACAGTAAAGATGCTGTTGAGAATACTCTCAAAATGCGATGGTCGTTTTGATGTTGAACTACGACTTTGGTTTCCAAACGGGGTACAATTTAAAAAAAAATGGAATTGCGACCGTCACGAACTGTGGCCAGGTTTTGAGCGTTAATATCTCAGTCGGCATTCCACAGATTTTCAAAAAAAAAAAATGCCCCATTTGATAAGAAATATTTCTACGTATCACGAACATTGTTGGTTTTGGTCACATTCTACTGAAAAAATCATAAATTTGAAAAGTGTATGTATTCAAAATATAGTGCAATGCACAATCGAAATGGCTTTCATTTAGTAACGAACAACCTCATGGGGCTGAAATGAATTAATCTTTTAAAAAACGCTTGTGAGCCGATTGACCCCATTTGAACCAACCTAAAGATGAAGTTTCCTTAGCATTTACTCGTTTTGTACAATATTTGTAGATATGGTATTTCCATACAAAAAATGTATTTGGTCTAATATCAATAAAAAACGAAAACTACAAGGAACATGTGTAAGCAGATCGCCTAAATATTCACAGGGTGGCCGGAATTGATTCCGTTCATAATCTAATGATACACTTGTTAATTTTGTATCCCAGATTCTACTCCCATACACTAAACGTCTTATTGTTTTGGGATACTTTCATCCCATTTTAACGGTTTTTCTAGGCATATGTTGGTGCAAAGCTATCAAATGCTCGGCAAACGAACAATGTTCGGTTAGTATTTCCGACCAGAAGTATATAACATATAAAATATCAAAATTATAACAAGCTTTGTTGTGATAATATTTATGATATAAGTTTGTTTAAGACGTTATAGTCTTGCAAACAATATACCACATTTATAAAACATTGAGATACAAAGGACTGACAGGCTCAATCTGGTGCAATGTAACAGATGGATACATGGTTACAAAACTGTTACAAAGATTATTATATATTCCTTATAGCCATATATTCTTTTTTTTGCATTCTAAGCTTACTGCTATCTGTCAACTTGCTGTTCTAATTGCACTTCCACAGTTGTGAATTAAGAGCTTTCGATGCCAGGTACCATTTTTGAATTAGTATGGTTGTGTGACAATCATACGCTATGCCCAGGGAGTCAAGAAATTTTCCTTGAAAAAAATTCCTAGACCAGACCGGGAATCAAACCCAGTCACGCCCAGCATGGTATTGCTTTGTAGCTACGCCTTTCCCGACTGAGCTAAGGGAGGACCCGAACTTAGGGAGAACTATATAACCATATCATAATTCGCTTTATTTTTACCTCTGAGGGAATTTTTGTTACGATTTCTGTTTTTTTTAACTACATCGGCCGGCTCAATTCTAGCATCTATTGTTATAAAAACAGCGTAACTTAATAACAAAATATGAAATAATTTTTTTGTTTCCTTCAGGTCGGGTTTCTCATGATGTCAGCAGGGTTGGGAAATTCGCCACGATTGATTTAAGTCAGTAGGGATGCTTCGCTTTCACTTCACTCCAAAATATCGTTGACAAAGGTGTTCATAACGCTTATTGCTTCGTTTTCTGCTTCTTTCCGAGAATTATATATTAATTATATATTTAATTATTAGCGTTTCATTTGTTGCTATTATTACGTGCAACGTTATGATGCAACTAAAGATAGCTGGCAACTGGATCAAACATAGTTCGCTCCTCGTGCTTGCGCCAACCGGTAGGGTATTAATTCTCCACTGGCTTGGTTACCCGACTGCCTAGCAACAGCTACAATAAAATGCTAGTAAAATCATACTGATCCATCAATTACTTGGTGAACGGTGCTCGCCAGTGCACCCTTCAGGGTACTTTCCACCGTCCGCCGCCAATTCATTACCGACTCATTGCCAATCCAAACATCTTCAAGGCCGCGAAACGATTGAAGAATTACGTTGTTTGTTTTTTGAGAGTCTTTAAGCTTTTGGTAATTCTTCCCTATAATGAAAAATTACGCGAAGGTGTACCCCTTATAAATCGTTGACTGCTGCATATGAGACCTCCCTTACTTACATTTGAAATCAGCGATAGGAATATAATGTGAAGTTAGTAAGTTTACTCAAAACGAAATAATAAGAGATCACCTTATATCTGCATTATTTTCAATAGGTTGAAAAAGGTTGAAGGATACATGTCAGTACTGAAATCGACGCGTAGTGTGTCTACCAATCAATTGATGCAAACATGTTGCAAATCGATAGAGGAATGACTGATTTATTAACGTTCAAAATCTAAACACATTTCGTGATGCTCCAACTTTTCGTACTCACACCGTGCACCCCGATATTGAACAAACTTCGTCCTACTTCAAAACTTTTTTTTTCTTCCTTTATTATCGAGATTTTCAGCTCTGGGCTGGTTCATCTCCCGTCATAGTCACTCAAATACCTTTTTTTTGGGTATTTTCGTAACTTTTCCGGGGGTGAGATTCGAACTCGTGACTTTGGCGTTAGAGGTATGGCTGTTAACCACTACGTCGGGGTCGCCCCCACTACTTCAAAACATTGAAAAAAGGAGGGTTTTCTTATTACACAACATGTTTAACAATTAATGAAGCACAGTACGGGGAATATATAGCTTAATATTTCGTCTAATGACTTTCTTTTACAGTACATAAATGGAAAGTGGTACGAGATCCTTCGGTACGATCAACACTTCGAAAAGGACTGCGACTGTGGATATGCAACATACACCCTCAAAAGAAAAAATACACTCAAGGTTGAGAACTGCTGCGAACGTTTACCTAACACTAACGTACATTGCTCCATCGGGAAGGCGGTCGTCAGTTTTCCGGACTCCATCCCTCTAGAAGGCAAACTGAATGTTACTTTCGGAGGTCGTAAGTATGATCAGTGTTCAAAGCTATATCAAACCACCAATCCACCTAATTTCGTTCAAGCCCCCATCAATTCCAACTACTGGATCATGGATACGGACTACGATAATTATGCCATCATCTACTCGTGCAAGAATCTTTCCGAGAATAAGTCGGCCGAAGCTGCCTGGGTATTATCCAAGCGTGCAAGCATCCGCCAGAGCTCCAGGTCGTGAGTCGATCAACTTGTGGATCGATACCTAGTTCGAGCAGATATGCGAGTGACCGAGCAAAGCCAATCAAAGTGAGTCCCCCTCAAACTTGCATTTGATAAACAAATAACTTTTTAATGAAATATCTTAATTCTTTCTTGCTGGGGCTTCCTTCTCATTTGATTTTCCACCGTCAGATGCAAATACGAAGATGCCGGGAAGCAGAACTAGTCTTAATTGATCAGAAAAACTTTTTCCTATTGGAAGAAACTTACCACCGCAGCTCATCATCAGCTCTCCTGCAGGCGATTTGGCTAGCCTGTCCTTTTTGGAGTGGATGAGTTTCAATGGACATGGAGATGAGTTGAAGGATTCGATAGAGGGTGAAAGACAAGACGCAAGCTGAAGGACATAATGCATCCGGTGTTGTGGCGGAAGGCAAGAACTCATCCGTTCCCATTTACCATGGCTGGCAAAAACATAACCGCAAAAGTTTCATTCAAATGCCATTCAATCTGTGCGAGAGAGAGAGAGAAAAAGAAGGAATAAGTTTTACAACCACTAATAAAGGATGGATTGGGTAGTTTTCGGATTGAGCTTAAGTTCAGTGCCATATTGGTCTTGATGACGGAGACATTCACATCAGTTTGTCATCGGGAGGATGGATTGATATTCTTTATGATAATGTTCGATAAATATGACGACTTTATATTTTAGTTTCCATTCACAGGTTAGGCATTGAAACAGCGTTCCGAATAACCATTCAAAAAACATTCTTTGGTGGAGTGATGCGAGATTAGTGTGGCTCAGTTTGATAATGTTGATTCACCGAAGGATCATAAAAAAATTTCATCTATTCTGAACAATTCAACCCTATCGTCGTCGAAGTAGACATCACTTGTTTGTACTTCGTTTATCAGTGCTCATGAGTCACCAGCTCAACTTTCGGCAGCATATATCTTTGGGCCCCAATTGCAGAACGATGTCAGTGTTCGATTCGAGTTGATAAGAAAAAGGCCGTCTAGGACTGTCGAACCTGAATTCATAGATCTCATTCACTGAAACGATACTCAATATGACGGTCACATCGAAGTCGGTTGTTGCTTTCTTTTTGATTTTGTTCGGCGGTAGTGAGTGCCTTGATGTTTCGGGAGCATGCAGAACCTTACCCGTGGAAGGTCAATTCAACGCAACTGCGGTGAGTTATGTAGCGCATAATAAAATGATTTACACTACGCACAAGTGAATCCAGTGAGTGAACTAAATTGATCACGAGAAGTAATAGTTGATGACACATTAAACATGTTGGTTGAATTAAAGCTGTAATAAGCCAACGCTTACAGTGGATTGAGGACCGGGAAACAGTGCTTTTACTCATTTGGATAAATGTACTGATAACTTATTTCCGAATCCGAATTTATGAATATGGTGTGTAATGATATTGAAGATCCTGAATAAGGAGTGTATCGAAAACAAGCTATCCACAAACTTTCTTTCAAATTATGTTGAAAACCGATATTTTATTCATACAAAAAATTGATCCTTTATTGTACGAGGTTAAACTTGAACATAATGAAGACCGGATGAAATTTAAGTTATTCCTTCACGAATTTTCGAACTTTGGATCGAGTGCTCTTCATCAAGTTCCGGACAAGTGTTGCATCGCATTTTTAGGAAGCTTGAGCCAAATTTTTTGAACTCCTGCATGTTCCCACGCTGCCCTTACCAGTCTTCTTGAAGACCTCTTCACGATTGCCCAGTAACGTTCGATGGGTCGAAGCTGAGGGCAATTTGGTGGATTGATATTTTTCTCAACGAAATCTATACCCTTTTCCGCAAGCCAATTGAGAGTGGTTTTGGCACAGTGAGCCGGATTCCAAAACAGTGGAGGTGTACTATGCTTCTTATGTAAAGGCAACAATCTCTTCTGGAGACACTCAGATCGATAGATTTCCGTATTTATAGTTCCAGTAGTGTAAACCACAGGAACATATTGCTTGCCATACCAGTACCTTTCGACCGAATTTCTCCACTTGAATCGACCTGTCCGCATGTCCGCATAGCTCACATCATCCCCAACGACGGCAGTAAAGTATTGTGGACCTGGAAGGGTTTTTGAGTCCTCCTTTACATAGGTCTCATCGTCCATCAAAACGCATGCATCCGGACGCTGGAAAAGACGCGAATACAATTTCCGGGCCCTTGTAGCTGCTCGCTTCTTCTGTTCTGCGCTTCTTGTTTCGAGATTTTCTGCTTCTTCTAGGTCTTCAGGTGGTTTCGCCTCTTGATACGCTGGATCATTCCGACACTCGTTCCTGCTTTTTTGCACGTATTGACATTGATGTGTTCTTCATGATTAGAGATACCACTTTCTGCTCCAGTTTCGGGTTGGAAGAACCGGGTTTTCTGCCTCTTCCTGGTAGCTCATCCAAAAGAATAGTGTTCCCCAAACTTATTAATGATGGTTTTAACACCTCGCATGATGAATTCCACACCGCTTCGCCAATTTTCGCACAGTAATACCCTTCTCACTTAGCCATGTGTCCAGAACCTTAATTTTACCTCCTTTTCAATACGCGACATTTTGAAAACGCAGAATTTGAACCGCACAAACAAGTAAACAGAAGAAAGCTGACAGTCAAACGCACAGCATGCAGTGTTCAGAGCATAAAATAATCACTCCCAAAATACAGCTGCGTACAACGCAAATGTATGTGGAATCCCACATTGACGGATAAGCTTATATTCGATACACTCCTTAACAGTAAATAATATCTAAGAAAAAAGCCCTAAGTGTTGCAGAAATTTTGTTTGATAGCAAAACATCCCAAAACAAATTGAGTTTTTCATAGCGTATAATCACGTCCAAATCATATGCGCATTTAATTTTATATTGAATATTGGCACGATAAGTGCCGAAAATAAATGCACCGCGGAAATCAGGCGTGTTTAGCATCAACAAAACAAGAATTGAAACAAATGTATATGATAAATTAATCGCGAATTTCCTGAAAAATTTATGGAACTCAATAAGGTTATCTAAAAGGATGCCAAAATTGATCTCTGATCTACAGTTCATTTGCATTACATTTTGTGTATTTATTCGCACCACATTTCAATTATTTCATATGTTTCAATATGGCACGACAGGAAGAAATCACGAGTTTCGCCAAAAAAGCCAATTTATCTTCGCAGTTGCTATAACTAACGCCAGAGCACCGTCATTTGGCGACTACCTTCAATGTCAATCTGGCCGTTTAATGCACTAACTCAAGGCAAAAATGGTTTTCGGAATGAGTCCTAAAACGGCAATTTCAAAACAGCATTTTAGGAGTTCATAAAGTTAAAATAAAACCTTTGTTGTGGTAAAACGAACTTCTTGCAGAGAACAGGGTTTTAAGATTGTTGTAAAGAAGTTGTGTAGGCTCTCATAAATCAGAACTAAAATTTGAAACCTATTGGCACCTACTACTGCCATAATAAAACCAAATTGCTTTCTAGTTGGTTTTCATCAAAACATTGATGGAACTTATTAAAACTGGATGGTTTGGCAATGCGCTGTCGAGATTCCTCACCCTTCATCGAAACTATTGGTTTTTTCGTATATTTTCCCAAGAACGTGTTTTTCTTAAACTCCATTTTGATGGCTTGAAATTGTTTCTTTTTTTTTCGTTCGCAGTTTAAATTTGTTTGCTCGCTAGCAATACGTTCATGACTCAGTTTTCAATTTACTGTACTAGTTTTGCGGTAGTATAGCAATCGGACTGGCAAGAACAACCATATTAAAAAAGCGATGCTGGAGTCAAGAAATTTCAAGGCTACACGTGAACTCGGCGCTTTGTTGACTAAGATTAGAAAACAATTGGAACATTCAAAGGTGATCAAATATGATCTTTCTGACCAGAACACTCGTCGAGTTCCCTTAGTTTCGAGGAGGAAATAAAACTAGGTGTCTACTAGGTTTCATTAGGCAAGGTGCTTCAATTGAGCCTAAGCTGTCCAAGAAGATGAAGTAGTGGTCTGCAAGCATGTTGGAAATCATTCCCGACGCGAAGATAATTGAGATCAGCTCTGCAACAAAAAACAGAACAAGGTTTCTGAAGTTTGTGGAAGGCGCTAGAGTTTTTATTGAAAACATCGAAGCAAGTCTAGGGTTTTTTATTCATTAGGGCGACTCTAACATTGAGAGATTCTCTCCGGGCTCACTCTCTTTCATTCATTACAGCGCCATTAAAACACTTTCGAGGCATTCCTTAGTACAGACCGAAACACAGCAGGGCTGCCTAGCATACACTATAAATAGTAGAATGAAAAACGTAAAGGTGATTGAAATATGAATGAAAGAGAAAATAGCAAAAGAGAGGCTCTCAATGTTAGATTCGCCCTAATGAGAAAAAAACCCTAGAAGTGGATCCATCGAGGCGAGATCCATCAGTGAAAACCCTTTTTTTTTTTGGAATTCATGTGTCGATAATTTTCAGTAAAAATACGTGGAATTATATTAGAACGAAATTGTTCCACAATCTCATAGGACGCTTTAATAAGGAGTTGATGTTTCATGTCTCAAAGATATCACTTTAATCTCCTGGGAAATTTGCGACAACTAAGTACTGCAAATGACCTGTTTGGTCTAACATGCTTCGATTCGCTTAAAGCTATGTCCATTTAGAATCCGGAATAATAAAATCATCTATATCTCAGTAACGAATTGACGTACAAATAAGTTTAACACATTAAAACAAAAGTAATTCACTGAACTTTACGGAAAATATATCTTTTAAATCACTTCTATTCGTTTTTAATGAAAAATCGCACTTTCTTCTTTATTCCTTCCATCAAACGCTGCACACTTCTGGAGTCAACTTCATTGGCACATTTGTTCCACATTTTGGTCATCTGCGTCCCGTTCCGAGCCGTTTTTCCACTTTTCTTAAGCATCCGCTTCATTATTGCCCAAAATCTCTCGATGGGCCGGAGCTGCGGGCAGTTGGGTGGATTTATGTTTTTATCGATGAAATCTACGTTATTATCGCGGTACCACTGGATGACTTCCCGGCAGTAGTGGTAACTCGCCAAATCTGGCCAAAACTTCACGGGACCTTCATGGGCTTTAATGAAAGGTAGTACGCGGTTTTTGAGACATTCTTTCTTCCCTACAGCTTCGAGTCCATCGTCTTATTCGTCACGAACACTTTGGAAAATCTCCTTATGTCGTCGCCATGTAGAATTTTTGGCCAGGAAGCTGTCCAAAATCCATTTTGACGTAGGTTTTATCGTCGATGACCAAGCATCCTTGGTACTTCGTCAAAACCTGCTGGTAATTTTCTAAGCTCGAGTTTTCGTGACGAAATTTTGCTTCAACGTTCTGGTTGGTTGCTTGCTGGCGCGATTTTCAAAGTTTTTTGCGATTTATTGCGGACCACGTTGGAATATCAAGGTGGGTGTGCAGAATTTCTCTCCTCTCGGCTTCCATCTGGAATAACTTTTGACTCACTGCACGAAACACCGTGGAAGTTATACCACAGTAAGTTGGCGCCTAGGTGAACAAACCGCTGTAAAAGAATTCTTGCAGCGGTCACTTTCCGTACCGCTGCAACAGAATACGTGATTTCGGATTAAAACTGCACAGCACTTTACAAACAGCATACAACAGTATTATTAAAATGTTGTATTCAGATAGGCTCATATAGTAGTTTATTGTTGTGAACTACAAAAAGTACAAAAACTTACTTTATAGAGAAGAATTCTTTTGAAAAATATGGTCTATAATTACCATATTAGGTATATCTGCAAATGCAACTTTGTCATATCAGCTAGGTTTTTAGTCATTGGAGGATTTTTTTTCGTAGCATCCCGACCAAAAGGAAGTAACAAAATTATTTCAAGTTTTGTTATTCAGTTACTCTGTTTTTATAACAGGGTTTGTTAGAATTTAGATCGCGGATGTTGTTAAAATAACAGAAATTTTAACAAAAAAAATGCTCTAGAGGTAATAAAATTATAGCAATCTATGATATAGATATATCATAAACAAAACCAACTTTGTAACAGTTTTGTTACGATGTAGCAAAATCATATCTGCCTGTGTTATAGGTAATTTGTTTATTTCCGCAGATTGTGCCTCGCGGGGCGTCATATTATAATTTGTTATGAGTATGTTATACAATTTTTCAGATGAACACATCCAACCAGGAAGTCGTAACAAGGTTTGTTATAATTTTGTTATTTTTATGTTATACCCTTCTGGTTGGAATTTTTATAAAGGTTGTACGAAATCAAATTGCACCACTTTTAAATGGCTGTAACTTGTTACCCGTTGGCTATTTTCCATTGAAATTTTGGATGAAATTAGATCAATATGTATTTGTTTACGCTGTGTAAATTTCATTAGCAGATGTTCAATCGTTGCAAAGATGGATTTTGCACTCGTACCTCGAAAATCCGGATCTTTCTCATCGTGCCATCAGCAGGAAGATGCGAAATGGTACATTAAACCGTGTCTCGTTTTTTAAATCGGCACCACGAACGTTTGACCTTCGATCGGAAAAAAAAGTTGCCAAAATGGATCTCCGTATAGTGTTAAGGTACACCAGCGGGTAGTTCAAGCTTTCAAGAAGAATCCCAACAGTTCGAGTTCGAGATTTGGCGAAAAAACTGAATCTAACCAAAACTTTCGTGCAAGATGCGAAAAACGTGAAAAAATACTGGGCCATCATGAAACAGGCACTTCGGAAGCATCCTAAGAAAGGGAAATCGGAGAAAGATTTGAAGAAAAAATGGATTGCCACGTAAAAAATAAAGTTGGTCCAGATGTTGTACAGAACCTTATGAGTAGTGTAAAGAAGACGATTCGTGCATTTGGATATGAAAATGAAATTTAATAAAACAATCATAGGAAAATATTCACAGCATGATTTATTTTACTTTCTGAAAGTTTGAAGATGATTGGTTGAACGGGCGAATTTTGCCGAATATTTGTGTGTGTCGCAATTTGATTCCGAACACCCTATAGACAATGCATTTTAGCAGCCAACGTTCAGAAAATGTCAGGTATCAAATAATTAAAAAAAAACACTTGTAAACACACATTTAGCGAGAAAGGGTGCTATTGACTTCGGCAATGTTGATTTTTCTCAACAACTAATTTTCAAACTCCTAATTCTACTTAAGTAACAACAAAACTGGTTGCAATTACTTTAACGCGACGTAATTAAGTTACATGCAACGATTGTTCTGCTGGGGATATGGATTATTGCATTTAGGGTCTTCATTGAACATATTCATATGATAAAATGGTTATTGAAGTTTATATTGATTACCTCTAAAATAGTAAGTTTCCATTTCGTTTAGCCTTATACTCCTGCAAGTATCCAACATGCACTTAAAAATGTTGCTGTTTTCATTGCCTGTAAATGAACATTTGCTAAATGCTGATCAAATGAATTGGGATAGAAGAGTAAACTTTTCAGAGACTACCGAGAACGTTTATTCCTCTAACACACGTAAACCGGATGTTTGAACTAGGGGTAGGTTCATGAATTTCGTAAAAAAAGATAACAATCACCATACACTTCTGTATTTTGGTGAATTGGAAAATAATGGGACTCAATAAAGGCGATAAGATAAGCTAACTGACATCTTTGGATTGGTTTACTTTCACTTCTGTGGATCCTACACCCAGGGCAACCAGCCATGAATCATCTTCATTTCCTATCGCTTGGTTTTATTGCCATATAATAAGTGCGCTCAATTGTGTTCAAAAATATGTTTTCATCACATGTTTTATAATTACTCAGGTGATGAGAAGATCCTCACCCATTTAGCATACAAACACTCAAACCGAACGTTCCTTTTCAGGGCAGCAAAGAATTTCGAAGAAACGAATCATAGTATACTTCTAGGATTTTTTTTCAAAAGGGTGAATCTAACAATGAGAGGCTCTCTCCTCTCTCGCTCTCTTTCACTTATTACAGCGCCATTATAAATTTTTTGAGGGATTCTTTAGTACAGATAGAAACACAACAGTGCTGGCTGCCATACTCTACAAATAGTTGAATGAAAAACGTAACGCTGAATGGAATATGAATGAAAGAGAAAGTTATCAATGAAAGTCTCTCAATTGCAGATTCGCCCTAATGAAAAAAAAGCCCTAGACTTAATCACTTACTTATGCTAACCCAACGTCTCTTAGAAGTACCTGAGTAACACATTTTTAAGCTTGATGCATGATTCCACATGAAACGGAATCTCACACTGGACTTTTTTTTTCCGTAAATTTGCTGTCACTCGTTTCGTAAACATGGATCTTGTACAGATAACAAATGTCTCGTAGAATGTATGAAACATTCATATTGCTTTTTGGTTGGTGAAATGCTATCATTACAATTTTTGTTAAAATGCCCAAAATGAATTTTATTACGATCAGCAAATCACTGCTTGTCTTTTAACGTACTCATGCATGATACTGTTGCTGCAGGAATGGCCGGGAGTAATTTATCTAGATAATGCGAAGAAAGATTAGTAATTTCCATTTAATTCCAAATACCTTTATTTCTTACCTTGAAAGATACGCGTTTTTCATCTACAATGTGCAGACTTCTTGAGTTTCATGTAGTAATACTCGACCAATTTACTGTCGAGAGTTATAAACTCATACTCATTAATCAAGTATCTTCTCACGAGTCACCATGTCCAAGTGAGATGAACCACGAATTCATTATCGGTTCTTTCTAAAAATATAGGATCGAATCCCATGTCAGACACATAAAAAAACGCTGGCAGTTGCAGGTGATTGCGTTTTTTTTTTTCAATAACATTTCGAACCGATAAAGTAGATCTGTCAGTCATCAATGCAACACCCAAGTAACACCACTTGTCATATTAATGTTAAAAACACACCTTTTAGACAAAGCTCAAGTTTTTTTCCGAACGTCAAAAACTTAATTTCATACACACATATAACCGAAAAAGCGCAGTATATGTGACATTTTGGAACATCTTTTAGGTCATACCAGAGTTCTGTAGAACATCCATAAGACAAATATTATGTTCTATGGATGTTTAAAACAGCTTGCTTATAACATAATGATAGGTTTGCCAAAAAAAAGCACGGTATTAAAATGAATAAAGTTAATAAAATATAAACAAGATGTTTCAATGGCGAAACGATACCGTAGCTAGTAGTATTTTATATGTCAGAGATCATTGTATATTACTTTTTCAAATAGGAGTGAAAGTTGTATCAAAATTGTACAAGGCGGCTCAAGGTTAGCAGTGTAACTATCCAATCTGCCATTTATTGGATTAAAAAACGTAGAAGGAACCTCGAATAAGTTATTGAATTTGAATGAGATTTATTTATGGAATCCACCAAACTCAACATGGTGATTTTCAAAGTTCACAGTTCTACAGTACAAGTAGTAAGGGTATAAAAATTAATAACACATTTAAATTTTCAAATGTTCGAGTTTTTTTTTATTTTTTTTTTATAACTTCATACAGACTAACGTCAGTATGAAGGAAAATACTAATACAATTTTTTATTATGTTGTGCGTAGCTACATCTCAAAAGACTCCCCCATAACTAAAGCGTAACAATTTATAACACATACTTAACAACCTCCTAAACTGTTACTTTACGTAACATTTGAATAAATCCCTATGCCTAATTCGGCTATTATTTGAATTAGAGAGTTGCTCCACAATCTTACTTTTAGGTAGTGTTTATTTTTATTCCAATATTTCAAATAAACGGTTTATACATATTTTCAGCCATCATTGTATTGGATCCACAATCTATTCTGAATAATTTCACTATTGCATGAGGATGTTAAAAAATTTGTCTTAAGTTCATCTTGAATGCGACCTATCAACATATTTACAAACAACTAGCATACACGCTATTTCCAAACAACCCACAACAAAAGTATGGCTACTCAAGAGTGAGTGAAGATAGTTCGTAGTGGTAAGATGACAAACAGTCACCGATGTTTTCAAGAAGGAAAATTCAAGTTGATCGAACAAACAATGAACAAAAATATGTTCGCTATTTTGAACCGAATATGTGTAGAAAAACATACCTAAAACTTTTTTAACACTAGACATGTATGGTATTTAATCCTCACGACTTCTTTACAACAAAGTTCTTATATTCTTGTCAAAGAAGATGTTTCTGGTGTTACTTGGGCACCAAGAGAGACGTTTCTTGTTAATTTGTAACAAATTATATAGTATGGTTTTCGTACAATGCACGAATGTTCATTCTGTGCAGAAATGCTTCTGTCATGTGCCATTTATTACGAAGGAAGCTTCATAAAAAGAACACACCAGTTTCGTTGCAGAAAGCACCGAACATTTTTGTTAGTTCGTGCTGCGATTTCGTAATTAAATTAATTTACAGTCATATTAAATTAATTAAATTAATTTACAGTGCATATTTTTGTCGTTGCTAGGTCTGATGTTTTTCCTAAATCAGGCTTCGGGCTGTCAGAGCTGTGGCTCAGAGAATTTCATTACCTTAATGACAGTTGATTTGAATACTTTTAACGATATCTCTAAGTAGGCGTGATTTTCGCGATTCGTGAGCAATATTTTGATGCGTTGCTCTTATTGCATAGACGAATACAATATTCAGTAATTGTCAGCAAATGTCAAAATCTTAATTGAGGCATAATTCTGCACGCACACCTCTACAGCTTGTTTTTTTGCACGATTAAAAGAAATGCTTCAAGTTAAAGTCCACCAAATGTTGAGCGTTTCACCCTTTAAGTTTGGCCATGTGTATGTTTTACTCAATGGAATATTTCTCAAACTTCATTATTCAAAAACATGAGGAAATTTTTTAAGAGTATTAGATGACTCACCTTGATGTTTGAAGAGAGAGCTTGCCCTGAAATTTAGTAACCTCGAATGGTAAAACAAATTGCAGCGATTTAGGTTGACGACTGATGTTTGAAATATTACCATTTACCACTTGTGTCACGTATGTTATCTCCCCCATTACAGAGCGAGTTAAAATTTTCAAAAATTAAATTATTTTTCCAACTCTTTGCGCATTGTTACATAACTGCACCCAGTACAAGAAGCTATAGATATATTTTTTTATTTACTGCAATAAACTTGAACCATCCTCCATCGCCATCAATAAGACCAATTCACTGCAACGACATTTCCCAGCACATGACATCTAATGACTCAGGTGATAAGGATAAGCAATGATCGATAAGCTCTATCGACATCTTTATACTGCTCCATGACTGATTTATCTATATACATCCTGAAGTGACAGTGAACAGTCACTCTATCATGCACTGGAATATTCCAAAACATGTCAGCAACATGACCCAGGTCTTTATATTGAACCGTTTTTTCCCTTTTTTCCACCCTCCAGTACATGGGCACCTGGTACGAGATAAAGCGCTACGAAAACGCTGACCAACCGAATGCTGACTGTATCACGGCCCGGTACACGCTCAACACAACCGCCATGGAAGTGGCTGTCGAAAACACGATGAAAGTGCTTCCCGATCAGCAACCTCTGGTGGCACGAGGTCGAGCAGTGCTGGCCGACGCCGCCAGTGGAGAAGGCAAGTTGAAGGTGCGATTTGAAAACACTCCGGCAAACGTTCCCGATTCCGACTATTGGGTGCTGGGAACCAACTATCAGCACTATGCCGTCGTTTGGTCCTGTAGACCCAAGGGAGCTGATTCATCTGGTGCGTAATGCTGCATGAGCGACTTTGGCCAATGGACTGAACTAATGCAAATTGTTTACTTTCAATTCAGAATCAGCTTGGGTTCTATCGCGGACTCCTGTATTGGACACAGCAGCCGAAACGCTTGTGGATAGTATCGTCAAAGCCTACTTGAAGCCGGAATCCCTCCGAGTAACGAAACAGGGCGACGAGTTTTGCAGCAGTGCTTCGTTGGTGAAAGTGTCAAGTGTTTTGCTGCTCGTGGCTCTGGCGATGCTGAAGAAACTTGGTGAATGGTAAATCAAATAAAATGCGTTGTTGGAAATTTTGCACAAATTTAACTGCATCAACTATCGATAAATTAATAAACAATACACATATCACAGTTCCTAACATAAATTAGTGCGTGAATTTGCTGAAAACATCAACCCTGCTTGATTTCACTCAAAAGATTGGTCAGAATATAATTTTGAGAATATCATGATATACTGCAATATTTACTTAAAGTTTAACGGGAACTGTTCTCAACAGCAAAACTTTTGAATGATTGTATCCCTTCCAATATGTATTTAAACGTTAATGTTTTACAGATTCTAATTAATCAAATCTGATCGAATGAAGTTTTTTTTAAATATCCTGCACCACTTGCACAACTTGGAGCCTTTGATCTAAATTTAAGTCAAATAGTTGAATATTTAGCCATTTTCAAACTTTGGGTTGGAGTTTGCAAGTGGAACGTCTTCAATATTTATGGAGAAGGACCACGGTTTCCGTTTTTGTAAAGATTCGAGTACCGTCAAGTCTCTCATTCTCACAGGAACTTTTATCCATGACCAAGACATTTGTCTGCAAGGTAATGAAAAATAAAAAGTTAGGGTAAAGGTTCCAATAGGTGAAGAATGGTTCAAACGGAACTGCAAACGAAATCGATATATCCTAATAAAGGGTGTTTCGGTCAAAATTTGGTCGAACAGTAATGTGTGTGAGTCGATCATAGTTTTTATTAATAAATCAAATTCTTTTTCTTTTTCAAGTTCAGTTAATACAGAATACAGGAGAAATATTCAGCCAAGCTGCCTTTTTGCCGAATGCGAACAAACTGGTCTTTCGTTTAACACTTGCCATAAGATTTTAAACGGTCTCCTTGTCCACTTTATTCGCCGCAGAACGCCAGTTTGCCTTGAACTGTTTCTCGCTCACAACAGCTTTTGAGTCTTCTTAAGGTTCCGCTTGACGATGGCCGAATATTGTTCGATTGGGCGGAGCTCTGGCGTGTTGGGAGGGTTCTTGTCCTGGGGCACCATTTGAACGTTGTTGGCAACATACAACTCCATGGTCTTTTTTCCGTAATGGGATGATGCCAAATCCGGCCAAAATAGAACGGAACAATTGTGTCGCTTCAGGAAAGGCAGTTAACGTTTTTATAGGCTATCGCTCAGATAAATTTCCTGGTTGACGGTTCTGGTCGCAATGTAAACATTGCTCTTCAAGCCACTGGTACAGTTGGCCTGCCATACCAGATATTTCTTCGCGAACTTTGACTTTTAATGTGCTTGAATATATCTGCCACCTTTCCCCGTCCGGTTGCCGTATAAAATTCCTGCCTAGGAAGCAGTTTAAAGTCTGTCTTGACGTATGTTTCATCGTCCTGTACCACGCAATCATACTTCGTCAGCATCGTCGTGTACAACTTTCGCGATCGTCCTTTGGCCGACGTGTTTTGTTTATCGTCGCGATTTGGAGTCATCGCTTTCTTGTAAGTTGACAGTCCAGCTCGTTTTT
Source organism: Aedes japonicus (assembly GCA_034211315.2). Lineage (NCBI taxonomy): Eukaryota > Metazoa > Arthropoda > Insecta > Diptera > Culicidae > Aedes > Aedes japonicus. The sequence continues at coordinate 40,942 of JASCZW010005591.1, forward strand.
TAGCTCCATCCACGGTTGAAAGAACCACTCTCAGCTTCTTTGCGACATCTTGGACGAAGAGGCTGGGGCTCCGCTCGAAACAGCGATCAACTCTTTTTGTCATCGCTGTGGTCTCCGGCTGTCGATTTCCCCCCGATCTAGCTTTCTTGGCTGTTCACAAACGTTCACCGGCCACTTTTAATACGTTGGCCTGTTGAGGTGGCAGACTTGTCTGTGCCTCGACCTACCCCGCAGTGGGATGCCAAGCAAAGGTAACGTCCTTGGTTCAAGTACTACTTTACCCATGCCCTTTCGCTCATTTTTCATCACTTCTGTTCTATTTCCAATCTACCGTACACTGACGGAACTTTCAACACTTTCTCTTCATATCTTTCATTCTAGCAAACATTACTGTCCACTCTTGGTGCCTCATGGCGATGAACGAACATCTCCTTCTACATCATAATCGTTACTCTACGAACGGAGAGTAGAAAACATAACAATTAGAGTATGTACATTGTGTTTCTTACCTCTTTTTTTTATCATTTATGCTAAAAATTTCCACTGTTTCTATTATAACTGTATAAATGGAATTGGATTACTTATAATTTTCCTTATATTTGGCCGAACGTTCAGGAAAAGAAAGCAAAGTTTCGACAAACGATTTCAATAGTGAAGGCTGGATTGACCGATCTTTTTTAATATATTTTCTTTTCGTTCATTCATCTTTCGTGACATATTTCCAGTATGTAAAGTCGTTTAAAAGTATGGAAGTTTTTATTGACTTAATACTTTACGATGAAAATAGCTCATATATGATAGCTTTGCTATATACAGGCATACCTCAATATATGTTCAGGCTATATACAGGCATATAGGCAATACGAGCTAAAAATTATGCTTTGAACACATCACAATCAGAATTTGAATGATTTCAGAATATGATTATCTAAAACTCCAATTATAAGTCAAAAGCACAATCATATATAAGTCAATTATAAGTCAAAAATCTAATTTCGATGCCGCTCAGCAGTAAAAACATTATTCTAACTTCAAACGGTTCCACAGCCTTGAAAACATTTGAAACGGCTGGCTAGAAAAACAAATCTCACAAAAAACAAGCTTGGTATATGGTTTCAGTTTACATTGCTACCATTTGCTCAAATAACAAATCAATGCAACTGTCGTGACGGTTGAAAACTGGGAAAAGCGACTAACATCCTATAAATTACACATAATACAAGCGCAAGGACGAGTTGTAAAACGTACTGCTCATTTCTGATATCACCGTTTAGTAGTTGATTAAAATATCAATCAGATATAGATCAATGTGTTTATACAGGGTGTTCGGTTCCTTAGTGCCAATATTTTCTGAGGCGATAGAACCGGAAATTTGATGAAAAAAAAGTTCTGCGCATATGGTTAAATCATGAAACTTACGGAGCTTATTATTTTTTAATGTTGTTGTACATGTTTATCTAAAATTAGAACTGAGAAAAAACGATTGGTAAACGCAAACATAGGGTAGAGAACGGTTTATTCAAGGGTGACTGTTTAAATCAGTTGTTGGGAAATAAGTAAACAACTTCTAAATTTTCCAAATTATTTCATTTTGATGTTTCAAACATAAGTTCTATCCATCGGCTAATAATTCGATGCATAAATCATTTCATAATTATATTTTTGAAGATTGAAAATACATCATCTAGAAGACCACCAGTTTCCTACCCGTTGGAGCAGTTTGCTCAAATTTTGACAATGTGTAATTGTCATTTGCTGGCCTTACCAGAGGGAATATCTTCATCAGCTCCTTCTCACATCTAAAATGTGATGTTGAACATTAAGATAAATTTATTTCATATTAAGATGATCTGAAATCACTATTTATTTCATGCTTCTTTCAGTCATTTGAGATTGATCTATGCTTATGATTATATTCTTACATTTCCGTGAGAGTAAATAAAATAAGAATTACACACTTCCAATCTGAAATCAATGACAAACCTTAAAGTTGGTCGTGTACGTCTGTCTCAAATCCTGCTAGTAGACGAGTTTTTAATCATAGCAAACGACATGTTTTGGTTGATTGTTTTCGAGAGAGTGGGTTGAGAAATTTTTTTTACACCAAATCGTAAACTGGGCTATTTAATTTCACGCAATTTTCACGAACAAACTTTTTTCTGTGCTCTATGCCAGAAGTTGGTTATAATCCAGACCGAGTGCAGACTATAAAAAACCTTTCAATGACAATATGGCAAGCAATAACAATATGTGTTAATGTAGAGGTCGTATGGTGAAAATGAGATTAAACTATTCGATAACAATAACATAAAATGTGATAATCTATTTTACATTTGAAGTATACTTTTGACTATATTTCAAATTGTTTTTCGTTATGCGGGTTTCTACTATTTTCGGGTTTTATTTTGTTTAACCCTTATGTGATCGACAGTATACCCGGGTACCTTTTCATGTTTTACATTACTAAATTTCATAGTTTATTTTAAACTAGGAAGCTGAAATTTAGTGACATCCTAATAATAGTTGGAATGCAACTTTTTACATAAAAACATTTCGTATAGTAGCAAGGGGGGCCGAAGGGGGGGACCTCGATTTTTTTTACCCCTTAAGTGATCGACAGGGTACCCGGGTACCCACCAAATTCATATGATCATAACTCTGGCTTTTATTGACCGATTATTATTCTTTGGGCACCGTTAGATTCCAAAACTCATTGGCTTTATGGACATTATAGGCAATGACTATTTGAATTCATCTAGTTCCCGTAAATTCGGGTTACCGGGGCTGTGTTCCTGTACGGAGACACAATATCGGAACATCTATTGAATTTGCAAGAATGGATGTCAGAATGTTAGGAATAATTCCTAAAAACTATTTCTTTACTATTGTGGGACATATGCGAACTTGTTCCTGGAACGGCCATTCTGTAACAGGTTCCTGTGGGGCCTCGAGTGGCCATGAACATTTTTAGTAGAAACCCCTGGCAATATGGGTATCAATATTCATGAAATTTCGCCAGTAAGCTATTTCTCAACGTTTAGTGGCCATATGATGATTTGTTCCCGGTCCGGTCAATCCGGAACAGGTTCCCGTGGGGCCTCGAGTGGCCATGAACATTTTCAGTAGAAACCCTGTCAATATGGGTATCAAAATTCATGAAATTTCTCCAGTAGGATATTTCTTAACGTTTAGTGGCAATCTGATGATTTGTCCTCAGACCGGTTTTTTCGGAACCGGTTCCCATGGGGCCTCGATTGGCCATGAACATTTTCAGTAGATACCCCTGGCAATATGGGTATCAAAATTCATGAAATTTCACCAGTAGGATATTTCTCAACCATATGATGATTTGTTCTCGGACCGGTTTTTCCGGATCAGGTTCCCGTAGGGCCTCGAGTGGCCATGAACATTTTCAGTAAAAACCCTGTCAAAATTCATGAAATTTCGCCAGTAGCATATTTCTCAACGTTTAGTGGCCATATGATGATTTGTTCTCGGTCCGGTCAATCCGGAACAGGTTCCTGTGGGGCTCGAGTGGCCATTTACATTTTTAGTAAAAATCCTGTCAATATGAGTATCAAAATTCATGAAATTTCTCCAGTAGGATATTTCTCAACGTTTTTTGTGGCAATCTGATGATTTATCCTAGGACCTGTCAATTCGGAACAGGTTCCCGTCAGGTCTCGAGTGGTTATGAACATTTTAAGAAGGAAACCTTGACAATATGGTCACCAAAATTTCAACGTTTCTAAACGTGTTGTGGCCAAGTTTGTTCATGGCCACTCGAAGCCTCACGAAATTTTTTTTTGAAATAAATGTTCCGAGGACAAATCATCAGATGCCAATAAACGTTATTTTGAAGCCCATATTGTCAAGGTTTGCTTCTAAACATGAACATGGCCAGTTGAAGCCAAACGGAAACCTGTTCCGGTAAAACAGGTCCGAGGACAAACCATCAGATTGCCACTAAACGTTGAGAAATATCCTACTGGCGAAATTTCATGAATTTTGATACCCATATTGCCAGGGGTATCTACTGAAAATATTCATGGCCACTCGAAGCCCCGAGGGATTCTGTTCCGGATTGACCGGTCCAAGGACAAATCATCAGATTGCCACTAAACGTTAAGAAATATCCTACTGGAGAATTTTCATGAATTTAAATACCCATATTGCCAGGGGTATCTACTGAAAATGTTTATGGAAAATCGAGGCCTCATGGGAACCTATTCCGGATTGACAAGTCCAAGGACAAATCATCAGATTGTCACTAAACGTTAAAAAATATCCTACTGGCGAAATTTCATGAATTTTGATACCCATATTGCCAGGGGTTTCTACTGAAAATGTTCATGGCCACTTGAAGCCCCACGGGAACCTGTTCCGGATTGACCGGCCCAAGGACAAATCATTGGATAGCTATAAAATGTTGAGAAATATCCTACTGGAGAAATTTCATGAATTTTGATACCCATATTGCCAGGGGTTTCTACTGAAAATGTTCGTGGCCAATCGAGGTCCCATGGGAACCTGTTCCGGATTGACAAGTTCAAGGAAAAATCATCAGATTGCCACTAAACGTTAAGAAATATCCTACTGGCGAAATTTCATGAATTTTGATACCCATATTGCCAAGGGTTTTTACTGAAAATGTTCTTGGCCTCTCGAGGCCCCACGGGAACCTGTTCCAGATTGACCGGTCCAAGGACAAATCATCAGACAGCTACAAAATGTTGAGAAATATCCTACTGGCGAAATTTAATGAATTTTGATACCCATATTGTCAGGGTTTTTTGTTAAATATGTTCATGGCCACTCGAGGCCCCACGGGAACCTGTTACAAAATGGCCGTTGCAGGAACAAGTCGGCATTTTGCCCACAATGGAATAGAAATGGTTTTTTGGAATTATTCCATAGATTTTGACATCCATTTCCGGAAATTTAATAGTTGTTTCCAAATAGGGCCTCCGTACCGGACCACAGCCCCGGTAACCCGGATTTACGGGAACCAGATGGATTCAAATGGTCATTGCTGATAATGTCCCTAAAGTCAATGAGTTTTGGAATCTAACGGTGCCAAAAGAATAATAATCGGTCAATTATAGCCAGAGTTATAATCATTTGAATTTGGTGGGTACCCGGGTACCCTGTCGATCACTTAAAGGTGTTTTTTTTGTCGATCACATAAGGGTTAAATTAAAATATCAAATTTTCATCCATTGTTGGGTTACAGTGCCAGAGACAGCGGGACCGAATAATGGAAAATAAAATAACCCAAAAAAATGTTTGTTTCACACTAAATTTGTTATTTTTTCGCCTAGCAAAAAAAAAAGAGGTTGATTAAACTGCCGCTCTGCTTGAATCAATCTTAAATTTTAATTTGTTTCCCTGGTTCAATGCAATTTGTGATTTGGTAATAATAAACCCCTTTCAAGGTGGAAGCAACAAAAATATTAGTTTAGAAACAACCACAATTGGTGTTGTATTGTGGTAATATATTTAGATGGAAACGATCAACCTGCCTGTTTGTTCCAAAACATAATCATTGGTTTAAATGGGTTTTTTAAACAACTCGTGTTTAAGTTTGGATGCCAACAAACTTTTTTTTTTGTTTCAAACGGGACTCCCGAGTAAAGTTTAACATTATAAAGATAGCAATTCGAAACTTTATTTTGATATCAACATTAAATTAAAATAAAAAAAAATGATTTCACTTTACAATTGTCAAATTCGATATCACATTTAGTTTTCATCTAGCTGTTCTCTTGCGTTCACTTTTCTTTGAGAAAGGTTGCTTTGTTTTCATTGTCTTGTCAGACTATCAACTAGAATACTCTTTTTGCTATCAACAGGAAAAAGTGTACAGCATATTGACTTTTCAATTTGCTCCCACTGATAGCAGGATCAGCTTAATATTTGATGTCGCATGAATACATGTTTGCTATTAATTTTGATCATTTAACCGTTGAAGCAACCAAAACAACAGCAGCCTGAGTAATCATTATTGGCAATTTCACAACATCTTGTTGAGTTTTCAATTACATCTCACACTCTTCTCGGGCTGTTTCTTGTCCTTGTACGTAAGAAATTTTTTCACCTTTTGAATGGAAGATTTCGTTTTGTTTAATTGCATAGTTTTTAAGTTAATTTTCAACTTTTCAATCAAATTTTAGAATTTTAATGTTTGCTTCAATTTTTTATTATTTAGTGTTAATGCATGATAGAAGCGCAAAGTTGCCTAGATTTTGTGACAAGATGTAGCAAATAAGTGCAAAAGGTGGACATCCATGAGATTTTTTTTTGTAAATAGTACAAATTTTTTTTTTGTAACGGACTAAAATTTTTCTAACAAGTGATATTTTACGGGCGAGACGAAACGACTCATATCCGAATTTCAGAGACAAGACAGCATGCTAATCAGAGCGAAAAGTTGCAGATTTTAACGGGTGGCAATTAAAATTTTGGAATTTTTTCGAGGCCTCTATGCTCAACAACAAACGAGCTCAGATAGAAATAAGAGTGTGTATGCGTTAGCTCTTTCTCTCCTCTTTCTGCTAGTATTTTCTGTTTTGTTTATGCTTGCTCAGTTTTGCTCAAAATGCCGTCGAAACAAGAAGTATTTCGCGAGCGCGTTGTACAGTTCTAGGAACTGCACAGAAATCTCGGCAAAACGTATACGGTACAACATTTTAAAAGCGAAAATGTTGCGACTTCGACTGTTTACCATATCCTAAGATCCCCAACAACTGCTCGCAAGCAAGGTAGTGGAAGACCAGCCAAAATTATGGACGCAAAAGGACTTCGTTCTCTTTCTCGTGCCTTCAACAACAAGGATTCACTGAGCCAACGGGATGCCGCAAAAAAGTTCAACTGTTCTCACCAGTACATCTGCAAAACATTGAAAAGAGTCGGAATAAAGTGCCGAAAGAAGACACGAGCCCCGGAATATACTGATGCACAGATTTCAACGCTGAAATCCCAATGCCGTTGGTTGATTAAAAATTATTCCGGAAAAAGTTTTGTTTTGGACGACGAAAGCTACTTTCCTCTTTCGAAGACGCAGATTCCCGGAAACGATCGATACTATTCAACGGATAGTTCTACTACACCTCCGAACATAAAATATAAGTTTGAACATAAGTTTGAACAGAAAGTGATGCTGTACATTGCCATTTCCGAGAAAGGCATTTCTAAGCCATGGTTCAAGCCCTCTGGTTTGGCAATCAATCAAGATGTGTACCAGAACGAATGTTTTAAGAAAATGTTGATCCCGTTTCTACAAAAACATCATGCTGATGGACAATACGTGTTTTGGCCGGCTAAAGCGTCATCGCATTACGCCATAAAAACACAATCGTTCCTGAATACCCATTCAATCCCATTTGTACCCAAAAACCACAACCCGACAAATCTGCCTCAGTGTCGCCCAATCGAAGATTTCTTCGGGGTTTTGAGTTCCTTGGTGTACAAAAATAACTGGAGAGCCACGAATTGCAAACAGTTGATTGGTAGAATCAAGAGATGCATTCGCAAAGTTGACATGGAGGCCGTACAACGCTCCTGTTCCGACATCAAACGGAAGCTTCGCCGAACATCCGATTACGGACCATTTTCAAATGTTCACTATTTTTTTTTCAACAATGGACAATGTATCTTTTATTTGAATAAATCAGATCTTCTTCAACTATGTTTGTCTTTTTTTGACAGCTTGAGAAAGAAATTCCAAAATTTTAGTTGCCACCCGTTATCCGTTATTATGAGCATGAGTAAGATAATAAACTGGATTGACTACCCGAGGCTGCTACTCCGTTGTTGCCAGATGAGCTGTTCTTACACAAAGAACCACCAGATGATGCTTGGGACTAGCATACATTCTCAATATGATAAAAACTGGTGATCTCAAGCTAATGCAATAACCAGCCTCGCCAGAATGCAGGTCAAATACGGGAATGAAATGTCATAGGAAGAGAAACACCAACGCGATCCTACGTTAAACTTACGGTTTTATCCTAGATATAACCCACCTCTATTTTTTAATTTTAATACCTTTTTCTGATTTGAACCTATTTATAAAAATAGTGCTATTGAACCCAATCACAAAATGGGATAGTGGTTTACTTGCTCCAGGATATGGTGGTACGGCGAGCATGGCAAACCAATATAAAGGATCACAATTAATTGTGATCCTTACTACCGGGCCACCAGCCTGGCGAACCACCACATCTCACCAGCGAGCATTTTTGTTGTTTATTTTTCTGTGCTCACTGATCACTCGCTTTGCCGAATTATAGGTAACCGATACAATACGAAACGCGCCATGGCCTAAAACAAAATAGTGCGTAATATAGCATCGACACAACCTGTCACAGCCGATGCTCGAAGCATACTTTTTTTTGTAAACTTTCAATTTTTACAACTGTACCAATCCTATAGAAGTTTTTTAAGAACAATCTATGCGAATCCATTTAAAATTTTGATTGAGGGATTTTGGCAAAAGTTAGAGTTTGTAGATGCATTTCGTGCCTTCTGGCAACTTTATGCTTCTACTGATGTCCAGGCTCATTGGTTTAGCATCAACCGGGGAAGACTAGATACTATACTCAATGCTATCATTATCTCCAGCCCGCTCAATCAATCGCTATGATTTGTGATACATTGGATGGATTAATATTAGTTGAGATAACTCAATACAGACGTCATCCAAATTTTGCATATTGACAGGCAATCTCTGAAGACCCACCTAGTACCTTATTGTAAGATGCTAAGAGGTGGACTGGAAGATTCGATGAGCGACCTCAAAGATTTATTTCTGTTTCGATGGGAGAAAAACGGTGCTTTGTTAATATATACACTGAAAATTTATTTTCGTAAATTAGCTTTCACTCTTTCACTGTTTGTTTGTTTGTTTATTTATTTTCCAGTAGCGTAAAGGAGAACCTTTTTTGTTTGCTACCTGCGATTTTGCTGAGTTAGATTCAATTAAAAAAACTTATCAACTTCTCTAAACTAAATACATTATTTTCTAACTTTAATGACGGTTCCAAAACTCTAGGCAACCCCTCTTGAAAACTGCTTCTGATGTTGAGCGTATGAACACAGGAGGCAGTGTATTATAATTCACCACACAGTGAACGAACAGTGAACTGGAATATGTAGCCGAGTTATTAGGTGGATTTATCAAATTCTGACGACGACGACCTTGGAAAGGCTGCTGCTTTTGAAAGAGTGCTGGCGGGGAGCGGGATTTGATCAGCTTACGCAGAAACAAGCTAGAGCGATGCGCATAGAAGCACTCCATAGGACATCCGATTAGATTGTTCTGCAGTTGGCTAACGTGTGCGTAGCGGTTCAATCCGTAAACAAAACGTACACATGAATTCAGTGCGACTCGTAGCCTATCCATGGCGATGGCACTTGGTCTTACATGAAGTAGTTCGCCAACCACGAAGTGGGGTTGGATCAGGGCTTTGAATAATTTCATGCGTGTGGCGATAGGGGCAGCAGAAGCACAGCCGTAGAGCAATCGAAGGCTTGCGTAAATTTTTCCGCACTGCTGATTTACCAGTCCATCCCACTGCAGGTCCGCTTGAAATAAGAAACCAAGATTCGCCGCACTTTCTGTCCACTCTATAATCTGCCCCTCCATAGTGATAGGTGGTAGCAGACTCGTTTGAACAGCATGTCTACGGTTTCCTCTCACGAGCATTACCTTACTCTTTAATTGGTTGACAAAAAGTTGGTTCCGCTGAGACCACACTGTGATTCTCTCGAGGTCTTTATTCACCATCGTGATAAGTTCGCGAGTACAGGGAGCAAGGCCACGGATATACAGCTGAACGCCATCCGCATACAGTTGTATGGACCAGTACTTGAGAATGGTCGGCAGATCGTTGATGTGACAGCAGAACAACAGAGGCCCGAGCCAAAGCCGCATTTGGATTGTTGGTCCCCACAGAACACAGTTTGCATTCGGTCCTTCAAATACGACTCAGTAAGGTTAGCTGCAGAAACGGCAAAGTTGAACTGAGTTTCTAACTTTGAGCATAGTTTACGGTGAGGGATAGTGTCGAAGGCTTTAGAAAAATCGAGCAGTAGTAATATCGCAGTACCTTTCCTGTCGATCGTTTTAGCTAAGTCGTCATATACTCGAACCGCTTCTGTTTGGATGCTATGCCCTTTGCGAAATACTGCTTGATAGTCCGCTAATAGATTGTTCTCAGTGATGAAGGATGACATCTGCTGCTCAAGAATTTTCTCGAAGGCCTTTGACAGTGCACACAGGATACTCATTGGTCTGAGGTTCGACAGCGCACGTAAATGCTGTTTCTTTCGCAGCGGTAAAATCTTGGTTTCCAGCATGAAGGGATAACGGATGTTTCAATGATGATGTTGAACATGTGCGTGATTTGCTGCACAACTAAAGGTAGTATTATTCTCACAAATTTGATCGGCAGATCATCCAGACCAATTGCATTGGATTTGATGTTGAGTACGACATTCACGACTTCCCAGCATTCAACTGGCTGGAACGAGAAACTGTAGGGTGTGTCTGGTGATGATCTTTTCGGTTCACTGTGGTTATCGCTTGGAATGTAGCTCAATAGGAAAGTGCGATTTACTTCGTCAGGATGAAATTCGCAAATAGTTTACGATTTGTCCTCACCAACTCCGATACATTTGAGCCGCTTCCAAAGAACTGTAGACGGGATCTGGCTGTTCAAAAAACGATTCAAATAATGAGCTTTTGCAGAAGTAATTATCGCATTTGTTCTGTTCCTCAGGCCATTATATCGGCGTCGTGCTTGATCCCTTGATGCTCTCGGCGCCCTGATCCAATCTTTGTAAGCCAGATTGCGTTCCAGTATGGACTTCCGAATTTCACTACTGAACCACAAGCTGATCGATTTGTGGATTCTACTTGTTCGGAGCGGGATACATTTATCGTGAATCTGCTTTACGTGGGAGTTGAAGAAGCTGGCCAGCTCATTTGGGTCGCGATTCGCGTAGAGAATATCCCAAGGGACGGAAAGAATGGCGTTTTGCAGTGTACGTGCGATGAAGTTAACATAATCTCGATACGTTTCGATTTTTGGCGTAGGGTTCGCGTCAAAGTCCAAAGAATTAAAAATGAGGTCATGCTGCGATAGTCCAGGGAAACTTACTTGATCGAAGCGTAGTACTTTATCGCTGCAACTTGTAATGAACAAGTCCAGCTGCGAGCAACCGTCTTTTTGAAAAAACGTGGGTTCTTCACCCATCGAGAACAGGGCGAAGCTGTCTAGCATGGATGTGAACTGCGTCTACGTTCTACCTGTCTTCGATAAATCGGTGTTGAAATCACCGATAAGCAGAACGTTTTCGTAGTGTGCGCTGAAATCCGTTAATTTTTCGGTTAGGAAGCGTGTGCAATCATTCTCAGGGGGATTGTAAACTACCATTAGCAGTATTTTTTCACCGCTTAAACGCAACTCCAGCGCAAGGCACTCAGTTTTGTTTTCTGATTCGGATGACAATTGTATATTGAATATCTTGGTACAGGCCAGGTGAGCCTTGTAATAAATCACAACAGCAGTGAATCCTGGGATGGTGATACTACGGTTACTGTTCTTCGTCGAAAGCCAAGATTCAGAAAAGCAAGCTACCGAGACCTTTGAATTATTTAGAAGATCCTTCACTTCATCTAACTTACTCGATTTTCGGGCGCATAAAGTCTGGGCATTTCCGTGACATATATTAAATTTACCAAATGGGAGAACAGCATGCATCACTGCACCAGGAATGTTGGTTGAGGTGTGGCTTTGTAATGGTGGCATCACGTGATAAAGGGAAAGCAGTTTTTAGGGGGCTGTAAGTAAACTACGGTGGTTGACGTATTTGCTTTGTTTTTAAAACAACAATCTTCGTACAATCAAAATTTCAAATTTCAAACATTTCATCAAACAGTGACATTTTAACAAATAACGATAATTAGAGGGTGACATAAAAGTACTTAACTAAGAAAATTGATCCAGAAACTCATCCAAACGTATGGCCACAGGTTGCTGATTGACGGATCGCTTCACCATAATGATCCCCTGGTGTACATGAAACCGACAATAACTTTCCAGATTTCTTCAGTCGCAGAGCTGCTGCCTTTATCTTGCGTGCTGCGATGGTCAGGTTTTCACGTAGATCCGGCGAGGCGAGTTGATTCCTAGGTGACACAGTTTCAAATCCCGCTTCTGGAGGTAGCTGCTGTAGAAGTCGTCACGATAGTTTCTCAGAGCAAATTGCAAAACGATTAAGCCATCGGCTACTCGACTTCAAACGCCCCAAGTCGACCGATGGAATGTGATGCTCGTGCAGTCCGATATATTTCCACATAGCGTTGAAATAAGTCTCCAAATTTTCATCTTTCAAATACGAGATTCCGCTCACGATCAATTCGTTCTTGTTCTCGAGACTGCCGATGCCCTGCAAAATTTCGCCTACTGTCATGTTCAGAGCGTAGAGCTTATCTTCGTTGCCCTTGAGCTTTGCAGTGCAATCCGCCTTAAAGGTGCTGATGTCGTGCAAAACAGTTTCCGATTTTCCATCCAGCTCCGCTTTCCCTGCGTCAATTTTACCGCTAATGTTGAGGTTAATCTCCTCAATTCTTGCGAAGGTTTTCTCGAACTGGTGATTCATCGCGTTCAGAACAGCTCCCAAAGTGAGGGGTTGGGTGCTTTCATCAGAATCCACATCCGATCGTACGCGCTTGGAGAAGTTTGCTTTTGTACCGCGCTGCTTGGTGGAGTTCGCTGGAGTGTTGACGTTTTGGTTTTGAATTGCGATCAATACACAGAGCAACAACACACGAATGAGACAGCACTCTTATTGTTTCTCGGCGGGCTTATTGTAGCACAAGAACAATGTCGGTTTTGGATCAAACAAATTCTCACTCCAATTTTTCAAATAACGAGCTAAAGAATGCTACGGCGGACTGGACAACACGTACACGATCGCGGAGGTAACTCGAGGTAACTCGAGGGCCTACGGAAATGGATTTACTCCACTATTGATGAATTGTTTAGCAGTGCTTATTCACAACACATAATGATAACAGTGTTGCCACACTTTTTGCCAGTCAATCATGCCACCACCAGAGTTGCTTTTATATTGATACCAAAATATTCGTAGTAGTTTATATTGTTTTCGTACGATGCACGAATGTTCTTTCTGTGCCAATAAATGCTTCGTGTTTTAGACAGTAGAAGTAGAAATCTATTTACAATGAATACAACGAATAGATTTGTTTGTCCTACCTTCGATTTTGAAACATGTAGAATTATTGAATCTTGTTGTCAATATTTGACGGGTATTGTAAAGTACTTTGGGTAAGCGTAGAAAAGATAATCCTCCCGTCGTTCAGGCGGATTGTCACAAAGTGATGGGTCAATTCCTACTCTTGCCGGTGGAACTTGAAAATGTCCCTACTCTTCTGGTCCACCGAGCGTTGTGTTGTCCGTTGTATAATGTTACGTGTTCAGTGTGTGCAACGGCTGGTTGGAGACGGTGTAATTCTCTCTCTCTTTCATTCTCTCTCTCTCTCTCTTAAAAAAATCTTGCCCCACCCTATTTGAAATCATAGCTACGCCTATGACGTTCCCAGAGGTACAGCTATAAAGCCACACCATGCTGCATATGGCTGGTTTGAATTCCCGGACTAGTTCAAAAACATTTCGTAAAAATCAACATTTCTCGACTGCCTGGGCAAAAGGTATGATATATCTGTACAAGCCTCACACCCATACTCATGCAAATATGGTACCTGGCATCGAAAGCACTGAATTAACTCTAAGTTGAGAGCAAGCAAGAAGCCAACTGTGAAAATAATAAGCATGAAATACTAATAAAGACGAGCTTACTATTTCCGATTCTATGGAAGCGTATAAAGATAAATAAATGAAGAGATAAAATTTGAATATTTTAATACGACGCATAGAAATATAGCAACAGTAACATTCGTTAGTCGGTTCTCCACTTTTCTGCTACAACGAGAATGTTAGCCATAGAACAACGTCGAGAATTCTACCTCCCTCAGTAGGTACCCGTCCTCACTCAGTTGCCGCGCACATTTTACGCTCAGTTGATGTTTGTCGATCAGGAAAGCCAGTTCAGCAGTGATCGTTTCCCTCCATCCGCTTTCGTTATCGTCTAATGTGTATTAGTTTCCAACGGTGGGCGTCCAAAATGAAACATTCGGCGATTGTCTTTACAGTGTTTCTGCTGTTCGGTTTTATATGCTCGATAAAGGCTGTTATCTACGAAAAACATTGCCTGATTTTCCAGGAATCGTACGACTTCAACGAGAACCGGGTAAGACTGAGAGAAATGCCTTCGCAGCAGGGGATCATTTTGAGCTTGCATTAGCAGCCAAAGGCAATGCGTTGAAACCATGATCGATGTGTTTGTGGGATTTTTTGTTTTTGTTATTTGTAGTATGCCGGCAAGTGGTTCGAGATACGTCGTCTGTACGATCCTAATGATGTCGAGCTGGACGACTGCGTGCAGGAGCAGTACACCCGATCGGAAAATAAACTGGATTTCGACATCGTGCGGGCAGTGCAGCAAGGTCCCACCGGGGAAGTGATCTATTCCACAGGAACTGCGTCGCCCAAGGTGTTCAACAATGCGAAGGTTCCGCAGTTTATCATCCGATACAACACTACGGATCCTGCAGATCCAGGTTAGTTATTGAAGGTTGTTATTAGAGCTCGAAGTTGTTTATTTGAAACTGTGATTGCTTTTGCCACGCAAATAAATGGTACTAGCGGATGCAGTAATTTGCATGTGGGGTTTCCGGCGATCTGCAGGCAAATATACAATGTAGTTATCACTGAAATGTGTACTAACTATGGCAATCACTCGCTATTGTAAGATATACAGCATCTGTGTTTGCGGGGTGATGTCATGCAAACATTGCGACAACTAAGTCGAAGGATCGAGGAAAATAGATCACTTGGAGGGATAAGCTGGTGAGTTGTTATCATACATGATTAGTGTGTTTTATGATTCACCAAAGTTTCCTAGTTTGTCTCTCTTAGTTTCTTGATAAAACTTATGTATCGTGATGAATCATCATGCTATGTCTAGGCGGTTTGACCAATATATGCCAAATTCATGATAAATAATGCGATTTTCTTGATGTAATCATTTTCGCTTTGCAAACATAAAAAAGATCGCTTTAAAAACGTTGCTAACTGAATACGACGAGATAAAGTTTTTTTTATTTTGAATACAAATGCAACAAATGTAGGTTGAGTTCAAATTTATCTACTAAGTACAACTTGCACTGCAGCTTCAGGAAATGGAATGTGACTATTGATATGGAAATCAAAATTTTTACACCTTCCCATAATTATTAATAGTAAAAGAAGTAAAAGAATATTAAAACTTAAACGGCAATTAAATTATCCATTTGATGAATAAGTTAATTAAAGAATATTTTAGGATTGTAGGAAAGAGGAAACGGGGACTTTTCCACCCAATTTTGTTTAGGAAAATCGTTGGGGGTGACGAGTCTAAGAAGGTTAACGTCACTCTATTTGTCCTGACTTCAGAAGGTTCAATGATGGTCCATTTTTCTTTAAACGATTGGGACTCAAGCATTAACTATAGTTCTAGCCCCATATGGCTTCCCTAACAAAGTAAAATAACAAATTGATATCGAATAAGTAACAAATGAAATAGTAGAAGGAGATGTTCGCTCATCACCATGAGGCACCAACAGTGAACAACAATGTTTTTGGCTAGAATGAAAGATGTGAAGAGAAAGTGTTGAAAGTTCCGTCAGAGTGCGGCAGGTAGGAAAATTAACAGATGTTTTTGAAAATTGAGCGAAAGGGCATGTATCCAATGGTACTCGAACCATGGACGTCAATCTTTGCCTAACATCCCACTGCGGGGTAGGTTGTAGCGACGGAACCTACACAAAATTATAGCAAACTATGATACAGATATAACATAAACAAAACAAACTTTGAAACAGTTTTGTTACGATGTAGCAAACTCATATCAGCTAGTGTTAGAATTCATTTATTTATTTAAGCAGATTGTGCCGCCCAGAGCATTATATCTCAGTTTGTTATAAGTATGTTGTACAATTATTCAGATGATAACGTCTTCAACAAATTTATATCATAATCAGTTAGTCGTAACAAGGTTTGTTATAATTTTGTTATTTTTATGTTATACCCTCCTGGTCGGGATTACTTGCTCTCTGAAAAGAGAAGGATGCCTGAAAATATGTTTTCCTTTGACGTTAGAGACATGGTCAAAAATTATCATCATGACATTTAAAGCTAAGCATAGTTTCGGATCATTAGTGATGAATGTTTACATCATTGCGCGTTTAAGCCTCCGAAAACGCACAACACCAGACCAAAACGAACAATCAAACTGTGTCTTCAGAAGCAACTTATTGAATTTGATCAACAGGATTACATAATAGAAAAATCTCACCCGAATCGTAGATCACATCCGGTGAAATGTAACGAAATATGTAGCGAGCAGAGCTGTAAATAATCATTTCGGTCATTTGGATAAATTTTCTAATCACTTGTTTCAAAATATAGTGTATGATAAAATTTCAGCTTTTGACTTATTCTGTCAAACAGTGCATCGCCCTAACTGATGTACAGAAGTTGTTATACTCACTGTCATATTCAAATGATATTCAATGACGAAGTATTGAGTAATGACTATTTCAATTTTGCATTTTTTGCAGGTTTTGAATTAAAAACAATACATTCTGAGACAAACGTATGAAAATAATCAAGAACATTGCATGATATTTTGAAAATCATATCCTGGAACGAGTTAGGGGCTGTTCATAAACCACGTAGACTTTTCTGGGGGGGGGAGGTCTTTAGACTAAGGCTATGCTCCATACAAAATATCAAAAAATTGTGTGGAGAAAAGTCTACGAGAGGGGAGGGGGGGTCTTTTCAAAAATGAACAAGCCTTTATCGGAAAATGAATCGGATTCGATTCAAAATGATTATTTACAGTACGGGTAGCGTTTATCTTTTCTTGGATGTCAAACAAATATGTTTGGGTTGCAGATGGCCGACACCATGATAGGTTTTTTGAGGTGGAATATCTCGGTAATTTTTTACCAAACTTTCAACAGCTGAACGGTTCGGTAATCCGATTTAACGGATTTCGTTAAAATTTAACAAGCTCCGGTAATTTTTTTTACCGGAATCCTGTTAAATTTCACCGAAATCCGGAAAATCGGATTACCGAACGTTCAACTGTTTAAAGTTTAGTAAAAAATTACCGAATACTGTAAAATTTTCTAAGTGTGTAGAGCAACCCGAATCATCTTATTATATCTGTTTACCTTCCAGAAAACGCACTTAATTTGGTCAGAAAGATACAGTTTAGATTTTATTTTCTTGACTCCAGGATAGTAACGATAACTTATAACATCCGAAGATTATCTCACAATGTCTTTTGATCTCTCAAGATATCCAATGAATATGTTTCAAAACACATCGTAACTTTGTATAGCTCAGAAAGTTTTTGTTACAAATGTAAGTCTATTATGTTCTAATATCAAGGATAGTTTGGATGTTCTATAACATGTCATATTACTTTATAATGTATGTTGACCATTAAGAATTTTGAATTAATATGATTATTTTAACTTTACTTTGCCTTAAACCTACTGTTACAACTGTAAACCTCAAGTTTCGAACGCCAGGATAGTTTGAATTACCTAGACCATCTCAAGATTATCTTTTTTGTATTTAAACGTTCGAAAATATCCACAAAATATGCTAGAATACGTTACGTAGCCTGGTATAGCCCAAAAAGCTGCTGTTACTACCATAGATTTCAAGTTTTTAACTCCAAGACAATTAAGATTACCTGTAGGATTACAAGGTTCTAAAATAATGACTGTTAACCGTCCAAAAGATTCATTGAATATTTTCGAATTCCCATTAATTGAATATGTGTTTTTTTTTTAAATTTTCATTGAATATGTTAGTGATCTCTTGTTTTTGCCTACTTTGCACTAGAGTAGTTAGCTAAGGATTGTGTGCTCGATCGGATGCCGCCTACGCCCTATGCTCAATTTCAACTACTTCTATTAAATTTCACAACCTGCCGTAATCTTACGGGCCTATCGATACTTTCTCTTCGCATCTTTAGTTCTAAAGGGTGTTCCGATCAAAATTTGGTCAAACAGTAATGTGTGTAAGTCGATCAAAGTTTTTATTAATAGGTCAAATTCTTTTTCTTTTTCAAGTTCATTTAACAGAATACAGGAGAAATATTGAGCTAAGCTTCATTTTACCAAATGCGAATTGCTGGGTCTTTCGTTTAACACCTGCCATGAGATTTTGTACAGTCTCCTTGTCCACTTTATTCGCCGAAGAACGCCAGTTTGCCTTGAACTGTTTCTCGCTCACAACAGCTTTTTGAGTCTTCTTAAGGTTCCGCTTGACGATGGTTTAATATTTTTGATTGAGCGGTGCTTTAGCGTATTCGGAGGGTTCTTGTCCTTGGGCACCACTTGAACGTTGTTGGCAGCATACCACTCCATGGCCTTTTTTCCGTAATGGCAAGATGAATAGAACGGAACAATTGTGTCGCTTCAGGAAGGGTAGTAGACGTTTGTGTAGGCACTCGCTCAGATAAATTTCCTGGTTGACGGTTCCTTTTGCAATGTAATGTAATGTTGCTCTTCAAGCCACAGGTACAGATGGCCTGCCACACCAGATATTTCTTCGCGAACTTTGCCAGTTTAAGATGCTTTAAAATATCTGCCACCTCTCCCCGTCCGATTGCCGTATAAAATTCCTGCCCAGGAAGCTGTTGAAAGACTGCCTTGACGTGAATTTCATCGTCCTGTACCACGCAATCAAACTTCGTCAGCATCGTCGTGTACAACTTTCGTGATCGTGCTTTGGCCGACGTGTTTTGTTTATCGTCGCGATTTGGAGTCACCACTTTCTTGTTAGTCGACAGTCCAGCTCGTTTTTTAGCTCTATCCACGGTTGAAGGCGCCATTCTCAGCTTCTTTGTGACATCTCGGACAAAGAGGCTGGGGTTCCACTCGAAAAAGCGAGCAACTCTTTGTGTCATCGCTGTGGCCTCCGGCTTTCGATTTTCGCCATGAACGTGCAAAATTTTGATGCGTTGCTTCTCTTCCTTTGACGACATTTTGATAACTGAAGTGCTAATCTCAAACTCAAAATAGAGGCATGATGCTGCACGCACACATCTCTGAAACGAGGGAAATGCGTCAAGTTTAAGTTGACCAAATTTTTTGGATCGAAACACCCTTTAGCAGAAAATTGCTGTCCACTCCATGGTGGACATGGTTGCATGGTGATTAGAAGGATCCATTTCAAGCTGTTCAGGTTCTCAAAAACCTGACTAAAACATGAAACCTATTGGCACTCCTAGGTGCCATAATAAAACCAAATTATGTCGTACTGGCTTTCATAAAACATTAATTAAACCTAATTAAGCTGGATAGTTTTGACAATGTTACTCGGGATAATCCAAACGAGCTTGTATCACACTTGATCGTTATCGGCTCCATTACATTGTAAATAGTCGACTGAGATAACTCACCATACCGATGAACTTCTGAAATTGCTTGCGGTCTGCTGGTTGCCGGAAGCTTTAATAGCTGCCAGTTTACTCTAGTCAGGTTGGATATCTTTGTTTGTCGGCAGGTCACCGAACAATTTCACCGATGACTCACACAACTTTGGCACAAAATTGGCGAGGCTCACCTCAAAGGTGGCCTTTTCCAGTAAAACCAATCATTTCTCCAAGCAAAAATTATGATTGTCTAGACCTTTCTCATGCATTTTTTTTATGCCAGACATTAGAAAGTCGTCAGCTATGCAATAAATTTCACACAGTGCTTGAAAATACACGGAGCTGGGGCGATCCCGAAAGCTAGGTGAGTAGCGATTGACCCTAGCCACTGAACGAGGTCCAAAAACTTCGTTCCGAATTCAGCAAAGATTTCATCAAAACGATTTCATCGATTGGATTTGGATTGGATTTGGATTGGATTTGGATTGGTTGGATTGGATTTGGATTGGATTGGATTGGATTTGGATTGGATTTGGATTGGTTTGGATTTGGATTTGGATTGGATTTGGATTGGATTTGGATTGGTTTGGATTGGATTTGGATTGGATTTGGATTGGATTTGGATTGGTTGGATTGGTTGGATTGATTTGGATTGGATTTGGATTGGATTTGGATTGGATTTGGATTGGATTTGGATTGGATTTGGATTGGATTTGGATTGGATTGGATTTGGATTGGTTTGGATTGGTTGGATTGGATTTGGATTGGTTGGATTGGATTGGATTGGATTTGGATTGGTTGGATTGGTTGGATTGGATTTGGATTGGATTGGATTGGATTTGGATTGGATTTGGATTGGATTTGGATTGGATTTGGATTGGATTTGGATTGGTTGGATTGGATTTGGATTGGATTTGAGTTGGTTGGATTGATTTGGATTGGATTGGATTTGGATTGGATTTGGATTGGATTTGGATTGGATTGGATTAGATTTGGATTGACTGTATTATAAAAAAAGGTGAAGAAGTGTGGAGTTTTTTCATACTTTCAACAGTTTGCCTCCACAAACTAATTTATTGTTTGTATTGGAAGGTAAATAATTTGGAATCCATTTGTTAAAGATAACAAGTCATTGAATTTATTTTTGAAACAGTATCAACTTCTGAGCTGCGCATAATGAGACCAAGGGCCCCTCCTTTTTTAGTCAATTCGTTTATTTGTTAGGCTCATGCGTGTGTTACACCTTTACGGAGCCGATATTTTATACTGTTGTACATAAAATTTTACTTTTAGATATAAGTAAAAGTGGGATGCCAATTACTAGTGGCTAGCTCGAGGCTAATGGGTCACATTATCGTTTGGAAAGGGCTAGGTAGGTAACTTATTGAAGCCATTATTTGCTGCTTTTAGTTGCGACATCTACCAAATCCTCGATCCCTGTAGTCCCTCTCAGGAACCAACCAGCGGATGGGTGACCACGGCTTGCTGGGCAGGTACAAGTAGCACGGAAACAAAGGATCATATAACTGGGACACGATGGCAGGGAATGCGTGATCTTGCGCTGCGTAAGTTGACGGGGGTGATGACGTTTGCCTCTTGGTCGACCAAGAGGCAAACGTCATTCCGCCGCCAACTTCCGTAGCGGCAGCTCTACGCAAATTCCCTGCCATCGTGTCCCAGTTATATGATCCTTTGTTTCCGTGCTGCCTTGTACCTGCCCAGCAAGCCGTGATCACCCCATCCACTAGTTGGTTCCTGAGAGGGACTACAGGGATCGAGGATTTGGTGAGATGCTCGTGCAACTAAAAGGCAGCAAATATTGGCTTCAATATGTTACCTACCCAGCCCTTTCCAAAACGATACTGGGACCGATTAGCCTCGAGCTAGCCACAGTAATTGGCATCCCACTTTTACCCATATCTAAAAGTAAAATTTTATGTACAACAGCATAAAATATCGGCTCCGTAAAGGTGTAACACACGCATGAGCCTAACAAATAAACGAATTGACTAAAAAAAGGAGGGCCCTTGGTCTCGCTATGCGCAGCTCTGTGAAGTTGATACCGTCTCAAAAATAAATTCAATGACTTGTTATCTTTAACAAATGGATCTCCAAATTATTTACCTTCCAATACAAACAACAAATTAGTTTGTGGAGGCAAACTAATCCAAATCCAATCCAAATCCAATCCAAATCCAATCCAATCCAATCCAAATCCAATCCAAATCCAATCCAAATCCAATCCAAATCCAATCCAAATCCAATCCAAATCCAATCCAAATCCAATCCAAATCCAATCCAAATCCAATCCAAATCCAATCCAAATCCAATCCAAATCCAATCCAAATCCAATCCAAATCCAATCCAAATCCAATCCAAATCCAATCCAACCAATCCAAATCCAATCCAAATCCAATCCAAATCCAATCCAAATCCAATCCAAATCCAATCCAATCCAATCCAAATCCAATCCAACCAATCCAAATCCAATCCAAATCCAATCCAAATCCAATCCAAATCCAATCCAAATCCAATCCAAATCCAATCCAAATCCAATCCAAATCCAATCCAAATCCAATCCAAATCCAATCCAACCAATCCAAATCCAATCCAAATCCAATCCAAATCCAATCCAAATCCAATCCAAATCCAATCCAAATCCAATCCAAATCCAATCCAAATCCAATCCAACCAATCCAAATCCAATCCAAATCCAATCCAAATCCAATCCAAATCCAATCCAAATCCAATCCAAATCCAATCCAATCCAATCCAAATCCAATCCAAATCCAATCCAATCCAATCCAAATCCAATCCAAATCCAATCCAAATCCAATCCAACCAATCCAAATCCAATCCAAATCCAATCCAAATCCAATCCAAATCCAATCCAATCCAATCCAAATCCAATCCAAATCCAATCCAATCCAATCCAAATCCAATCCAAATCCAATCCAACCAATCCAAATCCAATCCAATCCAATCCAAATCCAATCCAAATCCAATCCAACCAATCCAAATCCAATCCAAATCCAATCCAAATCCAATCCAAATCCAATCCAACCAATCCAAATCCAATCCAAATCCAATCCAAATCCAATCCAAATCCAATCCAAATCCAATCCAAATCCAATCCAAATCCAATCCAACCAATCCAAACCAATCCAACTAATCCAAATCCAATCCAAATCCAATCCAATCCAATCCAAATCCAATCCAAATCCAATCCAAATCCAATCCAACCAATCCAAATCCAATCCAAATCCAATCCAAATCCAATCCAATCAATCCAATCCAATCCAATCAATCCAAATCCAATCCAACCAATCCAACCAATCCAAATCCAATCCAAATCCAATTGATGAAATCGTTTTGATGAAATCTTTACTGAATTCGGAACGAAGTTTTGGACCTCGTTCAGTGGCTAGGGTTAATCGCTACTCACCTAGCTTTCGGGATCGCCCCAGCTCCGTGTATTTTCAAGCACTGTGTGAAATTTATTGCATAGCTGACGACTTTCTAATGTCTGGCATAAAAAAATGCATGAGAAAGGTCTAGACAATCATAATTTTTGCTTGAGAAATGATTGGTTTTACTGGAAAAGGCCACCTTTGAGGTGAGCCTCGCCAATTTTGTGCCAAAGTTGTGTGAGTCATCGGTGAAATTGTTCGGTGACCTGCCGACAAACAAAGATATCCAACCTGACTAGAGTAAATCGTAGCTATTAAAGCTTCCGGCAACCAGCAGACCGCAAGCAATTTCAGAAGTTCATCAGTATGGTGAGTTATCTCAGTCGAGTATTTACAATGTAATGGAGCCGATAACGATCAAGTGTGATACAAGCTCGTTTGGATTATCCCGAGTAACATTGTCAAAACTATCCAGCTTAATTAGGTTTAATTAATGTTTGATGAAAGCCAGTACGACATAATTTGGTTTTATTATGGCACCTAGGAGTGCCAATAGGTTTCATGTTTTAGTCAGGTTTTGAGAACCTGAACAGCTTCGAAATGGATCCTTCTAATCACCATGCAACCATGCCCACCATGGAGTGGACAGCAATTTTCTGCTAAAGGGTGTTTCGATTCAAAAAATTTGGTCAATTTAAACTTGACGCATTTCCCTCGTTTCAGAGATGTGTGCGTGCAGCATCATGCCTCTATTTTGAGTTTGAGATTAGCACTTCAGTTATCAAAATGTCGTCAAAGGAAGAGAAGCAACGCATCAAAATTTTGCACGTTCATGGCGAAAATCGAAAGCCGGAGGCCACAGCGATGACACAAAGAGTTGCTCGCTTTTTCGAGTGGAACCCCAGCCTCTTTGTCCGAGATGTCACAAAGAAGCTGAGAATGGCGCCTTCAACCGTGGATAGAGCTAAAAAACGAGCTGGACTGTCGAATAACAAGAAAGTGGTGACTCCAAATCGCGACGATAAACAAAACACGTCGGCCAAAGCACGATCACGAAAGTTGTCCACGACGATGCTGACGAAGTTTGATTGCGTGGTACAGGACGATGAAACTTACGTCAAGGCAGACTTTAAACAGCTTCCTCGGCAGTCAAAGTTCGCGAAGAAATATCTGGTGTGGCAGGCCATCTGTACCTGTGGCTTGAAGAGCAACATTACATTACATTGCAAAAGGAACCGTCAACCAGGAAATTTATCTGAGCGAGTGTCTACAAAAACGTCTACTACCCTTCCTGAAGCGACACAATTGTTCCGTTCTATTCATCTTGCCATTACGGAAAAAAGGCCATGGAGTGGTTCAAGTGGGCCAAGGACAAGAACCCTCCCAACACGCCAAAGCTCCACCCAATCAAAAATATTGAACCATCGTCAAGCGGAACCTTAAGAAGACTCAAAAAGCCGTTGTGAGCGAGAAACAGTTCAAGGCAAATATTCGTTCTTCGGCGAATAAAGTGGACAAGGAGACTGTACAAAATCTCATGGCAGGTGTTAAACGAAAGACTCAGCAATTCGCATTTTGTAAAAAGGAAGCTTAGCTCAAAATTTCTCCTGTATTCTGTTAACTGAACTTGAAAAAGAAAACGAATTTGACTTATTAATAAAAATTTTGATCGACTTACACACATTACTGTTTGACCAAATTTTGATCGGAACACCCTTTAGAACTAAAGATGCGAAGAGAAAGTATCGATAGGCCCGTAGGATTACGGCAGGTTGTGAAATTTAATATAAGTAGTTGAAATTGAGCATAGGGCGTAGGCGGCATCCGATCGAGCACATTATCCTTAGCTAACTACTCTAGTGCAAAGTAGGCAAAAACAAGAGATCCCAAACATATTAAATGAATATTTAAAAAAAACACATATTCAATTAATGGGAATTCGAACATATTCAATGAATCTTTTGGAGGGTTAACAGTCATTATTTAAGAACCTTGTGATCCTACAGGTAATCTTAATTGTCTTGGAGTTAAAAACTTGAAATCTACGGTAGTAACAGCAGCTATACCAGGCTACGTAACGTATTCTAGCATATTTTGTGGATATTTTCGAACGTTTAAATACAAAAAAGATAATCTTGAGATGGTCTAGGTAATTCAAACTATCCTGGCGTTCGAAACTTGAGGTTTACAGTTGTAACAGTAGTTTTAAGGCAAAGTAAAGTTAAAATAAACATATTAATTCAAAATTCTTAATGGTCAACATACATTATAAAGTAATATGACATGTTATAGAACATCCAAACTATCCTTGATATTAGAACATAATAGACTTACATTTGTAACAAAAACTTTCTGAGCTATACAAAGTTACGATGTGTTTTGAAACATATTCATTGGATATCTTGAGAGATCAAAAGACATTGTGAGATAATCTTCGGATGTTATAAGTTATCGTAACTATCCTGGAGTCAAGAAAATAAAATCTAAACTGTATCTTTCTGACCAAATTAAGTGCGTTTTCTGGAAGGTAAACAGATATAATAAGATGATTCGGGTTGCTCTACACACTTAGAAAATTTTACAGTATTCGGTAATTTTACTAAACTTTAAACAGTTGAACGTTCGGTAATCCGATTTTCCGGATTTCGGTGAAACTTAACAGATTCCGGTAAAAAAATTACCGGAGCTTGTTAAATTTTAACGAAATCCGTTAAATCGGATTACCGAACCGTTCAGCTGTTGAAAGTTTGGTAAAAATTACCGAGATATTCCACCTCAAAAACCTATCATGGTGTCATGCTATCTGCAGCCCAAACATATTTGTTTGACATCCAAGAAAAGATAAACGCTACCCGTACTGTAAATAATCATTTTGAATCGAATCCGATTCATTTTTCCGATAAAGGCTTGTTCATTTTTGAAAGACCCCCTCCCCTCTCGTAGACTTTTCTCCACACAATTTTTTGATATTTTGTTTGGAGCATAGCCTTAGTCTAAAGACCTCCCCCCCAGAAAAGTCTACGTGGTTTATGAACAGCCCTAACTCGTTCCAGGATATGATTTTCAAAATATCATGCAATGTTCTTGATTATTTTCATACGTTTGTCTCAGGAATGTATTGTTTTTAATTCAAAACCTGCAAAAATGCAAAATTGAAATAGTCATTACTCAATACTTCGTCATTGAATATCATTTGAAGATGACAGTGAGTATAACAACTTGTGTACATCAGTTAGGGCGATGCACTGTTTGACAGAATAAGTCAAAAGCTGAAATTTTATCATACACTATATTTTGAAACAAGTGATTAGAAAATTTATCCAAATGACCGAAATGATTATTTATAGCTCTGCTCGCTACATATTTCGTTACATTTCACCGGATGTGATCTACGATTCGGGTGAGATTTTTCTATTATGTAATCCTGTTGATCAAATTCGATAAGTTGCTTCTGAGGACATGCAGTTTGATTGTTCGTTTTGGTCTGGTGTTGTGCGTTTTCGAGGCTTAAACGCGCAATGATGTAAACATTCATCACTAATGATCCGAAACTATGCTTAGCTTTAAATGTCATGATGATAATCTTTGACCATGTCTCTAACGTCAAAGGAAAACATATTTTCAGGCATCCTTCTCTTTTCAGAGAGCAAGTAATCCCGACCAGGAGGGTATAACATAAAAATAACAAAATTATAACAAACCTTGTTACTGACTAACTGATTATGATATAAATTTGTTGAAGACGTTATCATCTGAATAATTGTACAACATACTTATAACAAACTGAGATATAATGCTCTGGGCGGTACAATCTGCTTAAATAAATAAATGAATTCTAACACTAGCTGATATGAGTTTGCTACATCGTAACAAAACTGTTTCAAAGTTTGTTTTGTTTATGTTATATCTGTATCATAGTTTGCTATAATTTGGGTAGGTTCCGTCGCTACAACCTACCCCGCAGTGGGATGTTAGGCAAAGGATTGACGTCCATGGTTCGAGTACCATTGGATACATGCCCTTTCGCTCAATTTTCAAAAACATCTGTCAATTTTCCTACCTGCCGCACTCTGACGGAACTTTCAACACTTTCTTCACATCTTTCATTCTAGCCAAAACATTGTTGTTCACTGTTGGTGCCTCATGGTGATGAGCGAACATCTCCTTCTACTATTTCCATTTGTTACTTATTCGATATCAATTTGTTATTTTACTTTGTTAGGGAAGCCATATGGGGCTAGAACTATAGTTAATGCTTGAGTCCCAATCGGTTTAAAGAAAATGGACCATCATTGAACCTTCTGAAGTTCAGGACAAATAGAGTGACGTTAACCTTCTTAGACTCGTCACCCCAACGATTTTTCCTAAACAAAATTGGTGGAAAAGTCCCCTGCTTCTCTTTCCTACAATCCTAAAATATTTTTTAATTAACTTATTCATCAAATGGATAATTTAATTGCCGTTTAAGTTTTAATATTCTTTTACTTTTACTATTAATAATTATGGGAAGGTGTAAAATTTTGATTTCATATCAATAGTCACATTCCATTTCCTGAAGCTGCAGTGCAAGTTGTACTTAGTAGATAATCGGAACTCAACCTACATTTGTTGCATTTGTATTCAAAATAAAAAACTTTATCTCGTCGTATTCAGTTAGCAACGTTTTTAAAGCGATCTTTTTATGTTTGCAAAGGGAAAATGATTACATCAAGAAAATCGCATTATTTATCATGAATTTGGCATATATTGGTCAAAACTGCCTAGACATAGCATGATGATTCATCACGATACATAAGTTTTATCAAGAAACTAAGAGAGACAAACTAGGAAACTTTGGTGAATCATAAAACACACTAATCATGTATGATAACAACTCACCAGCTTATCCCTCCAAGCGATCTATTTTCCTCGATCCTTCGACTTAGTTGTCTGCAATGTTTGCATGACATCACCCCGCAAACACAGATGCTGTATATCTTACAATAGCGAGTGATTGCCATAGTTAGTACACATTTCAGTGATAATTACATTGGTATATTTGCCTGCAGATCGCCGGAAACCCCACATGCAAATTACTGCATCCGCTAGTACCATTTATTTGCGTGGCAAAGCAATCACAGTTTCAAATAAACAACTTCGAGTTTCAATAACAACCTTCAATAACTAACCTGATCCGCAGGATCCGTAGTGTTGTATCGGATGATAAACCGCGGAACCTTCGCATTGTTGAACACCCTGGGCGACGCAGTTCTGTGGAATAGATCACTTCCGGTGGACCTTTGCTGCACTGCCCGCACGATGTCGAAATCCAGTTTATTTTCCGATCGGGCGTACTGTTCTCTGCACGCAGTCGTCCAGCTCGACATCATTAGGATCGTACAGACGACGTATCTCGAACCACTTGCCGGCATACCAACAACAACAAAAACAAAATCCCACAAACACATCGATCATGGTTTCAACGTATTGCCTTTGGCTGCCAATGCAAGCTCAAAATGATCCCCTGCTGCGAAGGCACTTCAGTCTCACCCGGTTCTCGTTGAAGTCGTACGATTCCTGGAAAATCAGGCAATGTTTTTCGTAGATAACAGCCTTTATCGAGCATATTAAACCGAACAGCAGAAACACTGTAAAGACAATCGCCTGAATGCTTCATTTTGACGCCCACCGTTGAAACCGACATTACATAGACGACAACGAAAGCGATGGAGGGAAACGATCACCGCTGAACTGGCTTCCTGATCGACAAACATCAACTGAGCGTAAAACGTGCGCGGCAACTGAGTGAGGACGGGTACCTACTGAGGAGGTAGAATTTCGGACGTTGTTCTATGGCTAACATTCTCGTTGTAGCAGAAAAGTGGAGAACCGACTAACGAATGTTACTGTTGCTATATTTCTTATGCGTCGTATTAAAAATATTCAAATTTTATCTCTTCATTTATTTATCTTTATACGCCTCTACAGAATCGGAAATAGTAAGCTCGTCTTTATTAGTATTTCATGCTTATTATTTTCCACAGTTGGCTTCTTGCTTGCTCTCAACTTAGAGTTAATTCAGTGCTTGATGCCAGGTACCATATTTGTACGAGTAGGGTGTGTGAGGCTTGTACAGATATATCATTACCTTTGCCCAGGTCAGTCGAGAAATGTTGATTTTTACGAAATGTTTTTGAACTAGTCCGGGAATTCAAACCAGCCATATGCAGCATGGTGTGGCTTTATAGCTGTACCTCTGGGAACGTCATAGGCGTAGCTATGATTTCAAATAGGGTGGGGCAAGATTTTTTTAGCAGAGAGAGAGAGATGAAAGAGAGAGAGAATTACACTGTTCCCAACCAGCCGTTGCACACACTGAACACGTAACATTATACAACGGACAACACAACGCTCGGTGGACCAGAAGAGTAGGGACATTGCTCCACCGGCAAGAGTAGGAATTGACCCTTCACTTGTGACAATCCGCCTGAACGACGGGAGTGATTATCTTTTTCTACGCCACCAAAGTACTTTACAATACCCGTCAAATATTGACAACAAGATTCAATAATTCTACATGTTTCAAAATCGAAGGTAGGACAAACAAATCTATTCGTTGTATTCATTGTAAATAGATTTCTACTTCTACTGTACTGAAACACGAAGCATTTATTGGCACAGAAAGAACATTCGTGCATCGTACGAAAACAATATAAACTACTACGAATATTTTGGTATCAATATAAAAGCAACTCTGGTGGTGGCATGATTGATCATGCAAAAAGCGTGGCAACACCGTTATCATTATGTGTTGTGAATAAGCACTGCTAAACAATTCATCAATAGTGGAGTAAATCCATTTCCGTAGGCCCTCGAGTTACCTCGAGTTACCTCCGCGATCGTGTACGTGTTGTCCAGTCCGCCGTAGCATTCTTTAGCCCGTTATTTGAAAATTGGAGTGAGAATTTGTTTGATCCAAACCGACATTGTTCTTTAAGTGCAATAAGCCCGCCGAGAAACAATAAGAGGTGTTGTCTCATTCGTGTGTTGTTGCTCTGTGTATTGATCGCAATTCAAACCAAAACGTCAAACACTCCAGCGAACTCCACCTACAGCGCGGTACAAAGCAAACTTCTCCAAGCGCGTACGATCGGATGTGGATTCTGATGAAAGCACCCAACCTTCACTTTGGGAGTCTGTTCTGAACGCGATGAATCACCAGTTCGAGAAAACCTTCGCAAGAATTGAGGAGATTAACCTCAACATTAGCGGTAAAATTGACGCAGGAAAAGCGGAGCTGGATGAAAATCGAAACCGTTTTGCACGACATCAGCACCTTTAAGGCGGATTGCACGGCAAAGCTCAAGGGCAACGAAGATAAGCTTCCACGTTCCACATAAGAAGCAAATGCAAATGCGTCTTAATAGAACCAGCATTAATTCACAACGCGCGACAAGTGTTTATTACACCAGGCCCGTGCTTTCAGGGGGAATGAACCATGACAGGTGAAGGCATCAGAATTATGTATTCCAGCGGACCGAACTTTTTGTCAACCAACCAAAGAGCAAGGTATTGCTCGTGAGAGGAAACCGTAGACATGCTGTTCAAACGAGCCCTGCTACCACCTATCACTATGGAGGGGCAGATTATAGAGTGGGACAGAAAGTGCGGCGAATCTTGGCTTCTGATTTCAAGCGGACCTTGGCAGTGGGATGCGACCGGTAAATCAGCCGCCGCGGCGCAGCACTTTGCCGCGTCTTTCGATCGCTCTGTCGGCATGTAGCTTCTGCGGCCTCTATGGCCACACGCATGAATTTATTCAAAGCTCCCGATCCAAAATCCCCACTTCGTGGTTGGCGAACTACTTCATGTAAGACCAAGCGCCACCGCCATGGATAGGCTACGAGTCGCAACTGAATTCATGTGTACGCTTCGTTTACGGATTGAACCACTACGCACAACGTTAGCCAACTGCAGAACAATCTAACGTCGGATGTCCTGTGGAGTGCTTCTATGCGCATCGCTCTAGCTTGTTTCTGCGGTAAGCTGACCAAACCTGCCCCCGCCTGCACTCTTTCAAAAGCAGCAGCCTTTCCAAGGTCGTCGTCGTCAGAATTTCTGACAAATCCACCTAATAACTCGGTTACATATTCCAGTTCACTGTTCGTTCGCCAGTGTGGTGAATTACAATACACCGCCTCCTGTGTTCATACGCTCATCATCAGACGCAGTTTTCAAGAGGGGTTGCCCAGAGTCTGGGAACCGCCACTACTGTTAGAAAATAATGTGTTTAGTTTAGAGAAGTTGATAAGTTTTTTTTAATTGAATCTAACTCAGCAAAATCGCAGGTAGCAAACAAAACAGGTTCTCCTTTACGCTACTGGAAAATAAATAAACAACAAACAAACAGTGAAAGAGTGAAAAGCTACCTTACTGAAAATAAATTTTCAGCAGTATATATTGAACAAAGCACCGTTTTTCTCTTCCATCGGAACAGAAATACATCTTTGAGGTCGCTCATCGAATCTTCCAGTCCACCTCTTAGCATCTTACAATGGGCTGGGTGGGCCTTCAGAGATTGCCTGTCAATATGCAAAATTTGGATGACGTCTGCATTGAGTTATCTCAACTCAATATTAATCCATCCAATGTCAACTAAAAAAACAATAAATCATAAAAAAAAAAAGGCGATCGATTGAGCGGGCTGGAGATAATGATAGCGATTGAGTATAGCATCTCGTCTTCTCCCCGGCTGATGCTAAACCAACGAGCCTCGACATCAGTAGAAGCACAAAGTTGCCAGTAGCTGCTACGACACGCATCGCCAAACTTCTAACTCTGCCAAAATATCCCTCAATCGAAATTGTAACATGGCTTCGCATAGATTGTTCTTAAAAAACTTTACAGGATTGGTACAGTCGTAAAAATTGAAAGTTCACAAAAAGTATGCTTCGAGCACCGGCTGGGACAGGTTGTGTCGATGCCGCTATTGCGCACTATTTTTGCACCGGCTGCATGGCGCGTTTCGTATTGTACCGAGTCACCGGCAATTCGTGCAAAGCTGAGTTGACCAGCGAGCACGGTGAAAAGCAGCCACCAAAATGCTTCCGCTGGTGAGATGTGGTGGTTCGCCAGGCTGGTGGCCCAGGTAGTGAGGTTCACAATTAATTGTGATCCTCTTATATTGGTTTGCCATGCTCGCCGTACCACCACATATCCTGGAGCAAGTAAACCACTATCCCATTTTGTGATTGGGTTCAATAGCACTATTTTTATAAATAGGTTCAAATCAGAAAAAGGTATTAAAAATTAAAAATAGAGGTGGGTTATATCTAGGATAAAACCGTAAGTTTAACGTAGGATCGCGTTGGTGTTTCTCTTCCTGTGACATTTCATTCCCGTATTTGACCTGCATTCTGGCGAGGCTGGTTATTGCATTAGCTTGAGATCACCAGTTTTTATCATATTGAGAATGTATGCTGGTCCCAAGCATCGATTGTGGTTCTTCGGTGTAAGAACAGCTCATCTGGCAACAACGGAGTAGCAGCCTCGTAGTCAATCCAGTTTATTATCTTACCCATGCTCATAATAACGGATAACGGTGGCAACTAAAATTTTGGAATTTCTTCTCAAGCTGTCAAAAAAGACAAACATAGTTGAAGAAGATCTGATTTATTCAAATAAAAGATACATTGTCCATTGTTGAAAAAAAATTAGTGAACATTTGAAAACGGTCCGTAATCGGATGTTCGGTGAAGCTTCCGTTTGATGTCGGAACAGGAGCGTTGTACGGCCTCCATGTCAACTTTGCAGAATGCATCTCTTGATTCTACCAATCAACTGTTTGCAATTCGTGGCTCTCCAGTTATTTTTGTACACCAAGGAACTCAAAACCCCGAAGAAATCTTCGATTGGGCGACACTGAGGCAGATTTGTCGGGTTGTGGTTTTTGGGTACAAATGGGATCGAATGGGTATTCAGGAACGATTGTGTTTTATGGCGTAATTCGATGACGCTTTATCCGGCCAAAACACGTATTGTCCATCAGCATGATGTTTTGTAGAAACGGGATCAACATTTTCTTAAAACATTCGTTCTGGTCACATCTTGATTGATTGCCAAACCAGAGGGCTTGAACCATGGCTTAGAAATGCCTTTCTCGGAAATGGCAATGTACAGCATCACTTTCTGTTCAAACTTATGTTCAAACTTATATTTTATGTTCGGAGGTGTAGTAGAACTATCCGTTGAATAGTATCGATCGTTTCCGGGAATCTGCGTCTTCGAAAGAGGAAGTAGCTTTCGTCGTCCAAAACAAAACTTTTTCCGGAATAATTTTTAATCAACCAACGGCATTGGGATTTCAGCGTTGAAATCTGTGCATCAGTATATTCCGGGGCTCGTGTCTTCTTTCGGCACTTTATTCCGACTCTTTCAATGTTTTGCAGATGTACTGGTGAGAACAGTTGAACTTTTTGCGGCATCCCGTTGGCTCAGTGAATCCTTGTTGTTGAAGGCACGAGAAAGAGAACGAAGTCCTTTGCGTCCATAATTTTGGCTGGTCTTCCACTACCTTGCTTGCGAGCAGTTGTTGGGGATCTTAGGATATGGTAAACAGTCGAAGTCGCAACATTTTCGCTTTTAAAATGTTGTACCGTATACTGTTTTGCCGAGATTTCTGTGCAGTTCGTAGAACTGTACAACGCGCTCGCGAAATACTTCTTGTTTCGACGGCATTTTGAGGCAAAACTGAGCAAGCATAAACAAAACAGAAAATACTTAGCAGAAAGAGGAGAGAAAGAGCTAACGCATATACACTCTTATTTCTCTCTGAGCTCGTTTGTTGTTGAGCATAGAGACCTCGAAAAAATTCAAAATTTTAATTGCTCACACCGTTAAAATCTGCAACTTTTCGCTCTGATTAGCATAGCTGTCTTGTCTCTGAAATTCGGATATGAGTCGTTTCGTCTCGCCTGTAAAATATCACTTGTTAGAAAAATTTTAGTCTGCTACAAAAAAAAAGTTTGTACTATTTACAAAAAAAATCTCATGGATGTCCACCTTTTGCACTTATTTGCTACATCTTGTCACAAAATCGAGGCAACTTTGCGCTTCTATCATGCATTAACACTTAATAATAAAAATTGAAGCAAACATTAAAATTCTAAAATTTGATTGAAAAGTTGAAAATTAACTTAAAAACTATGCAAC
Organism: Aedes japonicus; assembly: GCA_034211315.2. Lineage (NCBI taxonomy): Eukaryota > Metazoa > Arthropoda > Insecta > Diptera > Culicidae > Aedes > Aedes japonicus. The sequence continues at coordinate 75,126 of JASCZW010005591.1, forward strand.
TAAACAAAACGAAATCTTCCATTCAAAAAGGTGAAAAAATTTCTTTCGTACAAGGACAAGAAACAGCTGAGAAGAGTGTGAGATGTAATTGAAAACTCAACAAGATGTTGTAAATTGCCAATAATGATTACTCAGGCTGCTGTTGTTTTGAGTTGTTTCAACGGTTAAAAGATCAAAATTAATAGCAAATCATGTATTCCTGCGACATCAAATATTAAGCTGATCCCGTTATCAGTGGGAGCAAATTGAAAAGTCAATATGCTGTACACTTTTTCCTGTTGATAGCAAAAAGAGTATTCTGTAGTTGATAGTCTGACAAGACAATGAAAAACAAAGCAACCTTTTCATACCAAAGAAAGCTAGATGACTTGTGATATCGATTTACAAGTGATGAAACAAAGTTTGACTGGCATCAACTTGCACAGTTGTTTAAAGACCCGTTTGACAAGTTGTTGGCACCAGGTTGATCGTTTCTACCCATTTGACCAATGGTTGTTTTGGACAAACAGGCATTGAGTTTATTATTACCAAAACACAATTAATTTAGGACCATCTTAAGTGGTTGAGTGTTAACAAACCATTGCATTAACCAAACATTAGTTTAAGATTGGTTGCCGTTTCAACTCCCCTGCTGGCCATAACCAAAATGGAGAAAATTTGATATTTTAATTTAAACAAAAATACCCGAAAATAGTAGAAACCCGCATAACGAAAAACAATTTGCGATATAGTCAGAAGTATACTTCAAATGTAAGATATATTATCACATTTTATGTTATTGTTATCGAAAAGATGATTCTCATTTTCGCCATACAACCTCTACATTAACACATATTGTTGATGTTTGCCATATTATCATTGAAAAGTTTTTCATTGTCTGCACTCGGTCTGGATTATAACCAACTTCTGGCATAGAGCACAGCAAAAATTTTGTTCGTGAAAATTGCATTTTTTTATGGTAACCTAACTTAACCGCCTATTCAGCATATTATTATTTGGCCTTTTCCATCTGACATATTGTTAAAACTATATAGGAGATTGTTAGTTTATAGTTGTCAACTATAAGGGTAAATGTCGTTACAATAACGGAAACGGTCGAGAAATGGTTTAGGTATGGTTTGTGATTATGCGGAAAAGCTCAAATTAACATTTGTATCGATTTATTTTCGCCTTAGAGAAGCCTACACATGTAAATGTGCATTTGTTTAATTTTTGTTAGCATTTAATTCGAATAAATATTAATTACAAAAAAATTACACTTTTAATATTAATTACAAAAAATTTAAGAAATTACAAAAAAAATTAAGTGATTGTAATCGTAGAATTGTTGTTTCAACCGTTTTTGTGTGTTTGTTTCAAACAACAATTCAGTTCGAATCATACTAAAATTTATTATTTATTATTAATAAGCGTTGGGAGAATCAACCAACAAAACTAAGTTTTCGTAGCTGTCGTAATAAAACAACCAACATAATGGTAAATTCAAACGAATGCCAGTTTCACATAACAGCCGATACAAGTACTCAAGATTTTCTTTTCTTTTAACCAGCGTAGGCAGCCAAATCAAACTAATATGATGTTTGTGCTCAATTCCACATAAATATTCGGGTCACTGAAACTAGAATAGGTTTGGGGTTATTCAGCATTTGGGACATTTGATGAAGCTGTATGTAATCTTTATTTAGAGCTGCCATTATTTCGAACTTAATCCCTCTGCTTACTTCTATCGGAACTTACCTTCAGAAAAGAGCTTTGACTCAGAATATTTCATAGCCATGGAATAAAGTTCCCAATAGCAGGGATTTATTAAAAGCATGCTGATTGCTTTCCGATCATGAAAATGTTCTTCAGCTCCGCAATCTGTACACATACTAACAATATAGTATGCGTGCGATTTCGTGCATGTGTGGGAAGGTGAAATTAAATAGCCCAGTTAACGATTTGCCGCAAAAAAAAAAAAAATCTCAACCCGCTCTCTCGAAAACAATCAAACAAAACATGTCGATTGTTACGATTACAAACTCGTCTACTAGCAGGATTTGAGACAGACGTACACGACCAACTTTAAGGTTTGTCATTGATTTCAGATTGGAAGTGTGTATTTCTTATTTTATTTACTCCAACGAAAATGTAAGAATATAATCATATGCAAAGATCAACCTCAAATGACTGAAAGAAGCATGAAATGAATAGTGATTTCAGATCATCTTAAAATGAAAATAAATTTAATTTAATGTTCAACATCACATTTTAGATGTGAGAAGGCGCTAATGAATATATTCTCTCTGGTGAGGTCAGCAAATAACAATTACACATAATCAAAATTTGAGCTTACTGCTCCAGCGGGTAGGAAACTGGTGGTTTTCTAGATGATGTATTTTCAATCTTGAAAAATAAAGTAATTAAATGATTTATGCATCGAATAATTAGCCCGATGGATAGAACTTATGTTTATAAACATCCATTCAAATGTTAACATTAAAATGAAATAATTTGTAAAATTTAGAAGTGGTTTACCTATTTCCCAACAACTGATTAAAACAGTCGCCCCTGAATAAACCCTTCTCTACCCTATGCTTGTGTTTACCAATCGTTTTTTCTCAGTGTAACAGTTTCTGTCAAATTTTGAGTAATTATCGTTTAAAGTCTGTTTAGGGGTAAAAATGTCTCAAAAATTTAAAAAAAGCTCTTTTTTTCCATCAAATTTCAGGTTCTATCGCCTCAGAAAATATTGGCACTAAGGAACCGACCACAATGCATTAACACATCGATCTAAATTTGGCTGATAAATCAAATAACTACAGAACGGTGATATCAGAAATGAGCAATGCGTTTTACAACTCGTCATTGCGCTTGAATTATGTGTAATTTATAGGATGATAGTCGCTTTTTACAATTTGCAGCCGTCGCGACAGTTGCATTGATTTGTTATTTGAGCAAATGGTAGCAATGCAAACTGAAACTATATACCGAGCTTGTTTTTAGTGAGATTTGTTTTTCTAGCCAGCCGTTTCAAATGTTTTCAAGGCTGTGGAACCGTTTGAAGTTAGAATAATGTTTTTACTGCTGAGCGGCATCAAAATTAGATTACTAATGCTTGTTACTTAAAATTGGAGTTTTAGATAATCACAATCTGAAATCATTCAAATGCTGATTGTGATGTGTTCAAAGCATATTTTTTAGCTCGTATTGCCTATATGCCTGTATATAGCCTGTGTATATATTGAGGTATGCCTGTATATAGCAAAGCTATCATATATGAGCTATTTTCATCAAAAAGTGTTAAGTCAATAAAAACTTCCATACTTTTAAACGGCTTTACATACTGGAAATATATCACGAAAGATGAATGAACGAAAAGAAAAACAACAAAAAAAAGATCGGTAAATCCAGCCTTCGCTATTGAAATCGTTTGTCGAAACTTTGCTTTCTTTTCCTGAACCTTCGGCCAAATATAAGGAAAATTATAAGAATTCCAATTCCATTTATATAGTTATAATAGGAACAGTGGAAATTTTAACATGAATGATAAAAAAAGAGGTAAGAAACAAAATGTACATACTCTAAAGACTGTACTCGATGATATTTGGACACACAAAATAGGTTACCAAAAATTTTCCTTCTGTCCGATTTTTTCAAACTTTCTGAAATATAGTAGGGTAGGAAACGGCTTATAGCACCTAAGACCTGTTCCAGCACCGGGGTAAACGTTAACCTACAACACCATTTTTGCAGTATGGTGCTCTATGTAGTAAGCACCATACTGCAAAAATGAGCGTCATAGGTCAACGTTTACCCCGTGCTTCGGAATAGAGGTCCTTGTGGTGCTTGCGTTCTCACCCTACTACTAAATGGTTAAGTTTTGACATCATTGGTTTATTGAACCTCTTCTCCCAACCCAAATGCCCGCACCTTTGCCTTTGACCTCTTTCATCAAATTTTGGGCAATGATAGGACCGACTTGCTTACTTACTTTTAACCACGCTTTCTTTAGTTCAAGTTCATTTTCATATCACGTTTTGAAGAAGTTTTAACAAGCTTTAGCGCTTCTGATACGACTTAGTCAGAAGATATTTCTATGCGGCAATTGGGCAGAAGTGTCATGGAGTCGTCTTGCGAGGTGTTGGACCGTCATTTTGAGTACAAAAACTACATTATTATCTTTGTACCAGTCTATTTAATTTCGACAGTTTCTTCTTCCGTACACTCTCCGGAACGGTCAACTTAGAGGTGGCGATGTACTATTCTTGTCCTGGCATTTATTTGGTGTCGGCTTCAATGTAGGTCTCATCGTCCATCACAATGCAGAACGGTTTTGTGAGCCACTCCCTGTACAGTTTTCTTGTACGAGTTTTGGCCACCGAGTTCTGTTTATCGCTCCGGTTCGGTGCCTTCTAGACCTTGTACACATGTAATCCAGAACGTTTCTGCACAAAACAAACTGAAACTTTCGCCTTTTTTGCAACATCCCTGATCGAAATGTTGAGATAACGCTTAAATTGGTTCAATGCCATCCTGGCCTTCTCCGGATTGGATGTGCCACGTTTTCTGCCACTGCCATTTTTCCACTTGGTTGTCTTACGGCCTTTGAACGTTTTGAGATACGGTTGAATGTGCGATTCCGGGCTGTTTTCCGATCCATCGATGAGAAGCGTTTGGGTTTTCAAAGTGAGTGCCCAAAATTTGTTGGCGCACTATTTCTTCATTCGAAGCCATCACTGAAATCACTCAACTGATTTTCACGAAACTCATTACACAATTGACACAACACAATGAAATACATTCATTTAAAATTTCAATAATTTTTACCCACACGCTAAAAAGTTACGAACGATTGCGTGTGTCGAAATTTAATCGAATACAGTCTTTAATTGTGATGTTTTCTATTCTCCGTGCCTAGAGTAACGATTATGATGTAGAAGGAGATGTTCGCTCATCGCCATGAGGCACCAAGAGTGGACAGTTATGTTTGCTAGAATGAAAGATATGAAGAGAAAGTGTTGAAAGTTCCGTCAGTGTACGGTAGATTGGAAATAGAACAGAAGTAATGAAAATTGAGCAAAAGGGCATGGGTAAAGTAGTACTTGAACAAAGGACGTTACCTTTGCTTGGCATCCCACTGCGGGATAGGTCGAGGCACAGACAAGTCTGTCACCTCAACAGGCCACGTATTAAAAGTGTCCGGGAACGTTTGTGGACAGCCAAGAAAGCTGGATCGGGGGGAAATCGAAAACCGGAGACCACAACGACGACAAAAAGTCCAAGATGTCGCAAAGAAGCTGAGAGTGGTTCCTTCAACCGTGTATTGAGCTAAAATACGAGCTGGACTGTCAACTAACAAGCAAGCGGTGACTCCAAATCGCGACGATAAACAAAACACGTCGGCCAAAGGACGATCGCGAAAGTTGTACACGACGATGCTGACGAAGAATGATTGCGTGGTACAGGACGATGAAACTTACGTCAAGGCAGACTTTAAACAGCTTCCTGGACAGGAATTTTATACGGCTACCGGACGGGGAAAGGTGGCAGATATTTTCAAGCACATTAAACTGTCAAAGTTCGCGAAGAAATATCTGGTATGGCAGGCCAACTGTACCAGTGGCTTCAAGAGCAACGTTTACATTGCGACCGGAACCGTCAACCAGGAAATTTATCTGAGCGAGTGCCTACAAAAACGTCCACTGCCTTTCCTGAAGCGACATAATTGTTCCGTTCTATTTTGGGCCAGATTTGGCATCTTGTCATTACGGAAAAAAGGCCATGGAGTGGTATGCTGCGAACAACGTTCAAGTGGTGCCCATGGGCAAGAACCCTCCCAACACGACAAAGCTTCGCCCAATCGAACAATATTGGGCATTGTCAAGCGGAACCTTAAGAAGACTCAAAAGCTGTTGTGAGCGAGAAACAGTTCAAGGCAAACTGGCGTTCTGCGGCGAATAAAGTGGACAAGGAGACTGTACAAAATCTTATTGCAAGTGATATAAGAAAGACCAGGCAATTCGCATTCGGCAAAAAGGCAGCTTGGCTGAATATTTCTCCTGTATTCTATATTAACTGAACTGAACTGAAAAAGAATTTGACTTATTAATAAAAACTTTGATCGACTCACACACATTACTGTTCGACCAAATTTTGATCGGAATACCCTTTAATAGGATATATCGATGTCGTTTGCAGTTCCGTTTGAACCATTCTTAACCTATTGGAACCTTTACCCTTACTTGTTGTGGTTTACTTTTTATTTTTCATCATCTTGCAGCCAAATGTCTTGGTCATGGATTAAAGTTCCTGTGAGAATGAGAGACTTGACGGTACTTGAATCTTTACAAAAACGGAAACCATGGTCCTTCTCCATAAATATTGAAGACTTTCCACTTGCAAACTCCAACCCAAAGTTTGAAAGTGGGTAAATATTCAACGATTTGACTTAAATTTAGAGCAAAGGCTCCAAGTTGTGCAAGGGGTGCAGGATATTTAAAAAAAACTTCATTCGATCAGATTTGATTAATTAGAATCTGTAAAACATCAACGTGTAAATACATATTGGAAGGAATACAATGATTCAAAAGTTCTGCTGTTGAGAACAATTTCCGTAAAACTTTGCAGTATTTCATGATATTCTCAAAAATATATTCTGACCAATCTTTTGAGTGAAATCAAGCAGAGTTGATGTTTTCAGCAAATTTACGCACTAATTTATGTTAGGAACTGTGATATGTGTATCGTTAATTGATTTTTCGATAGTTGATGCAGTTAAATTTATGCAAAATTTCCAACAACGCATTTTATTTGATTTACCATTCACCAAGTTTCTTCAGCATCGCCAGAGCCACGAGCAGCAAAACACTTGACACTTTCACCAACGAAGCACTGCTGCAAAACTCGTCGCCCTGTTTCGTTACTCGGAGGGATTCCGGCTTCAAGTAGGCTTTGACGATACTATCCACGAGCGTTTCGGCTGCTGTGTCCAATACAGGAGTCCGCGATAGAACCCAAGCTGATTCTGAATTGAAAGTAAACAATTTGCATTAGTTCAGTCCATTGGCCAAAGTCGCTCATGCAGCATTACGCACCAGATGAATCAGCTCCCTTGGGTCTACAGGACCAAACGACGGCATAGTGTTGATAGTTGGTTCCCAGCACCCAATAGTCGGAATCGGGAACGTTTGCCGGAGTGTTTTCAAATCGCACCTTCAACTTGCCTTCTCCACTGGCGGCGTCGGCCAGCACTGCTCGACCTCGTGCCACCAGAGGTTGCTGATCGGGAAGCACTTTCATCGTGTTTTCGACAGCCACTTCCATGGCGGTTGCGTTGAGCGTGTACCGGGCCGTGATACAGTCAGCATTCGGTTGGTCAGCGTTTTCGTAGCGCTTTATCTCGTACCAGGTGCCCATGTACTGGAGGGTGGAAAAAAAGGGGAAAAACGGTTGAATATAAAGACCTGGGTCATGTTGCTGACATGTTTTGGAATATTCCAGTGCATGATAGAGTGACTGTTCACTGTCACTTCAGGATGTATATAGATAAATCGGTCATGGAGCTGTATAAAGATGTCGATAGAGCTTATCGATCATTGCTTATCCTTATCACCTGAGTCATTATATGTCATGTGCTGGGAAATGTCGTTGCAGTGAATTGGTCTTATTGATGGCGATGGAGGATGGTTCAAGTTTATTGCAGTAAATAAAAAAATATATCTATAGCTTCTTGTACTGGGTGCAGTTATGTAACATTGCTCAAAGGGTGGGGAAAATAATTTAATTTTTGAAAATTTTAACTCGCTTTATAACGAGAGAGATGACGTACGTGATAGAATAGGATAAAGGTATTATTTCGAAAGTCAGTCGTCAACCTAAATCACGTTTCCAGTCCAAGTAACTACAGAAAGCACTCTTCACACATCAAGGCAAGTCATTTATTCTCTAAAAGATTTTGCTCATGTTTTTAACACCTTTCATAGTCCTTTTTTTAAATAATGCTTGAGAAATATTCCATTGAGTCAAATGTACACATGGCCAAACATATATTTTAGATGTAGGTAGTTTGTATTTTTTATGAATCTTCGTTCGTAATAAATGGCACACGCGCAAATGTCAAAAGCACTTGTTGACAGAAGCATTTGTGCACAGAAAGAATATTCTTGCATTGTACGAAAACCCTACAAAGGCCTACGATAATTTTGTTACTTAACTAACAAGAAACGTCTCTCTGGTGGCTGTATGAATAACTGACAGATCTACTATATCGACTCGAAATAAAATTAAAAAAAAGCGCAATCACTTGGAATTGTACAGCGTTTATTTTTTATGTGTCTGGCATGGGATTCGAACCTGAATTTTCAAGAAGAGCTGTTTCTGAATCCGTGATTGATTTCACTAGGCTAGGAAGACTCGTGAAAAGATACTTGATCAATGAGTATGAGGTTATAACTCTCGATAGTAAATTAGTTGAGTATTAGTACACGAAACCGAAGAAGTCTGCCCATTGTAGATGAAGTACGCGTATCTGTCAAGATAAGCAATGCAGGTAGTTGGAATTAAATGGAAATGGTCCTCGAAAACGAACCGACGGGTACAAGAAGAAGAGGCGCGCAGCGAGCAAGGTGGATCGATCAAGTAGAAGGCGACTCGGGACTCTCTGCAGACAGCGAGGCTGGCGAGATACAGCCATAGACCGACTACAATGGAGACAAATTATTTGTACAGCAGGGACCACTCCGGTTTTGGTCTGATTGGTAAGGTAAGGTAATCCAGCCCCGATCTTAATCTGCTGGATAATGCAGTTTGGAGCGTCATGAAGTCCAACGCCTTTTCTAAAGGCCTAGAGCACAGCAAGCCTCAGACAAATATTGACCCGTACCTGAAGAGAAATGGCAACATAATTAGGACCAGTCTACATAACTATGGCCTACCATGTGTTCCAGAAGCAAGTGGAGGCCGTAATTATAGTAAGTAGGAACTCAGTCATTGAATAACATAGTTAAAGACTCACAGAAACATACCCTTTTTGATTAAATTTAAAAAACATCAAGAGCGGAGGTTGTATATGTTTTTAAAATTTTGATATTGCTCAATGTTGCGAATTTTATCACGCATACGGTATCTCTTCCCATACCAATTTCTGACAAATGAAAAAAACAATTGTAGAATTGAACCACAGCATCACATTCCTCTACGTATCGATTATAAAGGCTGAATCGATAATTATTACGACTTTGGAGCTCTCGTAACTTTTTTTTCATAACTTTTTTCCATTCGACTGTTTTACGTGTCCTTCAAAGGTTCCGCACGGAAACAAATCCGTATCTGTTTTCATGAATAAAAAATCATGAAGCTAACTCTTATCTTTTCTTATGAATTCATGTCTCTTTTTCATGGTTTCAGGAATAAAATGGCCGATGCGAGTCATGAACTTTGGAAGAATTGTTTTGCCTCTTATCTAAAGTTGTGTAATCATCTTCATAAATCAAGAATCTATTCAAGATTAACTATAGCGTATTAAGTACAGCCAACAGGTCCTACCACCGCTCTTCACACCAACACCAGGTTCAAATCCCGATGTTAGATTTTTTTTTGTTTACATTTAGAGTCGATAAAGTAGATTTGCCAGATTCATGAATAAAGTTTCCAGTATAAGGAATTCAGCTCATGGTTTTCACCCGATCAAATCATGATTTCATTGCGTTGGAAAAATAGTTCATGATATCAGGAATATTGTTCATGGTGTATATTCATAACACAAAAACACAACGTATGCATGAAATCTTGACTTGTTTTTCTCATTTTGAAGAACAAATTATTTCCCGTGCAGAGCGGATAACAGTGAGCCAAGAAACGTATTGATAACATACCGGGTGCAGAACCAAATTGTCATTGAAGATAAGACTTACATCAAAGCTAGTCTTAACAAGGTGTCAGGAGAGAAATATTTCACGGGTAGGGACAAGTTTGCCTTGGACGAGTGTTTCAAAGAAGGTGTAGAAGTACGTGATACACTATATGCACTTGGGGCAATCAGAGTGAACTTTTTTTTCGTTTATTATCGAGATTTTCAGCCCTGGGCTGGCTCATCTTCCGTCATAATCACTCAAATAGCTTTTGGGTATTTTCGTGACTTGTCCAGGGGTGAGATTCGAACTCGTGACTTTGGCATATGTAACCACTACGCCGGGGTCGGCCCCACAATGAACCTTTGGCAACCATGAACAGTGGAATCTACAAACTGCTCGAAAAACCGTTGTTTTGACCCGATTTGGCTGCATGTAAGAACTTTAAAACCGCGCAGGAGTTGTATAGAGTGTTATGATAATTATAAATACACTATTGATTAACCGTCAATCCGAAATGCGTGCAGTATTCAACCAACTTTTGGCTGCGGCATGCTGCTTACATCCAAAATAAACTGATGTTGTCATTCGTTTTTCAATTTTTCGCATGGAATTTTGAAAATGTGTGGTCTTTCTCCCAAGCCAAGAAAACGCATTGATGAATCCACCTGACTGTCCTGAACTCTGTTCGATTGAAACCTATTTGGTCATGATGAACGAAAATTGAAAGACCAATGGAGAGGTGATGATGATGATGTATGATGAGGAAGTGGATAAAAAAAAACACTGAGAAAAACGTACTGGAAACGACTGTACAGGCTGTGATGGGGGGCGTCAATTGAAAATGTCAAGCATTTTACTAAAGTTATCCTTAAATTTTACCAACGATTGTACGTTAAAATATGTACAAACACTGAACTTCTGTAAGTATTTGATTTCATCTCAATAACTTTTACCGATTAACCAATCAATCTATCAGATGCAAATAGAAAACCGCCAGTTTCCAATAGATAGCGCCACCGGTAAAGATTAGTGAACAATATCGAATCAAAAATGCCTCATTGTTAAACTAGGCATCTGTCAACAATTCCGTTTCATATGTTTTAGTAAAAGTTTCGAAATTTAAGCCAACGCGTAAAAGTTTCGAAATTTAAGCCAAATAAGCGTCATTTGCGGGAAATTTTGCTTTTTGCTTTCCATTCAAAAAATTTGCGACTGAAGCGCATCGTATGAATGCTGCATCTTAAAGTGAGGCTGCAATTAGCGAAAGAACGTGTCGTGAATAGTTTCAAAGCTTCAAAAGTATAGTCACTAGATTCAAAAGTGGTGATTCCAGCGTAAAAGACAAAAAACGTCCCGTATCAGGAAAAAAAAGCTTAGAAGATGACGCAACGCAACACGCAAGTTGTAGATTCAGTGGGTGTTAATCGACAAGCCATTTCACATCGTTTGGAAGCCTTGGGAATGATCCGAAAGCAAGGAAATTGAACTTGAAGCGTTTTGAAGCCAAGAGTCGTCGAGACAAAATCATTTTGCTGCATGACAATGCTTGGCCACATGTTCCTGAGGTCATTTAAACCTACCTAGAAACACTAGAATGGGATATCCTTCTTCATCCGTTGTATTTTCCAGACATTGCTCCTTCCACCTTTTCCAATCGATCCAATCCAATCGATCCAATTACCACCTTTTTCAATCGATGACGCATGGCCTAAGCAGCATTTCCATTCTAACGAAGAGGCTAAAAACTGGGTAGATTAATACATCGCTTCGAAGAACTAACAGTTTTTTCGACACGGAATCCATTGGCTACCAGAGAGATGGGAAAAATTGATTGTGGCTAGCGATGATCAATACTTTCAATACAATAAAGCCTCAAGTTTTGATTTAAAAAACGGTGGTTCACGATTTGCACACTGATCGTATGTCACAATAATTGTCGAGTCACCCTTTATATATTTGTATAATTAATTTGTCCTGCACAAAGTCGTCGTTGGAGGAGTTAATGACGAATCGTACATTGTGGATCTTCTTATCACCTGAGTAATTATCAGTCATGTGCTGAAAAAATGTTTTTGAACACAATTCGGCACACTTATTATATGGCAATAAAACCAAACGATAGGAAATGAAGGTGAGTCATGACTGGTTGCCCTGGGTGTAGGATCCACAGAAGTGAAAGTAAACCAATCGAAAGATGTCAGTTAGCTTATCTTATCGCCTTTATTGAGTCCCATTATTTTCCGATTCGCCAAAATACAGAAGTGCATGGTGATTGTTGTATTTTGTTTCGAAATCCGTGAACCCACCCTTGGTTTACACATCCGGTTTAAGGGGACCCTCCTCTGGATTTGGGCAAAAATTAGGAAAAATTTGTATTTTTTTTTTGTGGGAGAATGAAAAGGCGTACGAACTTTCGGTTTTGACGATTAAATTTGATTATTATTCAAGATTTCAAAGAGATTAAAAAATTGTGGAAATTCGAAATGGCGATTTCACGGAACCATGTTTTTCAATCTAACTTCAAGCCCCGGGCTTGATTTATTAATCCGATTCCCTCAACACTATGCTGGAGGTAGTCTTGGAATTTTTGGTTAAGGAAAATTTATTTCGCCACTCCCTGGGCATAGGGTATAATTGTACTTGTGTAATAACTGTGGAAGTGCATTTAGAACACACATGTTGAACGCAAGCAATAAGAAAAATTATGAAATCAGTAAGCTTGAAATACCAAATAAGAAGAAAAAGAAGTGAACCTTAAAAGTTAGATATAGCAAAAATCAGCCAAAGGTGTAAAATGAAATGATTTGAAATAGAAAGCCGGTTAAGAACCTTTTCGTAGAAATTTATAAAAGTTGGGGCATGGCTGCATTGTAGGATTTTACCAATAACAAGATCTTTCGTTTTTATGTATATTTATTGCTTTGGTAAACTCTAATTGGCAGAAAATATAACACTCTAAGCAAATGAATCGATTATAACATTATAAGTTAGTTGTTAGTTAAAATTTTGAGCAACTTATTTTGAACCCGCTGAAGCTTCAGTGTTGTGTCTTAGCGCAACTTTCCCAGACTGGTCTACCGTATTCGATGACCGGGAGTATGATTTGCTTGTAGGCAGTAAGCTTGTTTTCAAGAATAATGTAGGCCTTTTTTTAATCAATGGGTACAGTAGCTTCAACAGAACGTTGCACTTTCTGACAATTTTGTCAACCTGCTCCATGAAAATATGCTTGGTGTCTACTGTAACGCCAAGATAGACAGCTGATTTGGCCCATTCCACCGTTGTGTTGTTCAGGCTTATTTTACAATCCTCAGGCGGACCGAGATTGTCAAAGTTAGAGTGTGGGAAGAGGATGACATGGGTCTTCGCTACGTTGATAAGATCTACCATCCAGTGAAGTATTCTGACAGGACATTCAGGCTTCATTGCAGTTTCGCGGTAAGCGCTCTTGTTACCCTACCATTGCGGACGATTGCGGCATCATCGGCACTCTTCCGATAAGTCGTTGGGATTCAGATGGATGTTGTTTACAAGCTCGCTAACGGCAGCTTTGTGTGGACTAACGATGTTATGTCCTAAATTGTTAGAGCTGACGAAGTGTTGACTTATATCAGCAGCCGTCGCTGCAGGAGTTATCAAGCAATCCTTGGAGCCATAGCTGTTTAGTGGGATCAACTGTGAAATGGTCCATGGTTTAGTTTTTAAAAAAAACGGCCTTGCACAATCTGGGAGGGAGCGGATCTTCTCGGAAAAATTGTTATTTCTGAGGTCCGCCATTCTGGCCTTGGTAATTTTTGCAATGACTTTTTAAGGTAGGCGGTCCAGTGCGCTGGTATTGCCTTCGGGAGGCGTTGCGCAATCTAATGAGTTCTTTAGTGGGTCTATCAATGGCTACAGAGTTGTGCACCTGATCTACCCGGGCCTGGGAGATCGCTGGCTCGATGCTCTGCAGCAACCGTTCGATGTCATCAACCGGTTCGAGGTGCATGTCCAAATCGATGTTGTCGTCAACGTGTTGTCGGAACCTTGGCGCAGTGATAGTTCCTTCTGGTGATTCGATGCCGGTTAACCGAGGAGCCAACTTCGGCCACCACTGCATAGTGGTCCGAGCTGACCTCCTGTTGCACCACCGGCTGGGCGAAGTTGTTCCCCATGTTGGTGAAAAAGATGTCGATTGTTAAGTTGGCCCCAGATCTGCTCAAACGGGTAGGAGTATCTGGGCCTAGGATGGTGTACCCAGACAACCACAAGTCGTATAACAGTGTTCAAATAATATCGAATATTTTTGTATTTTAAGTCGAAATCTCAATTAATTGTGGCCTTTATCGTATGATGTTTAAGTTAAATCGTAAAGAGTGCAAATTTCTGACTTATATAAGATGTGTCATTTATTCATCGTACTGCGTCACAAACTAAATCGGATATACATCGCTAAACTTTTTAAATCAAATTTGTTATAAAATCAACTCGTTTTAGAAAACAATGGAATTTGCCTAGAGGTGCGACAGCTCTACTCTGAGTTGCTTTGATGCACCGAGTAACTCACGAGTAAATCAATAGAGGTAAAAATCATCGGTTCGTATCGGTTGCCAGGGGTTCGAAATGTTTTACTTCCAATTTGTTTGAAAACATTGTGTACATTCTGCTAACGGCAGTAGAAGATGGCGCAACAGTGAGCCCTATTCCACTACTATGAGGGTTCAGGGAATGTTCAATATGTGATACGTGATACGGATCGCTTTACTGAAGTGCAATGATGAGGCATGATAGCGATATGTATAGATTGGTAATTTGCTAAACATCGATGGTAGAAAGCTTGAACCTTTCTCGGAGTTCAGCGGGCTGAGCTCTTTTGTCTCTTCTCCTGCCCTTGTTCCAAAGCACCAGTCCATAGTCTGGCCATCTGGCGGAATGATACTGCATTAGCAAATACCAGATCAAACCAAAACTGATGGGTTTATTCAAAGTATGACTTATTTGGATACATGAAAATAACTTCTCCACGAAAAAGGGATTAAGCTTTACACAAATAGTAGTAGATACGAACCAAGTTGTCCTCCATCATAGCCATATTATATATGTAGTTTGAATGACTATAGGTTGTTTTCAAAATCCGAGATAAATAGAGTAAATTAAAAACATTGAAAATTGCTAGTGTTCAATTTTGCATGCTCAATAGCTGATGTACTAGCATCGGTGACAGCTGCTGTTCAAAAACAGAGAGTAAACAAATGACAGTGTTCACTTGCTGAGCAACGAGGGTTACTCAAGGTACCTCAAAAGCGACTCTGAAATTGCACGCGATGAGGAGCTGTCTTGCCCCTTGGAATTTGCACGTATATGGCCTCCACTTTTGCACGTATAAGCCATATTTTTGCATTCAATACGATTTGTGCACTTACATATATGTTTGTATATCATAAAAACAACTTTCAATATATGTGCATTTTGGTTGTCTGGGTAATAGCCTTCTTCTAGGTGTTCCTGTAGAATGATGCCATTTCGGTTGCGAGGGGTGTTCCCCCAGGTTTCGTATTTCGCATTCATGTTGCCGGCGATGATAAACTGCCCCTGCCTCCATGTTACCTTAAGGATGTCGTATCGCAGGACCGTTGTTGTTCCGTTGGTGGTACTGGCTTGCTTGGGACAATAGGCTGCGATGATGGTGATAGGGACGGCAGATTCGACCTCAACTCCGATGGATTCAATAAACTGCAGCTGGAAGCTCGAAAGCATGTGGCTGTTTATGTTGCTACGCAGGGCGATCGCGACTCCTCCTCCGTCATAGGAGGTGCGTCTCCGTGATGATGGCGATGTCGAAGCCGTTCCTGTTGAGGATGTCACCGAGCTCGATGATGGAACAAGCGATCCAATTAACGATGCTGATGGTTTGTTTACGGTCCATGTTTGAACAGGAACTTCTTCGCCACGGATGTGGTGGCTTTAAGCTGAGCGGTGCGAACGTAGTTGGTGGTTGAGTTTTTGAACGAACTCGACCATTTGCGCCAAGTCGTAGAGCTGTACATCCGTGGGTGGTTGCGTGGAGGTACTGTAACTTGGATTGCCCCAGCCTGGAGGAAAAGTTGGTGTGGGTTCGACGGTGGACGGCGTTGGCCTGGCCGATACTTGGTGGACGCCTGTTTGCGGATCGCGAGAAACTTCGCACGTTTTGGACAGATTCGGTAGTTACCTTCGTGATTTGCGCTACAGTTAGCGCATTTTGGTAGGATACTTTCGTCCATCGGGGCACAACACCTGGTCGTGTGAGCTCCGGCACACTTGTCGCACCGCGGTTTCATGTGGCAGTTTAGGGTTCCGCGCCTGAACACAAGGCAGTTGCCACACTGCGTCACGTCGTGCTGTCTCGTGCGATATCGGTCACAATCAACTATGACGTTGAAGATTGACCGTGTTTTCAACAGGTCCGCCATGATGACGGAACCCTCCTCCAGATGGACCAGATAAAGCTGGTCCCGATGATTTCCCTGGCACTGCCCTGTCAGTGCCTCTGCTTGCAGCTCGGCAAAGAGTCATTCTCCTGAATCAAATGTAATCTCAAGATGGTCTTGGCTTATTCTGTAGCACATCAAACCATCGATTTCCCCCTTCCTGGCAATGTACAGTTTGTAAATTTTCTTCAAACTATGAAAAGCTGCAATGAAGCCAAGAAAACCAGTTTTATTCATAGTTGTTAAAATAGGTTACCAGACCATTGTATTGCCCTTTATTTTTCAAAAATTTTAAGGCTTGAGCTGCTCGGCTTTATCGAGAAGAATAAAATATTTTTCAAATTTTGAAGTACTGATAGGATGCTTGTAGCCTTCTGCTTCAGCATGTTTACTGTTGAAAACATCAAACAAATTATTAACAGTATTAATGAAATCCAGACCGGTGATTTGAACTCCTTCAACGACTCTGCATTAATGAATTTAATGTTTATGAATGAATTCCGATGATTAAACCAATCGCAGCCTTGACCCCGTTTAAAACATAACAATAGTACATCAGATGTTCACTGATTCAAAAGGGGTAGCAATATTTCTAATATTGTTTGTATTTCTCAAACTGCTAGTGAAAGTTCTTTAAATAAACTTAATACCTGGCTAATGAACAATCAAAAAATACTATCGTTGCGATAACAACTGCACTCAGCAGAGATGGCATAGTTTCGCACTAATGTTACGCCTGCATGTGAGATTTGTACCTTCGTCTGTGAAGGAACCATAACTCACCGCAGATACAGCAAAGTGCTCTATTTTTGATGATAAATGAACAGAGTGGAAGTGTGCGCCTGTGATCGGATGGCTTGGAGTGAGTGAATCACACTCTCTCTTAAACGATCGATCTCACGTGCTCTTATCTGTCTTCGCCCACGTGCTCTCGCCTGCGATCGCTGTCACGTACACTTGTGCGAGGACGCGCCAGTGCTCTTTCTGTGATTCACTGGTGCGATTGAAAGTGAAAACGTCGTCGGAGTTGTTGAAAATGTCTTCCTTTATTATGTAGCGTCAAAGCAAATTTGCAATCACTGCTGTATATTAGCAGAAGAGCCCATACCAGTGAGCTCACTGGGGCGCACGCGTCAGGGAATTTATCTGCATTCGCTTCTGTGAATTTGAAAGCTCTTCTTCTCACTCTAGGGCGATCGAGTGTAGTGTGAATAAAAACCATTTTTGTCCACTCACATACGCTACCCGCATGCATATATAAACAAGAGAGAAAAGCTCTCGTTGAGATAGGAAGAGTGTGTGGAAAATTTAAAATCTCTCTCTCTACCACACTGAGGATATGGACAGCACTGGCACTCAGTACAACACAGATCAAGTATCAAATTGACAACAAAACACGAAAACTTTCGCCACGAATATTGTGTTTGCTGCGTATAGCCGTAAAAAAACCAAGCTGTCAAATTATCCGAATTATTATTAGGCCGAATTATTATCGATTATTGTTCGTGGATACACCCGGTTCAGTCTTGTGATTTTTTTACCATCTTAATGAGACTTCCTCTGTACAATTGCCATCACTGCAGCAAGTTTGACAGTTCAAGCCTCCGATAGCTTGTGCATTTTACCATTGTTATTTTTTTTTTTGCAGCTTAATGTGAAAAAATCGGTAATCCACGATCGCAAATAAAGTATTTCTTTTCGGAAAATTGCTGCAAAGTATTCGATTTCGATAGAAGCTGTGCAACACAAATGAAAAAAATACGAAACACGCAAAATTGTGCACAATTTTTCTGAACAGGAGTGGCATCGTGCGACGAGCCGTCGTGAGGACGCCAAAACTATTCGAATGGCTAAACAAAACCCTAAGTTTTTATCCAGAGAAACTGTGGAATCGATGGATCTGAATGTCAGTCAACGTACTGGTTTGAAGACCTGTTTGGCATCGAGGCGTTCTTTCATCAGCAAACGGAATAAACTGAAGCGATTGGAATTTGCCGAAAAAGTACGCTGGGATTTTTGTAGATTTATGGAAAAGAGTTCTGTGGACGGATAAAAGAAAATATGAGTTGTTTCGACAATACCGGTGGGCAGGTATGACGCAGTTCAGGTGATACACTTAAGGAACCAAACATTCAAAAGATAGTTAATCATGGAGGAGGAAACATTATGGTACAGGGTGCGGCAGAAAATAATGCGAAAATGTTCAAACTTGAGTAAATACTCAATATTGGGTTAATTCGTGTAGCTAGTGACTAATTTCTGTCGAAAGTGTATTTTTTTATTTTTACTTTCAAGTGTTCAAGTGTTGTTTTATTTTAAATTCGCCAAAATTTTCGCGAAACAAGTGATTACCAGTTTGTTGCTCGCCCAGAAAAAGCCGACAGAGATTGCCAAGGTGGTAGGGTCCCGGGTAGAAGAGAATTGCACATGAATGATAAATTTGGCCATTTATACAAAATAACTGAATGGCAAAATTTGACATTAGTTTGTTTGAGATAAGAGTTAAAACAACAAAAATAATAACTGAAATAATTCGAGGGAATTTCTAAGAAATAATAAATTTAGCCATTATAAGAACACACTAAGAACTAAATATTTACAAAATAAGAATTGCATAATGAGTTTTTAGCAAGGTGTTGATAACATAATAGTAACGCAATGAGTTGTTCTCCAGAAGATCTAAATAATGGTAAATTTAATTGTTAACGCTAAAAATCAAAATAATTGTAATTTTAGTTCTTAAATAGGAATAACTGGTGAATGGTAAGTTCTCTTCCTCATTTACAAACAAATCATGCCAAGGATTCCAATCTGATAACTCATGGATCTATATGAACGGAAATTTCTACAATATTCCAGAAATTCTATGTGATAAGGACAGCACTAAATACATTGTTGATCAACTGCTACACTGTGAAGAGCTCTTCAATAATGTCTATTCTTACGTAACGACTGACATATTTAAAGTGCTTAGAATTTACGACTCCATTCAGCAATGTATAAATATGCACATAAAACTGACTGATAAAACAATTTATTATATATCAAAGTGTAAGATTTGCACTTAAGTTGATTGATGTCTGTTTGTTAATTGACTCAAAATAAAAAGAGCAAGTAATACAATATATTTATTTTTGAATTTACATTTTTTGGCAGAATATTTAATTCAATAGTTTAAAATATCTTTCCTTGCATGTCTCTTCTCTCATTTGAATTAATAAATAGCGCAAAAGAAACAAAATAACTTAATGAAAACCAAATTAGTTATGATGGCAAAATTTATCATTCCGTTGTTATTTAATGATTTTTCAACTTATGTATAAAATATCTAAATAACAATAAAACTAGCAATGATAACATATTTCGTATTTACACTGCAATTAAGTGTTATTCCTGAATAAGTCAAAAATGTCAAATCTTGTTGAGATGGCAAGATATGTTATTATTATGTTATTAGTTTGCATATCACCTTTACCCAGGGTGCCATTTGGCAACAATTTACCGCATAAAAAAGTCCCTGCACGATGGTCCTAAGCAGCGGAAGCCGGGAAGCGGACGTCCGGCTTTGCACGCATGCCAAACGTAATCAAATCGGTCCGTGCGAAAATTGCTCGCAACCCGGTGCCGTCCATAAGAAAACTTGCAAAGGAGCCAATATTTCGGAGAAATCTATGCGGAGAATGATCAAAGAAGACCTGCATGCATCTTTCAGAGCCAAAGTGAAACGCCACTTGATTACGGACCGGGTCAAGGAACTACGAGTGACTCGTTCCAAGAGATTCTTTTCCTTGTTGAAGAAGCAAAAATGATAATCCTGTTCTCCGACGAAAAGCTTTTCAGCATCGATGCTGTGATGTTTCACCGCAAGAAATGGAGAACGTTCCGGAGAATGTGAAATTCAAATTTCAAACCATCCGGCTGGTGTCATGATGTTGGTGGCGTCCAACGGTTTGAAAATGCCGCCTGTTTTAATTGATGCTGGAGTTAAAGTCAATACCGAAGTGTATATCGGTATTTTAAAGGACCAAGTGCTTCCCTGGGTAAAGGTCAACTTCACCGAGGACCAGAACGTTGTCCTACAGCAGGATGGAGTGCCGTGTCACACGTCCAATCGAACCCAATAATAGTTGAACGATAACATGAAGCTTTGGCCGAAGGATTTGTGGCCCCCTAGCAGTCCAGATCTTAATCCGTTGGATTATTCGATTTGAGCATATGTTGAAGCATGAGCCTGCAAAACATCACACCCTAGTGTGAAAACCCCGAAGTCAACCATAACACGCACATGGCAGTTAATGTTGGAGAGCTACGTCCGAAAGGCATGCTCTGGCTTCCGGCGTTGGCTCGAGGATGTTATTAATGAAAATGGAAGACACATTGAATAAAATTGTTTAAATGGACTTTATAACTGATAACTGATAACTGCACTCGAAAATGTTGATATTATTACTTGAAATTGTTGAAAATGGGATTTGAAAGAAATAGAACAAATTTAACCATTTTTTTCTATACATTAATTGTTATGTTATGTATTCTCCGTGCGAGGAGTAACGATTATGATGTAGAAGGAGATGTTCGCTCATCACCATGAGGCACCAAGAGTGAACAACAATGTTTTTGGCTAGAATGAAAGATGTGAAGAGAAAGTGTTGAAAGGTCCGTCAGAGTACGGCAGGAAGGAAAATTAACAGATGTTTTTGAAAATTGAGCGAAAGGGCATGTATCCAATGGTACTCGAACCATGGACGTCAATCTTTGCCTAACGTTCCACTGCGGGGTAGGTTGTAGCGACTGAACAAGTCCGCCACTTCAACAGGCAAAAATTGACGCATGGAAAGACGCTCATGTACCACTGTGGCTTGTATAGTTTATTCTTAGCGATCTATTGTGTGCACTCTGTTTACGGATGCGCACATGGGAGAGGAACTCTCTCCTTTTTTGGGTTTGTTTTGATTCGCACCGACTGACGATCACTAAAGTTTTTTTTTCTGCCGCACCCTGTATGAGGAGCGTTCGCGTGGTCTGAAGTTGGAAGCTTGGCACATATCAAGGGTATATTGACCTCAGATGTGTACATTGACTTGCTGTGTGAAAACTCGTAAATTTTACTGTCGAAAACTGGCCTGGAAACGAAATACATATTTCAACAGGACAACGATCCCAAACACACAGCGAAAAAATCACTGTGTTATTCAAATCAAACCGTATCAAGATTATCGAATGCCACACCCTTATCTCCCGATTTGAACCCGATTGAGAATTTGTGGTGTTGTTGGGACAATCAACTGGACAAAACATCAATCTCCAACAAATCCGCCTATTTTGCAGTACTGGATACATTGTGGGAGAATATTGATCTGGTCTATCTACAGAAGCTCGTTGAAAGTATGCCGTGACTAGTAATCCTCATAGTACAGAGTAATACAGCAACGGCCATCTTGAGCCAATCGAGCAGCGAGAACTATCAAAATCTGAGCCAAACGAGCATGTTCACTGATTGATAGAATGTTTCGATTGCTAGATATTGCAAAGGAGATGTTCGCTGATCACCATGAGGCCCCGAGACGAGCCTAAACAGAAGATGAGCGAACATCTCCTTCTACATCATAATCGTTACTCCACGTACGGAGAATACAAACATAACAAATATAGTACCGCAAAAAAGTTAAAATACTGTACTGTGAGGATTACTAGCCTGGACAATTGGAAGCGGTGCCGAAGGCAAAGGGTGGTCATACCAAATACTGAGAGTTGGGAAGTTTAGGTTGAATGTTCAATTAAACGTGATATCTGAACTGGAAATCTGGTGTATGATTTATTTTGTCCATCTCGCAACTCAACCTTTACAGATAGTGAATGAATATTGAGAAGGTCATACATAATCCCAACAAGTTCAAACCTTCACATTATTTAGTTAAGAAAAGGCAACAACTTCTTCGGAGAAAGTATTGTTTTGAGTGTAATATTAACAAAGATATTGAGCTCGAAAGAAAATAATAAGAACGTATGATTTATTTTGTCCAGTACTGTATATGACCGCTTGGATAAAAAAAACCTCGTCAAATTTGGATGAATAATACGAATAATAATGAGGACAATTTTTTTTTTGGATTTACGAAAGAAACACTTAACAGTTGACTTGAGTTAATTTCCCAACAAACATCGATGCTGAATAACTGTCTATTCGAAATACAAAATTGGAGAAGTTATTCAGCTTTTTCTTCCAAAGAGCTCGTTCAAAAAATCATTGCATCGCCTTTGATCGTGGTTCAATGTACCAAGTGTTGTTTTTACAGCTGAGCAGCCTGAGGATGATTTTGCGATCACTGGTTTCAAATGTTAAACTTATACGGTTAGGTTCGTAGGCACTGATGTAAATAAACATTTCAATCCAAAATGACTATATTGCCAATGACTCGTTCCTGACGCTAATTTTCAATATATTGTTGTTCCATAAATTTGTCTTAAAATGTATTGTTGTAGTTTTAAAACTTTAGACGTGAAAGTGTAACATCGGAATATTCAAATGATATTCATCATTATATATTATTTTGATATGCCAGTTAATATGATACTTCTTCTATATATATAAAACAGAGTGGCATACGTAAGACCGCCCATAACTCGAGAACGGATCGTCCGATTTAAGTTTCGGTTTCGGTGTTGCTGTTTGGCTGCGCCCAAGGAACATTTATAAAAAAAAGTTGAACAAATTTATGGGAAAATGAAAATTTCGAAAATGATAGATTTTCAATATGTACAGGATAGACAAAATGATCGGGACAGGCAAATTTTTGATCAACTTGGAGTGCTATAACTTTATGAAATATTATCCGATTGTATTTCGTCAAAAGCATTCGACTGTAAAATTAATGTAGTTTTATATCTTGGTGACATAATTTGCCATGGCTCCCGGACACTGGAGTTGTTCCGGGTTTCCAGAGAGGCTATCTCACATGTTGAATTTGTGATGAGATTATGTACAACATGCCGTTGTCAAACTATTTTTTTTCAGTAAACACACGCAAAGATAAAATATTTATCAAGCGAATGAAATGTTGATTATAAGAATTGGGCTTAATTAAATAAATAAATAAATCAAATAAATAAAAAAAATTGACTGATATATGGCCATTTCGTTCTGAACAGGTTCTGATAAAGGGTCCTGGATGCGGTTAACGTTTTATTTTACTAAAACATGCCATGTGACAGCTCTTTCTTCTTGGATTTTCATCATGAACCTTATTATAAACTTGAAGTGGGTCCATTGATCATATCGGCCACTTCCGAACATCCACCGAGGAACCTGTAGTAGGGACCAGTTAGGCATTTATCCCAAAACATGACGTGCGGCAGCTCTATCTTCATGATTGTTCATAATTATGATTTGATGAACTTCAGAAGGCCATTGATACATTGACCACTCTCAGCACCATCGGTACGTCCTCAGGGAACCTGTTGTAGAGGCATTTACAATTTACTCAAAACATGTCATGCGGCAGCTCTATGTCATGATTTTTCGTAATTATGATTTGATAGACTAAGAAAGCATGGCTACATTGGACTCCCAGATTACGATTTTACCACAAAATATGAACTATAAGATTCACGGAGTAGCCTGAACCAGCTTCTTGATACCTCTGAGGGTCAATTCATTTAGCTTTGGTTCGAGATAAACAACTATAATTACGATTGAGTATTAGGAAAGAAGTGGGCTTTATATGAGTTGCAGAGAGTTGGTACAACATCAGCCTTCCAGAACGGTTTCAATCCGCTCTGATGGAGATAGAGAGGTTTGAATGACGTCCATGTGGTATTACAAGGGGCCACGAGTCCTTATTATTCTGCTGTTGGTACAGTTGATGCTGCATTCCAATTACTTTTGAGCGTTAATTATTAGACTTTGAATAAAGTGTACTATTCGTGAACGATCACTCAAGTGAAGCTCAACGTAATTTAAGATAATTTCGGAGATATTTGTGCATTCAATATTGGTAGCCGTGATATGTCTGAACTGACGAAAAATTAAAACAATCCGAATCATGTGCTTCAGTCTTTTTGTACTATTTTTCGACTTTTCTACGCACACGATGAAATCAGAGGATGAAATCAACGCTTGCCCTCAAGCTTTCATATTTGTGGCGATGTGCTACAATTGACGACAAATATGCGAGTTGCCCTGTAAAACGATCCGTCTACCGAGATTTTCTCGAATCAATTGTTGGCGATTGACAATGGAGAAGTACCAGTTGACGTTCCCGCCCAATTTATGTCAAATCACAAAAACGAAAAAGGAACTCATTACGAGTGTTTACCCAAACATTGTCCAGAATTATAAGAACCATGATTTGAATTTCCGTAAATGAACAATAATAGAATTGAGGTGACAAACAAGCAAAGTCTGGATTGAAGTTACTTAAAAAAAAGTAAATCATGAATCATAAAATCAGATAAAGCGGAACAAAGTTCGCCGGGTCAGCTAGTTTTTTATATTAGTAATGCATTGTAACACAATGTTGTAGAACATTCAAGATCTACAATCTCATCATGCACCATATTCATAAATTCAGCTTCTGAAATAAGTTATCCGAATTAGTCTAAATGACTATTAACACTACTGGTTGTTGGCCCTTATTTCTCATTACGAGCATTGACATTAATTCAACCAACATATTTAATATGTCATCATCTATTAGTTTTCATGAGTAATTTAGTTCATTCACTGGATTCACTTGTGCGTAGTGTAAATCATTTTATTATGCACTATATAACTCACCGCAGTTGCGTTGAATTGACCTTCCACGGGTAAGGTTCTGCATGCTCCCGAAACATCAAGGCACTCACTACCACCGAACAAAATCAAAAAGAAAGCAACAACCGACTTCGATGTGACCGTCATATTGAGTATCGTTTCAGTGAATGAGATCTATGAATTCAGGTTCGACAGTCCTAGACGGCCTTTTTCTTATCAACTCGAATCGAACACTGACATCGTTCTGCAATTGGGGCCCAAAGATATATGCTGCCGAAAGTTGAGCTGGTGACTCATGAGCACTGATAAACGAAGTACAAACAAGTGATGTCTACTTCGACGACGATAGGGTTGAATTGTTCAGAATAGATGAAATTTTTTTATGATCCTTCGGTGAATCAACATTATCAAACTGAGCCACACCAATCTTGCAACACTCCATCAAAGAATGTTTTTTGAATGGTTATTCGGAACGCTGTTTCAATGCCTCACCTGTGAATGGAAACTAAAATATAAAGTCGTCATATTTATCGAACATTATCATAACGAATATCAATCCATCCTCCCGATGACAAACTGAAGTGAATTTCTCCGTCATCAAGACCAATATGGCACTGAACTTAAGCTCATTCCGAAAACTACCCAATCCATCCTTTATTAGTGGTTGTAAAACTTATTCCTTCTTTTTTTTCTCTCTCTCTCGCACAGATTGAATGGCATTTGAACGAAACTTTTGCGGTTATGTTTTTGCCAGCCATGGTAAATGGGAACGGATGAGTTCTTGCCTTCCGCCGCAACACCGGATGCATTTTGTCCTCCACCTTGCGTCTTATGTTTCACCCTCCATCGAATCCTTCAACTCATCTCCATGTCCATTGAAACTCATCCACTCCAAAAACGACAGGCTAGCCAAATCGCCTGCAGGAGAGCTGATGATGAGCTGCGGTGGTAAGTTTCTTCCAATAGGAAAAAGTTTTTCTGATCAATTAAGACTAGTTCTGCTTCCCGGCATCTTCGTATTTGCATCTGACGGTGGAAAATCAAATGAGAAGGAAGCCCCAGCAAGAAAGAATTAAGATATTTCATTAAAAAGTTATTTGTTTATCAAATGCAAGTTTGAGGGGGACTCACTTTGATTGGCTTTGCTCGGTCACTCGCATATCTGCTCGAACTAGGTATCGATCCACAAGTTGATCGACTACGACCTGGAGCTCCGGGCGGATGCTTCGCTGCTTGGATAATACCCAGGCAGCTTCGGCCGACTTATTCTCGGAAAGATTCTTGCACGAGTAGATGATGGCATAATTATCGTAGTCCGTATCCATGATCCAGTAGTTGGAATTGATGGGGGCTTGAACGAAATTAGGTTGATTGGTGGTTTGATATAGCTTTGAACACGGATCATACTTACGACCTCCGAAAGTTACATTCAGTTTGCCTTCTAGGGGAATGGAGTCCGGAAAACTGACAACCGCCTTCCCGATGGAGCAATGTACGTTAGTGTTAGGTAAACGTTCGCAGCAGTTCTCAACCTTGAGGGTATTTTTTCTCTTGAGGGTGTATGTTGCATATCCACAATCGCAATCCTTTTCGAAGTGTTGATCGTACCGGAGGATCTCGTACCACTTTCCATTGATGTACTGTAAAAGAAAGTCATTAGCCGAAATTTTAAGCGATATACATATTCTCCGTACTGTGCTTCATTAATTGTTAAACATGTTGTGTAATAAGAAAACCCTCTTTTTTTAATATTTTGAAGTAGGACCAAGTCTGTTCAATATCGGAGTGCACGTTGTGAGTACGAAAAGTTGGAGCATCGCGAAATATGTTTAGAATTTGAACGTTAATAAATCAGTCATTCATCTATCGATTTGCAACATGTTTGCATCAATCGAGATACACTACGCGTCGATTTCAGAACTTACATGTATCCTTCAACCTTTTTCAACCTATTAAAAATAATGCAGATATAAGGCGATCTCTTATTATTTTGTTTTGAGTAAACTTTCTGAATTCTCATTATAAAGGGTGTATTCGATAAAAATGGCACACAGAAAATCTTCTGTAACTTTTGAATCGTATGAGTAAAAAAACCTAGAAGTTTGAGTAGATCTTATCCATAGTGTATTATTTACATCTGCCAAGTTTCATAGTTATACATTCAGTAGTTCCAATCATGTCGTCGAAACAAGAAATTGTCCGTGAGAAAATTTTGTGCACTCACAATCAAAATTCAGGGGCGTCCCACCGGTGGATTCCTAAAATTCTTGGAATTGCAAATACAACTGTGTCTCGTGTAATAAGAACCTTCAAGGAGCGTCAGAGTGTCCAAAAGATGGAAGGGAGTGGTCGTAAAAGTGGTCCAATGGACTTACTGTCAGGAAAGTCGTACAACAATTCAAGAACCGTCCAAACATGTCAATTCGAGATGTCGCTAAAAAGTCTAAGGTGTCAGTCGGTTTTGTGCAGAAAACCATGAAGCGTGCTGAGTTACATGTTTACAAAGTGCAAAAAGCCCCAAACCGGAATGAAACACAAAACATCACTGCGAAAACCCGCGCCCGGAAACTTTACACGAAGCTGCTCACCAAATCCGGTTGCATCGTGATGGATGACGAAACACACGTCAAGGCCGTCAACTTTCTGGGCAAGAATATTTCGTTGCCAAGTCGAAGTTCGATGTTCCGGAGGATGTTCGAAAGAAGAAACTATCGAAATTTGCAAAAAGGTTTCTAATCTGGCAGGCGATTTGCGGATGTGGTGAAATAAGTGCTCCCTTCATCACTTTCGGAACAATAAACGGTGCGATTTACACGGAAGAGTGCCTCAAGAAGCGTCTCTTGCCATTCATTAAGAAGCACAAAGGATCAACTCTGTTTTGGCCTGATCTAGCATCCTGCCACTACGCTCGAAACGTATTGGAGTGGTACCGAGCCAACGGAGTCAATTTTGTGCCAAAGGATATGAACCCACCAAATTCACCGGAACTTCGTCCAATTGAAAAATTCTGGGCAATTATGAAAACGGAACTTCGCAAACATCCCAAAACTATAAAAACAGAGCTAGAATTGAAGAAAAATTTGGGTAAAAACAACAAAAACACTGGGAAAATCGGTTGTACAAAATTTGATGGGTGGAGTGAAAAGGAAGGTGCGGGCATTCGGGATGGGAGACGAAATTGAATAAAACAAATGTTGTAAATCAAAACTCATTAGTAGTTCTTCATATCTCTGAAAATTTCAAGAAAATCCGATAATCAGTTTAATTTTGATGAGTATATATGTGTGTGCCATTTTTATCGAATACACCCTTTATTCCTATCGCCGATTTCAAATGTATGTAAGGGAGGTCTCATATTCAGTAGTCAACGATTTATAAGGAGTACACTTTCGCGTAATTTTTCATTATATGGAAGAATTACCAAAAGCTTAAAGACTCTCAAAAAACAAACGATGTAATTCATCAATCGTTTCGCGGCCTTGAAGATATTTGGATTGGCAATGAGCCGGTAATGGATTGGCGGCGGACGGTGGGAAAGTACCCTGGAGGGTGCACTAGCAAGTACCGTTCGCAAAGTAATTGATGGCTAAGTAGGCTTCTGCTAGCAGTCGAGTAACCAAGCCAGTGGAGAATTAATACTCAGCTGGTTGGCGCAAGCACGGAGCGAACTAAGGTCTGTATCCGTAATAATCCGGACACTTCAAAACATGAACAAAGCATAAATTTCGCATTATATTTCCCTCGTAGTTGTTTATTTCAGATTCATGGGATGTGTTTTTAACAATTCGTGAAGACAAAACATAGTTATTCGGTATTTGCATAAAATTCTCGAACTTTGCGCTTAACTCCATCCATTAGGATTTGTACAGACGCTTCAGAAATCGTAGAAGCGGTCTTTGTCCAAATTTGCTGGAAGTGTTTGATGTCTTTGATTCCTTGCTTCTTTCCAGAAAGCTTCCGCTTCATCAGAGCCCAATATCTCTCGATTGGTCGTAGCTCTGAGCAATTTGGCGGGTTGAGGTTTTTGGTACAATGTTCACTTGATTTGCTTGGTACCACTCCATCACAGTTTTAGCATAGTGGCATGATGCCAAATCGGGCGAAAACAAAGGTTTTTCTTTGTGACTTTTGATGAAGGGCAGAAATCGCTTCTGCAGACACTCTTTCTGATAGATCTTTTTGTTGATTGTGCCTGTAGTGACGAAAGATTTACTCTTTTTACAACACGTGCAAATTGCTTGCCACACAAGGTATTATTTGGAAAATGTCGCTGCCTTCTTCGTTCTGAATGCTCAGCTATAGCATTTCTGCCATAGCAGAATAAAAAGCCAGCCCTGGAAGCTGCTTGAAATCCTCCAGGACATAAGTTTCATCGTCCATAACAACGCATGAAAACTTCGTCAAATATCCGCAGTACAAACGTCGAGCCCGTGATTTTGCTGCCAAGTTCTGTTTGTCGTTGCGATTTGGAACTGTTTTTACTTCATACGACTTAAGTCCCAAACGTTTTTATGGTTTTTGGACAAAACCAGGCGACATCCCTATTTTGCGAGCCACCGTTCGAATGGAGAGATTTGGTTTTTCGTTAATATCCTTTTCACCCTTCGGTCCAGTGACAGATCAAGTGCGTCAACGTTTTTGTCACTTCTTGGCTTCCTCTCCACCGTCAAACGTTTCGAAAATGATTTGAGCACATCGTGAACAGTGGATTTAGTTAAATCCAAAGCAAATCCAAGAGACAACAACATATGAATACCTAATATTGATCTTGATAACTGGCCTTGTATATTAGAAGAGCTCAGATTAAGAGTAAAATACCTCAACAAAATACCTAAGATTTGCAAACAAAATATCTCTAGAATAACAAATTTTGCTATTTTGGATACCTGGGAATACCTTAGAGGTACTATTTTGGTATTGTTTTACCTCAATTTGGTATTCACAAAACATTGTGGGATCAATTTTATGTTATTATCCTTAGGTATTTTACCTCTTAATCTGAGCTCCTAAATGCCAAGGTCAGTTATCAAGTTATTCGGTCCTGCTCGGGAAGTAAGGATTTGCCGTACGCCCGTACAAAACTCGTTCGCGCACTTGTTTTTTGTCTTTTGTCGCCATCTTGAATACTAAACATAAAATGTAAACATCAATCAAAGTCTTTTTCATCATAGACTCTCAGCTATACCACAGTGAAATTATTCATTCCTACGTGCAATATTTAAAAAGTTACAAGGATTTGAAGGTGTCCGGATTAATGTGGATACAGTTTTTATGTTTGATTCAGTTGCCAGCTATCTTTAGTTGCATCACAACCTTGAACATAATAATTTAAACAAATGAAACGCTAGTAACTCAATTTATACTTGATATATAATTCTCGGTAGTTAGCGGTTGTGCTCCAACGGTGCGTTACTGCTGCCTCGCTTGGAAAAGAAGCAGAAAAACGAAGCAATGAGCGTAATGAACGAACACTTCGAATCAACGATATTTTTGGAGTGGAGTGTAAGCGAAGTGTAACATGACTCTTTCGTTTTTGCCACAGCTTCACAAATGCCCACTGCCAAATCATGAATTTTCGTTGCAAATTTGTCGGCAAAAACAAATTTAAATTTGGCTGGAACATCCCCCGAGCCGTTGCCAAGTAAAATTTTGACCTGGGATTTGCCCGAAGTCAGCCTTGACACTAGGTTTCATCGTCCATCAGAAGACACCCGTCGAACTTGGTCAGCACCTGGTCGTATAGCTTCCGAGCACGGATTTTGGCCACACTATTCTGTTTATGGTCCGATTTGGCTGTTTGCTAGCTCGATACGACTTGATTCCTTCCCAGAGTCGAGTTCTCCTCACGGTACTATGGGCAGCACCGAATTTTCTGGCCAAATCACGGTCCGACAGATTGGGATTCCTCTTAATCGTCTTCAAAATCTTACCACGCAGTTTCCGGTCGACAGTTCCACTCCGACGATTGGCTTGAGGCTTCCGAATCGTCGTCAATGTTTCCATATACCGTTTGATAACGCGCCATACGGTATTTCTGGGCAATTTCAGCTGTTTAGCTAGCCTAGATGCAGACCACAATGGATTTTCAAATAACTGTGCACAATTTTTTCCTTCTTTCGGCTTCCATGTTGATTGTTTACAAAGTACAGTCGATTTGCGGAATGTCAAAAATACATACGTGAAGCTGACAAAATTTCCGACACGTGGGCGCCAAGAACTTCCAAATCCGTCCACCAGGAGCGCCACAATATGAGCAAAAGTTTGTTCCAATTCTAAATGAAGCAAGCCTTAAGTGTACCTAAGACAGGTACTTATTTACGGGCATGAAACGTGGATAAAGGTCAAGGTCGACCGGCAAGCACTTGGAGTTTTCGAACGACGTGTGCTAAGGATCATATTTGGCGGTGTTAGTGAAAACGACTTATTGAGGAGAATAATGAACTACAAGCTGGTACAACTCTATGGTGAACCTAGCATCTAAAAAGTCACCAAAGTTAGGAAGGGTACAATGCCCATTGGTCCAGAATGCAAATTTAGGTGGAAAGATACATTCTCAGCCTATTTTGATGTTTGTCTTTGTCTTTTACAAAGTTGATTCGAATAACAAGGCGCTTCTTTTGAAGTGAATGAAAACTAGGGTGGTCCTCATTTTCAGAGAACTCAATCATTTAATTTTTTTATTTGCAGAAATAAGGGCAATTATTCTTTAGAAAAGTTATATATTTAATAATTTTTAGCAATTTTGAAAGCATTTTTCTGTATTTTTTATACGACCGTATTAGAGCATTTTTTCCTACGTAGCTTAGGTTGTCCCTAGTACAATCAGTTGTTTTGCTTAAACTTTTTCATATCAAATTTTTCAGTAAAGTTGTCTTGTCATCGATTCTAGAACAAAAGCAGGTACAACTTTTGATATGCATCGTCTCTATCGCATGTTTACCAAAAATTATTATGGTTTTAAAAATAGGCTTTTTTAAAATGTTGATTTTTCCAGTTGGGGCAACCAAAAGAAATATTTTTCAACAGCATTTGGAATTATTTTTGTTATTGCATATTAATATATCTGAAAACTGGAGATAGGATATATATTTTTAAAATTAAGTAATACACATTTGAAAAGGGCGTAATTTTATAAGTTAATCGTTAATTACTCACTACCGGTAAGGGATATTGAAAAAAATATTAACAGAACCAAAAAAACAAGAGTCAGACCTTGCAGGCTACATTTAATTTCGAAACCAAGTCACTGCTGTATTAATTTCTCCCGAAATGCAATCGGCTTCATATGTCAAAACTATTTCACAATGCATGGAATAAATAATTACCATTATGGAGCAGGGTATTAATCTATACCTGTCGAACAACCTTTCATTACCTAGATAACTTAGGGTGTTCCTAAAAAACAAAAACAGTTTTTGCAATGACTTGTTTATTTCAAATTTCCCATCAAAGTTGTCTTCGGATGATTATTATAACTTTAAAAGATAACACTTTCGACTTACAAAATGATATGCAATAACAAAAATCATTTCAAATGCTGTTGGAAAATATGTTTTGTTTGTTCAACTTGTTGTTTACAAAAACCATAATAACTTTTGCCCGACATACGACAGGGACGATTTCAGCACATCAAAAGTTGTAACTTCTTCTGTTGTAGAATGGATTACAAGTCAACTTTGCTGAAAAATTACAAATAAAAATGTTACTGTAAAATAACTGATTTTTATAGGGCCACCCTGAGCTACTAGGAAAAAATGCTTTAATTCAGTCATTTCAAAAGGTACAGAAAAATGTATTCCATCAAGGTTGCTTCAACTTATTAATTCTACAACTTTTTTGAGAAATGTATGCCTTGATTTATGCAATTAAAAGTTAGATTTTCAAATTCTCGTGAAAACAAGAATCCCCTACCCAAGTAACATTTTCAAAACCATCCATCTTTATTAAGTTTCATTTAAGTTTTATGAAAGCCACTATAAATCAATTTGGTTTTATCATGGCAGTAAGAGATGTCAATAGGTATCAAGTTTTAGTCAGGTTTAAGAGAACCCACACAGCTTTTTCACAACGATCTTAAAACCTTGTCTTCTAAAGTTCCTTTTACTCGTGTCAGAGGTATTATTTTGACTTTATGAACTCGTAAAATGCTGTTTTGGAATGTCGTTTTAGGACTCATTCTAATTATCTTATTATGGTCCATTAAAAAAGCATTTTAAAACCATTTTGCTTCCAGTAAATTGGCATTGAGGAAAGTTACCAAATGACCAAATAGTTTTGCAATAGCCATTGCGAAGATAATATGCCTTTTTGTAAAAAACTGTAATTTCTTCCAATCGCCCTATTGAAATATATCAAATAATTGAATTGTGGATAGATATATTACAAATTTTAAATATTATACAAATAAACTGTAGATCAGAGACCAATTTTGTCATTCTTTATAACAACCTTATTGAATTCCATACATTTTAAAAAAATTCATGATTAATTAATCGAATATATTTATTTCAATTTTATTTTTGTTGATGTAAACTCGCATAATCTCCGAGGCGCATTAATTTTTGGCTCTTATCGTGCCAATATTCAACATAAAATGCGCATATGCTATAAACAATAACACAATATGTTTTGGATATTTTACTATCAAACAAAATTTTCCGCAATTCTGGAACTTTTTTTCCTAGATATGATTTTCTGTTAAATGAATCAGAAGAGCAGAGAATCGAACAAAGCAGAACAACAAAAACCAACCACGATATCACAGTAAAGTTTGACAACTGTGGCCATTTGGCTCTATGCTGGTTTTGATGGCAGCCAATAGGTTTTATGAAGGTTCTTAAGTGGTCATAACATCTTTCACTAGAACATTTTTAAAATCTGCATGGTCTTATAAAGGTTTTATACATTTCTTTGCACAACCGTCTATAGAGTGGGCCACTTTGAACACATTTTGGTCTTAAAGAGGCATAGAGGAGGTGTTGGTGGACAAAACAGCTTTGAATGTAGTTTTATCAACAAAACCAGGAGAAGTGCTGTACGCTTGGAATAAAATTTAGGGTATGTGTCCCTTGACTCAGCTTATTATGCAATGATCAATTAAATTTTTAATTATAACTCATAAAGTTTTTAAGCTGTAAGCGAGATTCAACTAGTTAGACTCTTGCCAAGACAAGTTTGATGAGATATTTGGGAGTATGTATCACGAAAAGTTACACAACACTTTTTATAAAGTTAGAAACATTCCAGGTATATGGATTTAATGTCGGTCTATGGGCACCAAATTGGGCTTATTCATGGATGCAACTTCGTCCCATTCGATTGGATTTACTATTAAATGCAGTCTTTGTGCTGTTTTTTTTTCTAATTTTTATAAATTGAGGAGTTGGTAGCTGTATTCTGTTTACTTGATACAACATTTCACAAAACAAACTAAAGTAAAACTGCCTTGAAACACATAAGTGATGTTCATATATGATTTATCAGTCAATTAATAATGAAAACATTATAATTCACTATACAATAATGTTATTCCTTCTGTTATTTGTTTAGATGAGCCACTTGAATATAAACAACCGCAAATTCAAAATCATTGTAAAATGTAAAATCATTGTTATGCGAACAGTTAGTTTGTAACGTGTATCTATTTTCTGCACATCCAGACTTCATTTCTCGCTCTATAGATTCAATTAAGCCAAATTTAGATCACTTGAAGATCGTGTAGATCATCTGTACAGCTTTACCAGTGAAATCATGATGCCCCAAAAGTTCAAAAAATCGAAAATTACGCGGAAGCCAACAAATATAAGTTGACTAATATTGTCTCACTTGCTTCGGATTACATCGGTCATCCTAATAGCGGCATGATTTTGTTGATTATCGCTAAATTAATGACACATTTGGTACATAGGCCGAACGAAGGAGATAGGCTTACATTACATCCCCTTACCCTATATTGTTACTTGGGTAGTTTTCATTCGCTCCAGAAGAAGCACCGGGTTAGTAGAAACAAAATGACGGGCTGCCAGCAAGTTCTTTAGGGCCAAATCTTGTAGCCTAGAGCAAACTGTACGTTCTGATACTCGGCTGGTAGTAATTGGCTGCAATTTTTCTCATAGGCATTCGCTTTGACAATCTCTCACGATGAGTTTACGTACGAATACGGCAATTTGCATGGGAACAAAAACCGCGTCAAATATAAACACAAAGAGTAATGACACCTAATGATAGGTAACGCAAGTTGTGACAGTTTAGAAGCAAATACAGAGCGAGGTATACTCAATAAAAAGGATAAGTCACAGTCATGAAACGCTTAGGGAATAAAATACAGTATATGAGAAATTCTCTGTCAAACCGAGGCCGCCATTGACATGAGGTATTTGAAATTGATTTTTTTTCTTGATTTTCGAAAGTGATGTAAAAATGAAAATGGCACTTTCGTCAACTCGAATTGACGGACCCCTCACTCGTCAAGGGATCAAAAAGTTTTGTAAAAAGCTCGATATTGCTCAATTCTGAACATGCTTATCATGCTATATCTCTTGAATTTAGTTTAAAACCTCTTGGAATAATAGCCTACTTTAATAGCTAATGTTCTGTATGTTTGTAATTTACAACCTATGACACAAAATCAATGAAACCAAAATCATAAGCTGTGCACGTGCAACAGGCGTATGATGAATAAATACTAACGAGATTTTTTTTAGGAGTGTATATATACACTACATGTAATGTCATATTATAGTTCAACTTGAGGACCAAAATAACTCACACGTGACAATCGCTTCCAAAGCGAAACATAACGTCGCCTTTATCTAATTCGCTATGCAGAGTTCTACAACTAACGTTATGTTTTACTTATAGAACAAAAACATATTGGTTCCAAGTGGAATGATAATCAATAAAATCACAATTGAATAATGGCTATTTTTTTTATTAGAACGTCATCTTTCAAAGTTTAGGTTTTTAACTTTTTGTGTGTACTTTTCTTGTGGCAAAAAACAATGATAATTATGTGTACCTTTGATCGTTTGCAAATTTACCTTTCGAAGATGAAGTTTAGTCATAGCTGCGTTGTAATCGACTAGTTCCACGTAACCAAACGCCATTGATTTTGCTTGATTTTCAACAGCCCATTCATAGAACGATAAAGTATCTGTGATCAAATTATCTCTGTTTGGACATAAGCTATCAGTGGTACATGAGCGCTTACCAAACGTCACCTTTTGCCTGTAGAGATGGCGGATTCGTCCGTGCCTCGACCTACCCTGCAGTGGGATGTTAGGCAAAGGGTGACGTCCTTGGTTCGAGTACTACTTTACCCATGCCTTTACCCCTCTCTACCTTTTTACGCATTCTGAACCAGTGTGCAGTGGGCGTTGTAGGAGATGTCAGACAACAATCCCGTAAAAATGCCGTTTGCCTCGAATCTGGCCGCTTCAAGACACAGGGAAGTGCACCAAATTAGGTGGGAAGGCCAAATGAAATGAGACCTCGTAAATGTAGAACGCCCGAGAAACTGGAGACAAGCAGCACTAAACCGAGTTTCATGGCAATGCATTGTGGTGCAGGTGAAGTCCTGAAGGGTGATGGTCCAGCAACAGTAGGGTATGAATGAAGTATAATAATTCTGTTTAGTCAAGCGAGAATTATTGACGATCAAAAGCCTCTCCACCTCAACGTTGTGCTCTTAATTTTTTAGTGTTAAAATTACAATATAGTAAAGTAAAACATTGTTTTACTTAAAAAATATTGAAAAGTATTTTTTCTTAATTTGTCTGGAAACAAAATAGTTAAAATATGTTAGATTTTATGTGAACAAATCATCCGGATTTTGAAAATAATACCTAAAAATAGAATAAGAGTGAAATAGATATTGACTATCTCACAGATTGGAAATATAATTATAATTTTGTTTGGTTTTCACATAATTCGTCACAACACACACAGTCTTAAGACATGCATATAAATTTATATAACACCGGCATAAACTCCGAACATGCGGTTTTTAGAAAACTCTCTTTATACCTACTGCGCGCGGAAAAGGCGTCTTCGGAAAAACATGAAATGAAACACTTGGAGTTCGAATTTCGAAAAAAGTGTTTAAGGAGCGTATTCTACGGAAAATTTACTAACTTTAAATGCAGAAACACAAAATTGAATTTTTTGGTCATTCTAACTGTATATCCCCCCTTAGCATGTTTAATCCAAAAAGCACTGTCACACTTCCAGAAGGCACACTACCACACCCAGTCGTGATAAGCTTCATACATTCCTCACGATTGACATTCGATATCGCATCGATTATTCACGCAGCAGACTTACCTTTTCCACATCGAAATCTTTCACAATGGGTCGACTTTCCGGGTCAGGGCAGGGCTGTTCAACAATTCGCTGACTTACGATCCCCGTCGAGGTCGACAACAGTATGGTGACAACCAGCGCCAGCAACGTCATCACGTTCATCTTGCACTCCCACTAATCGTGTTTCACCGTGACCACCAAAGAGCAATCTTCGGCCCCCTTTTAGAAGCACCGCTGATGGCAAAAGATTGCCGCTCGACTTGCACCACACGTTTGAGGAATCCGCGGATGACCACCAGAGTCGGTCAAGTTCGGAATGATACTGAAACACACTGCATCGGTTGAACTCACTCGCCGTCGTAACAGCTGGGCGGTTTGTTTATACTTTTTTATTTTAATCAGATGAATTCATTTGCATAACATTAACTTATCGCTAAAGGCATAATGTATGGATGTCAAAAGAAAAGAAGATTAAAGAGAACAACACTCAATAGTCGGTCGGGTTGAGTGGTTGAAAGTAAAAGTGTCGAAGATGGCTTGGTTGGTAGGTACTGTATGTTGATGATGGGACCACTATGGATGGTCGAAATAGTCGACCGGACTCGACCAATTCAAGATGAGGGCAGTAAAATTTACGACTAAATTCATGGCAACGGTGGCAGAACGGTCTCTGCAGGAACCGGTGGTATTTCAGGCTCCTTTCGGCATCTGAAAGTAAATTGAGAGATGATTGCTAAATTAAGCCGGCTTAGGTGACTTATTCTAGGTGAACATTTCGAAAGCTCGTATTACAATATTGATCGATACGAATTAAACACCAAAGGATGTTTTCCCCACTAAATAACAGATTATTGTGTAAAACTTACAAAGATTCGCTTTGGTTGGTAGCCCTGATGTGCGAAGGAACGAAATAGTTCGTTTGAATATGTTGCAGCTTGTCCATTAGCTGCGGCTCTTCAGAGAGAACTGGCGTTCGCGAAAGAAGCCAATATCCTTCGATGATTGATTCGGAATCGGCAATCGGTGTGCACGAGTAAACTACTGCATAATTGACGTAATCGGTGTCCACGATCCAATAGTTGGAGATTCCGCTGGCTGATTGAAGTACAAAGAAAAGTTAATAAATCTGTTTATCAATGTCGCTCAATCGGATTCGTACCTCTGATCCCATAGCTAACGTTCAACTTCCCAACGGCGGGATTCTCCTGAGGATCGGACATAACAGCAATGCCTGCAAAGAAGCGTAAGCATCTTTGGTCGCTAGGAATCCTTTGCTTTTGACATCTACCGATGCATCCTGGTTGCTTCGAATGTACTCTGCCGTGACGCATTCCAAATTCCGCTGGAAGTCCTGCTCGTATCGCTCGATTTCGTACCATTTGCCGAGATACTAGAGAAGAAATTCATCATCATCAAGATCGAATTATATTGCGCATAACACATTTCTATCCAACCCCCAGGCATTTTTGCGAACAAACAAACATTTGATATTTTATATTATGCCACTTCCTTTTGTGAAATCACAACCCTTAGGCAATATGAACGCATGCCTATCTCGAAAAAAAGCTTGGGTCACTTCCAAGTGATAAACATACACCTCTTCTAAGCAATCGTCTACGTTTGCCCATCGTTAGGGGGATAATTATGTAAGTTAATGCTTTTTGGCTTCATCTCATTTCGGTGCCGTCTTGAGAGAATTTGCAATTCGACTTAAATGTCAAGTGTTGATGACAAAACTTACCCACAGTTCAGAGCTATTTGTAGTGCTAGGTGTGTTTTTTCACACGACTTACAACTTAGGTTCGATAGTCATGTCGTTGAAATTGAATTATTTCACTCATATTTAATGACATTTGTACTGGACTGAGTGATAGCTTTTACATGACAGTAACTTTACTGTTGCGTTATAATACGGCGCATTTAAAAACATTAGCATTTCACAAGCTCAGTGGATCTCAGGTGTTTATGATATTACTACTGATCCGGTCAAGAGCAGTTTCATAGTGATAGATGCATAAACCTTTTTGCCTACCTTTGCTTTAGCTTTATCACAGTGACAGCTGCTAATTTATGCCCTGCAATGCTATTTGTATTAATGAAGTTGTTGTGTGGAATTCCGTGTAACAGTGGCAGAGAAGGCACAGTTTTATAAAACTTACATGCGTTGCCCAAATCGCAGCTTAAGGTGTGGCGGACTGGCAAATGTCATAATCATTGTGTACAATGTTAATGGAAATACGCTTCGGGCGAGATAACATAAATTGGGACTTTTTTTGTCATTACAAGGATCCACGCTACACAGGGAACGTCCATTAATTACGTCACGCAGTAATGGGGGAGGGGGGTTTAGGAAAACGTGACGATCCATACAAAAAAAAATGAAGGTCCATACAAAAAACGTGACAAGGGGGGGAGGGGGCTAATAAAAAGTCATTTTTTGCGAGACGTAATTAATGGACATTCCCACACTCTGAAATGATACATTTCACACGAGACGTAATTCATCTTTGTGAAAAGTGAAAAGATTTCGTGTAAAATTATGTCTCCAGGAATTGACACAAACGTAATTCAACGAAAGATGAGTTTGATCATCTCTTTCAGCTCATTCTTTTGTGCTAAAGGACGCTTGCATGTGTCGGTCTCAGGGGACAGCTTTTTACATGACATGACATTTATGACATACCGTTGATGACCTTGCACCCGATTTGACCCAGATTTTAGAACGTCATTTCGTTCCAAAAAGATCGATCCATAAAACTTGTTTCCAAAATGGAACAAGCCTTTGCGCGAACTGTTTTGCAAATGCGAGTCACTTCATTCGTTTATTGGATCAACGGCTGCCAGCAAGCTCTTTAAGGCCGATTCTTGTAGCCAAGAGCAAATTATAAGTTCTGATACTCGGCTGGTAGTAATTGGCTGCAATTGTTCACAAAGGCATTCGCTTTGACAATCTCTCACGATGAGTTTTCGTACCAATACGGCAATTTGCATGGACTCCATTTCGCAGCGTTCCAACGAAACAAAAACTAGAAGGGACAGTCCAATGGGGTTGTACGCAAAGTTGACGTAGGACTACGAAGCAATGTGCAATTTAGATCGCTTGATTGTTTAAAGAGTGGCTGAAATTGGTTTCCTTCCAAATATAATTCCTATACACTTTTATTGATATAGCCTGTCTTGGTATTTACATTCATACATCTTGCTTTCACTGCAAATAATATGTATGACTTATGATATCAAGTTGCTCTATATCACGTAATATACCTTGTAGTGCGAATGAGTTATTGATCATTTGGGAAACTTTTACCCAAGAGGCTGGTTTCGTTCACCTCCAATTGCATATGGTTTCTGCTAGGCTTATGTTTGTACAACACTGCCAAGAGTGCAAATGTTGAAAACATTACGGCTTCGGCACAGGAAAGATGTTTTTCACAATCGATTATCCTGAAACCCAGCTCTCCAGCTTTCCAAAACACATGTCAACTTTCTTTCCAGTTGTTTTGATGGCCCTGAAAAGGGTTCGAGGGAATAGCCACCGACACCACCTCATTTCGTCATAAAGCTGGTTTACTTGACCATGGCTTCGGTTCGCTTCGGAAACCTCGTATTAAGCTAGCTCTCCCGGTAGCTTGATCGAGTGGCAGTTTGAATTTCCAGAGACGTTATGGCCATCCGCCAATTGATTTAAGTCAGTCGGGCAGATACGCTTTCAATCCGCTCGGAAATGTCAATTATGAAGCTGTTCATAATGTTTATTGTTTTGGAGGAAACGACAGGATCGGGTTAAAATGCTTCCCGGTAGATAAGGTTGAAAATTTTCGAGAGGATTAGATAGTGGAAGTTGTTGTGTAGTGTTGAGCTTTTCATCTTGATAGTGATTCGGTCGCTGAAGAGTTGATTGCGGTCCAACACGAGGCTTTCGACTGGTGTGGGAACAAAGTGTCCCCGGTGCAGACGGAGCCCCGAACGTGCAGCCTTGCGGCGACAGGAGGAGCTCGAGTTCACCCGCGTCACTCGGAGATGTTGGTTGACGGTCATGGAGCGTTCATGGCTCGGCCATCTCCTTAGGAACGGAGTGTTGTCTGGAGGGTGCGCGGACCTGCTCTGGTTGCTCGATGTTGCAGCCACAGCAGTGGAATGTTCTGGAAACCCGGGTGAGCTCTTTCCATTTTCTCCTTTTGTGTCCCATTCCAGTTTTTTTTTTTTTGAATATTTTTTGTGTATGAGATTTGTATGTTTGGTGGGCTTTGAGTGATGTGTTGACATCCTGGAAGTAAGGAGCGACTTGTGGCCCTCGCATGTTCCTGTCTCACGCGTCTGCAGGTCGTGCGATCCCGGAGGATTGCCGGCTGAAGCGTGGAGACGCTTGTTGTCAATTTGACAATATTGGTGTGACGGGGTGCGAATGAAGATCGTGTACTTTTGAATCATATTGTATGTTTTCAATTCTCATTTGATGAATGGTTTCGGCACGCTTTGGAATTGTCTTTGCAGTCCAAGACCATTTATCTTGGGAGCACGGAGCTCGATTCGGGGCTCAATTTGTTTTTGAGTATTTCAGCATGAACATTTAAATTTCATTTCTGAACTTCTGTATACACAAAGTTTTTTTTTTTTTTGCACGATACGTTCCACTTTTGGTATGGAACCGTGTAGAGGGGACTAAATAGAGTTGATGGATTCACATGCTTAACCATTTTATATTGCTAAAGTTTTGTTTGGATTGGTTGCATTTCCATGCAATGGTCAGGGTGCAGTTTTTTTTTTAATTTTGAGTATTTACACCAGAAATTGTGATTTTTTTTTGGAAAACTGCCATATGATTGCTTTTGGCCCAAGACGTGAGGTGTGACTTGAGTTAGGTCGGAGCAACTTCCGTTCTGGAGTTGTTGCCGAGAACAGCCCCTGTAAGGAAAGACCGTGCAAAAAGGGACCTTAGTGTAAGCACTGTTTTCATGAAACGCTGACATGTGGCCGTGAGCTGGATGAGCCATTTATTTCAGAAATCATCAAGCCGGGATCTTCTATCGCTTGTACCGCTGTCGTTGGAATGTGGGTAGTATAAGGAAGACTTTTTAAAGGATGTGTTCTGTGTTTGATGTACGGTGGTGTGGAGACCAGGAAGGGAGTGAACATAAAGTGTGACTTGACCGGAACCTGGAGATGG
Organism: Aedes japonicus; assembly: GCA_034211315.2. Taxonomy (NCBI): domain Eukaryota; kingdom Metazoa; phylum Arthropoda; class Insecta; order Diptera; family Culicidae; genus Aedes; species Aedes japonicus. Next base: position 117,627 of record JASCZW010005591.1, read on the forward strand.
CTAGGTGGCATTATTCCCGGGTGATGCGATGTGAGACCGGCGGTCGTAATAGTAGGTGTGGGAATAGCAAGGTGAGTTGGCCATGGTTTCGATATGTATGTATATGTATGACTATGTATGTGTATGTTTGTGTATGTATACATGTGTATGTATGTGTGAATGTTCATTTAATTTTATAATGCATAATATATATATGATCACATCACTTATCAATGTGAATCCTGATCCATCGAGCCCTACCCTACTAACATAGAAAAACCTCCTTCCTGTGACCTTTGTGGGGATGCAGAGGTAAACACGGTCCCTGATTGCAAGGACGTGGCCGGCGCCGTTATTGATTATTAAAGAAATTGAGTCACTGAAACGTGTACAGTGAGAATGGTCGGTACTCCCAGCCCCATTCAGTTGATTCATTGTGCAATTTCACTGATTCTGATCAATCACGGAGTAGCAACCATCGATACGTGCAGTCAGTCAAGCTAAGCTAAGCTTCAACACCCGGTAGATAAGGTGCTATACACGGAAGAAACCACGGAAATTGAGTATTTTTAAACTTAAAGTTGAGTACTGTTGTTGAACTGGAGAGATGGGTAAATTTGATTCTGCACATTAGGTAAACATTACTCAATGGGTGCGTACTTCATTGACAACAAATTTTTGAGTAAAAATGGAAGTCATTTGCATACTTTTATTATTTGAAGTATATTAGATTTAAAAACCGAAAAACAATAAATATGTTACGGTATTAAACTAGCCGTTATTGTTAAATATTAAGAAACAACAAAATGAATAAAATTATCAAGTAAATTTATGTTTTTATTCTATCACTCACGAGATAGGCACTTTATTTTAAAAGTTGTATAACATTTACTAACTAATCGTGCAGAAAAGTTCTCTTCTTTGGTTTTTACAAGTTTTATTGCATTCGGTTAAATTTATCCTCCATAAACTTTGTATACAGTTACTCAAATTTGAGTTCTATGGCATATACTCAAATTTGGCTTCCCGCACCGAACTCTAGAGTTGGGTGAAATGAACTTAATTTTGGGGGCTTTGTTTCTTCCGTGTACGTTTTCTTCTTCCGAGCCTTGCAGCTGGAAATGTTTGCCTTCCGAGATGGTGAAGCGAGAATGCACCTTAAGAGCATATTCTGTTGATATGATCGACCACCTGGTAATCATTATCCTTATTGCGTTGTAGATGGTTGTGGCCTGTTTGGGAATTCATACTCTATTATTTCCGATAGACGTCTAGGCCGAAATAGTGCTAATTGAACGATAGACCAGCATTGGGAAATAAACATGTAAGATAATTTTATTGTTAACTCTTTAGATAGCATTTGGTGGCCCTAAAAAGGACCGTTTGGTTTTAATAATGATACGGCCCTAGTTGTATTTTCTACGATGGTTGAACCACATACATTCGCAAAATAATTTGATTCCTATCGAATGATTGAAATTTCAAACAGCACAAGAGATAAATTCAACCAAACAAACTCTTTAATTAGCAAACCGATTTGGTCGTATCAGAAAAGGACGGAAATAGTTGACGGGGGAGAAACATTGTTCACGGTTGAACTTGGGGTTTCTTCTTGGTATTCTTGGTTCAGCTCCTCGTCGGTGCGTGTCGCCATCTGCAGGTGACGTGGGCTGATTCTTGTCCCGTTGTTGTCACGGGCGGCTTTTCCCATCAACTCGTAGGCTTCAGCAGCCTTATTTCTCGCAGCGATGTTGACGGGAGCATCGGCCCAAACTGCCAACTGCACCAACTTCTCTGGATAACGAATGCTCACCAGTGCACCCTCCAGTATGGTAGCACGCCTACTGCGTTGCTACAGCACATTTTGCTCTGCACAGAACTACGACTACCGTAAGACTGTATCAAATTTTCATTCAACGAAGTCAATGTGATACTAAGTGCATCAAAGGGGACGAACTTCAGTTTTTAGGCCACAATAATTAGTTTTAATTAGTGCACGCTAGACGGACGATTTTCTTAACAGAAATGTTCCTAATTTGCTAGCCACTGCCAGCAACTAATCCGGTATGCACAACTAGGAACTAAAACGAACTCAACTACATAGTCTAGTCGGTCTATGACGTGTCGCAATTCGGCTCGAATTATCCCTTCTAAAATTTCGTTAGATAGTTGTTCAACGGTCTTTGTGATATACTCCTTTTTATCTCACGGAAATGTTACTAAATTTTCGTAAGAAGCTGATCTAATCAAAAATTGAGTTGATCCACTGTTTAATGAAAATTGAGTAACACATCCTCTTGAGGGAAAAGAGATAGCATACAATTGTACTCAAAAAATTGGAGTAGAAGAAGCGAGCGTGGGCAACGACTGCTCGCCGGTGCACCATCCAAGGTGCTTGCTGCCGCTAACTGCGTGCGAACAGCCACCGCACAGCCCGACGACTGTTGTAAGACTGAGTCGAAAATTTCAGCTAAGAGCTGGTATGCTCGCGGCGTCGGATGCTATTGTACAAAAGAAGGCGGTACCAACGAAGGCAATGTGATACAAATTGCACCCAAGCGGGACGAACTCTCTGTTATTGCGCCACAATAATTAGTTTGAATTAGATAGCACGCCAGATGGATGATTTTCTCAACAGAAATATGCCTAATTTGCTTCCCACCAACAGCAACTAATCCGGTACGCATAACTAGGAACAATGGCGAACTCCACCACATGGTCACTGATGTGTTGCAGTTTGGCTCGAATTATCCCTTCTAGACTTTCGTTCGTTTGTTGTTCAACGTTCTTTGTGGTATAATCGGGGTCGCGACGATTAATGATTGCCATATTCAGCCGTGATGTCGTAATTGAATTAACAACAGCACTATAGAAAAATTCAACCCAACTCTTTAGTTGGTAAACTGATTTGGTCGTCCTGATAAGGACGGATTTAGTTGACGGGGAGAAATGTTTTCGATTCCACTTGGGCTTTCTTTTCTTCGTTCGGCTCCTCGTTGTTGCGGATGGCCAGCTGCAAGTAACGTGGATGAATCTGGTCTTCTTTGTTTTCACGGGCGGCGTTTTCTAGAACGTGCTCGCAAAACACGTCTGTCGCATACGGATGCAGTATAGTAGTAAAATTGTTTTTTATTTATCCATTTTGTTGTCTTATATACTAGTTTTACAGATTAAGTGTTTCAGCCCATTGGGCTCTTCAGCTTTGTTTAATCTTTTATGTGTTTAATGTGTTACGTGTGTGTTGTGTTCTAATTATTTTTGTTTTCCAGTTCAGCCCTTGGGGCATTGTTTGTTAAAATTTGATAACCTACCTAAGCTACAACTAAAACTACAATTTGAAAATCCTAGGGGTGGGGAACCAGATTCCGAATGATCTGGTGATCCGATGTCAGGCAGCGTGCCCTGTACCGATTGATAGACTCACTAAAGCGATCGTCGAGCATTTTTATCTCGGCCAGACGGTGAACCTCTGATGTTCTTGTCCTCGGAGGGGTGTTCAGGATCATCCTGAGGAACTTATTTTGAACACGCTGAAGTTTCAGGTGATGTGTTTTTGCGCAACTCTCCAGATTGGCATGCCGTACTCAATGACTGGAAGTATGATTTGCTTATAGACAGCAAGCTTGTTTTTCAGGGATAATGTAGACCTTCTGTTGATCAATGGGTACAGTAGCTTCAACAGAACGTTACACTTTGTGACAGTTTTGTCAACCTGTTCCCTGAAGATAAGCTTGCTGTCTAGAGTGACACCAAGATAGACAGCTGATTTGGTCCATTCCACCGTTGTGTTGTTCAGGCTTATTTTACAATTCTCAGGCGGGACAAGTCTGGGAGAATTAGAATGGGGAAACAGGATGACCTGGGTCTTCGCTGCGTTGATACAAATCTTCCATTCAGTGAAGTATTCTGACAGAACATTCAGGCTTCGCTGCAGTTTCGCGGCAAGCGCTCTTATTACCCTACCATTGTGGACGACTGCGGTATCATCGGCGAACAACGACAGAGATCCATTTTCAGGGAGCGGGGTATATCCGAGGTGAATAGATTGAAAAGAAGTGGACCTAATATACTTCCCTGCGGAACACCGGCGGAGATCTCCTGACTACCGGAAACTGCACCATGCAACGAAACACGGAATGTCCTGTCAGAGAGATAGTTTTTAATAATCTTCACCAGGAAGATTGGAAGATTGTATCGCTTGAGCTTGTACACCAAGCCATCATGCCACATTATCGAAGGCCTTCTCGATATCGAGAAGGGCCATAGCGGATGTTTTCGAAACAGACTTGTTCCGCCTGAGGATGTTCATGACTCGATTAAGTTGATGGACTGTTGAGCGACCATGCCGGAAACCGAACTGCTCATCCAACAGGATATTGAGCTCGTCAGCAGATGTTAGAAGCCGACGGTAGATCGCTTTCTCAAACAGTTTAGATAGACCTGAGAGAAGGCTGATTGGTCTGTAGCTTCTGGAACATGAAGGATCTTTCCCAGGTTTCCGAATGGGGATGACTTTGGCTGACTTCCAGCACGATGGGAAGTAAGCCAAGACGGAGGCATTGGTTAAACACCACCGCCAGATGGTTGTAGAACTGGGGGCTCAATTGCTAGAGCTCCAAGTTCATGATGTTGTCGAAACCTGGGGCCTTCATGTTCTTTGAGGTCTTGATATAAGTCAACAATTCGTCAGCTGAGATCTCCAAATCTTCGGAGAAGTCGTTAGGACTTTGGTCGATGTTAGTTATAAGCGCGCTAACGGCAGCTTCGTGTGGACTGACGATGTTTTGACCGAGATTGTGAGAGCTGACGAAGTGTTGACTTATCTCATCAGCCTTCTCTGCAGGTGTTATCAACCGATCCCTTGAGTCATTGACGTCTAGTGGGATCAACGGTGGAATGGGCCTTGGCTTAGTTTTCAAAATTTTTGTCATCTTCCAGAACGGCTTAGCACAATCTGGAAGAGAGCGGATCTTGTCGGCAAAATTGTCATTCTTAAGGTCCACCATTCTGGCCTTAATCATTTTGGTCATTCGATTACAGTGACGTTTGAGCGTTGACAAACCAGTTCGCTGGTATTGCCTTCGAATGGCGTTGCGCAGTTGAATAAGTTCTTTAGTGGGTCTATCAATGGGTACAGAGTCACTCACCTGATCAATCACCGGTACATGTTGCTCCCGGGCCTGGGAGATCGCTTGCTCGATGTCCTGCAGCTGCCGTTCGATGTCATCAACCGAATCAAGGTGCACGTTGAAATCGACCGAGTCGTCGACATGTTGTCGGAACCTCTCCCATCTGGCACGATGGTAGTTCCGTCTGGTGATCCGATGCCGGTTGACCGATGAGCCAACTTCGGCCACCACAGGATAGTGGTCCGAGCTGAGCTCCTGGTGTACTACCGGTTGGGCGATGTTGTTCCCCATGTTGGTGAGGAAGATGTCGATTGTCGAATGGACCCCGGATCTGCTCAACCGGGTGGGAGTATCCGGGCCCAGGACGGTGTAATGTCCCTCTTCCAGGTCTTCCTGCAGTACTATTCCGTTCCGGTTCCGCCGGGCGTTCCCCCAGGTTTCGTGTTTCGCGTTTAGGTCGCCGGCGATGATAAACTGCAGTCTTCCGAAGAACACACACACTTGTGTACATGGTGTTCAAAAACGACGTTTTCTTTGAACACACACCCGCTCTTCGTTGTTCATTGATGTTCATCTCAAACATGCCCCAGCCAAACATACACATGCACATGCAGTGATAACACGTGTTTCAAACTTGATGTTCAAACACGGTGTTTTTACACAGCTACCTACAGAGTGTACAGAACAGCAGAACAGAGGTAAGCGCGTGTGTATTTCATTGGAAAATCGTGTCTGCTCATTGGCGTTTGCGATGCGGGACAGAACCAAAACACTTCCTCTTTGCCTCACGTCACATTGAAGTCCGGAAATTTTCATTTAGAATTTTTGAGTAAATAGTTCAAGTATCATTCATTAATCAGGTTCCGTTCTAAAGGATGGAGGGTTCAGACTTTAGTTGAAAACAATGTATAAGGTGTACGCTATCCATTGGATGGTCCCTTATTAGTTTTGCTACATAGTATTATATAGGCCATTCATAGGCGTAGCCAGGATTTGAAATAGGCGAGGGCAAGCTTTTTTTAGAGAGAGAGAGAGAGAGAGAGAGAGAGAGAGAGAGAGAATTACATCGTCTTCAACCACTTGTGGCACACACTGAACACTTCACAAGGACAACCCAACGCCTCGTTGACCATTAGAGCAGGGACATTTTCAAGTTCCACCCACTGGAGCGGGAGTTCAAGCCCGGTTGGATTATCTTCTCTACTCTCACCCAAAGTACTTTATAATACCCGTAAAATTTTGGCAACAAGATTCAATTACTTTAAGACTTGTTCTGGAATTTAAAAAAAAAGAAAGGATTTTATAAACCTTAGATTTTCCACATGTTTCAAAACCGAACTGCATTAAATAGCAACCATGCTACAATCTAGCGGGTACTGTCATGTGTCGAAATATTCGCTTTACAGTGGTGTTGGATTTTTGTATAGCATAACCACCGAGTTTGTTAACAGTTGTACTGAAAATGTACTCTTCCTCTACGACCCTCTCACCCACACTGAAAATTATTTTTTTCTTTTATTACGAAATCAAAGTTAGGACACATCTATTTGATGATTTCTGGATCGAAATTGAATTGTTCTTTTCGAAAAGCTATATTCGTATTCAATGCGGCACGCGTAACTGTCAAAAGCACGAAGCTTTTGTTGACACAGAAAGAACATTCGTTCGTTGTACGAAAACAACACAAAGTGCTACGAATATGTTTTTGTCAGTAAAAAAGAATCGTCTCCCTGGTGAATGCAGGATTTACTGACAGATCTTTTATATCGACTCAGTATAAAATTTAAAAAAAATGTAATGTTTCTGACATGAGATTCGGACTTTTATGGCAAGATCTCACTAGGTCATGGTGACTCGTTACAAGTTACTTGATTATTAAGTATGAACTTATAACTCTCAATAACGCTTTAATTTTTATTTTTGGATAAATCAATTATTCCAGCCCACCCAAGCGGTAAAACCAACATGTATCAGTACGATTGAAGAGAAGCAGCAATTGGTTGATCTTCACAAAATTCATTTCGTGCATTGATAAAAAAGGTTTAATGATAGCATATTATAACCATTAAGAATGTTTCATACAATTTACGAGATATTTGTTCTATGTACAAAATCCATGTTTAAGAAACGAGTGGAAGCTTACGTACGGAAATACATTTTCAGTGCATATATTGACAAAGCAACACCGCAAAAGTACAGTGTTTAACACTCCGTGCTCACAACGCTTCAATAGAACATTTTTTTTATGGTTGTTCAAAAAATAAGTTCGTTTGTTTCTTTCAATTACATGCTGGAAATGACTATACTTACTTTTAAAAAATTCGAATGTCCATTTATGGTACTACTAGATAACTATTAATCAAAGAACTGTTTTAAACTTCCAATAATTAAAAAAAAACAATGCCCACCATGTGCTCTAAACTCACCAGCAATGCAACTTTTTCCGAAATCAAATTTTGAACGAGAAGTAATGAATATCGAAATTGATAGCAGCTTTCTTCTTGGTTCATGCAAGTGTTCTTGACTTTTTGTGGTATGTATTTAATGGATGAACTTCTTTTCAATGAAATTCGCATAAATTGTTCTTAACAAGCTCCTATTTTCTTGATACAGTTGTAAAAATTTAAAGTTTACGAAAAAAGAGGTTGCTTCGAGCATTGGCTATGAAAGGTTGTGTCGATGCTTTATTAAGCCCTATTTTGCTATCAGGCATGGCACGTTTCGTATTATTTCGGTTATTCAAGAGATCGAGTGTGCAAAGAAAAAAAAACAACAAAAATGTGTCCTGGTGAGATGTGGTGGATTGCGGGAGGGTGGACCAATTAATTGTGATCCATAATATTGGTTTGCCATGCTTGCCGTACTACCATATCCTGGAGCAAGTAAATCACTATTCCCTTTTGTAAGTGGCTCCAACAGTATATCTACTGTTGATATGAAAACGCTCAAAAAAGAAATCGGTACTTTGTAAAAATATTTTACTAACCGCCGCGTGAAATCAGCTTATCGTTTACTAAAAACAACCCAATCATGTTATTCAACATTTTAATGATTTCTCGTGAACGTGCAGTAGCGATCTTGGCTTCCATTAAAGCGAGTATCACGCCAACACATTCCTATCCTTTCCTTATTTGACCTGCATTCATGCTAGGCAGGTGCCAATTATTGCCTTAGTTTGAGATCAACAGTTTTTATATATTGAGGATTTATGCTAGTCCCACGCATCATATTTTGGTTCTCTGTGTAATAACAGCTGATCTGGCAGCAACAAAGTAGCAACCACGGGCGGACAATCATGCTTATTATCTTGCACATGCCTATATAAACGGATTAAATCTTTGAATAGAATAGGACAACTGCAACTTTTCGCTCTGATAAGCATGCTGACTTGCATACTCACACGCTTATTGAATGACTGATTCGAAAATCGGATAATATCGTAGCATATCTATTAAAATATCTTGGATACAGAAACAATACTTTAAAATACTGAATCAAACTATATAGTTATTATATATTCTTAATAACATGAAACTACAGTACCGTGAAACAAAAAAGCATTGATTAGCGATGTAACATTGACCGATTTGGCCCATAACATGAATAGTTTAAATAAACATTTTCGATTTATAAACATTTTCGAAAACTATAACATTGATTTAAATATTCGGTTTGTTGTTTGCCAAGAACTGAAAATTTATTTGATTTTAAAAGTTACCATTAAAGGTTACCGTCAAAAAGTTACCATTAAAGGTGTAAAATATCTCTATTTTTTGGATACGTTAGGTTAGCTAGGTTGTATTCTTGATTAAAGGGAAAAGAGTGTCATTTTTAACCGTTACTATTTGAAAAAAAATCTCATACATGTCCACTTTTTGCACATTTTTACTACTTCTTGTTACAAAATCAAGACAACTTCACGCTTTTTCATTAAGGCAAAGGGGCAATCTCACAAACCTTAAAAAATATATAATAAAATTAAAGCAAACATTATAATTCTAAAACAAAAATCAAAAGTTAGGGGGGCAACGGCCCCATCCTGCCCCTTGGCTACGCCTATGAGAGCCATTGAAGTTCAAAAGTCAAGAACTAGCGACATGATGATGGTTTCAAAATAAAATTTTCACGGTGACGTTATGTAGGAAATGTTTAAAACATTTGTATCCGATGTGAACTTAAAAATCAGGGACAAAAAGATTGTTTCATGTATAGTTCGGATAGTTTCAATAATGGTTGTGCTGATGTTTTGCTAAGTTGTTATGGGACGCAAATGGAAGTCAAAAGTTACTCGAAGTAAGCTGTCAAATCTTGTCCCACCCTAAATTGTATCTAAATTTTTTTCTTATTTTGATCTCAAGAGCAATATTTCAGAATATCTTTATCATACAGTATTGAAGAGTTTTTATTAATGTTATTGAAAAAAAAGGTTAAAACAATGTCAAAGCCTTGCAATGTAACAACAAAACGCAATTTAATTGCTCTTATTACGAATTTTTGATACTGCCAGCGGTAGAAGATCTTGGTTACATCTTATGATCATCATGTCATTCAGCAAATCAGCGGACATTCGCAGCCGTCGTTGATCGAGAAGAATTTTCACTGCAGAGAAGCAACGTTCTACTGACACCTGAGTTGCTGGAGCAGCCAAAGCGGTCATGGCCAAGTCGTATAGCTCAGTATCTTCATATTGCTTTGATTGCCAATGTTGGATAATGTCCGTTGATATTGGAAGTCTTGTTTTCGCATTAGCCAAATGCAAAAGTGTTAATTTAAGATCAAGCTGAGATGTCTCACAGGAAGTTTTCGCTTGGTTACATTCTTCTGCTAGCATAGCATCAAATGCCTCTTCTTCGCCATTGCTAATCGATGCTCCATCCCGAGGCCCTTCCTTGTCAATTTCAGCATAGTTGTTGACTTTCAATTTTCGACGAATGGAATCCACTTTGAGTAAATGATCCTAAATAAGATGATATTAAAGAGAGAACAGTTGCAAAGTTAACCTTTTACTTCACAACAAGGCAAATTCAGAGGTAAAGTACCCAGCTTTTATCAAAAAAAAAAAAATTCAAATAGCTGAAACTTGTCCGGAATTTTAAGAACTGTTCTTAATTCTTGACTGCTGACTGGGTCATCTATATTATTCTGTACGTGGTAAAAATTTAGTAAAACACCTTTTTTGTGTACACCCTTTCAAAAACAACAATGGGCCGATGAATTCGAGCATTTCAAAATGATTCTTAATACTACCCGAGTATCACATGCGGTATTATGTTTCTCTCCGCGGAGTGGGCTGCAAAAATATATCATGTTATCACTTTTTTCCAAGTGGTGTCACAAAATAAAACCGCTATAAATTCTTTTTAGGTTATCTAGAATCATATTGATAATACATAATTTGATCACAATTGCGCACACTTTAGGATCATATGAGCCATTGTAAGTAGAGAAATAGAAGTTTTATAAATAATGTTCCAAACGAAGTGTTTTACTAAAATTCTTCAAACATAATACACATTTCGTCAATTACGCTTAAAATAATAATGAGTCTTAATTGCTTGATCATGATCAGAGAAGAAAAAATATTAAATAATAGATAAAGTTGCTCCTTGAGCTTTTTTGGGAATCAAAAAGGAATAGGGATTGGGTGAACGTCCCTTTCTAACATATCTCGAGTACTTTTTCAAATGGACGTAAGTAACATTTGGACGAAAATGAGAAAATCAGCATTGAAATTTTTTGAATTTATTTTTATTCCCATTTGAAAACCAGACATGTTTATCCCAATTAAATTCCACTAAATGACACATTGTTAAAATATATTACATCACTGTGCTTAAAAATTACACTAGGAGTGAACAATCAAGTTTCATTTAGAAAAATGTTTCTTACGACGGTCTGCAATAGAAAAAGATAATACGTCATTTTAATAAGTTAGTATGATAGATGGCATGTTACTTGCGTCAAAATTATACGTTATTCTGCAAATGACAATGTTGATACGTCGAAATGTTACGTCGTCGTTTTCATATTTCACAAAGATACGTCGAAATTATCAAAATGGCGTATTAGTAACTATAAATTAGAAGAAAAATTAGTAATCTCCATTTAATTCCAACTACCTTTGCTTATCTTCGACAGATACGCGTATTTCGTCTACAATGTGCAGACTTCTTCAGTGTCTCGTACTAATAACTCGACTGGTCGACCCAGTCGAGTTATTAGTACGAGACACTGAAGAAGTCTGCACATTGTAGACGAAATACGCGTATCTGTCGAAGATAAGCAAAGGTAGTTGGAATTAAATGGAGATTACTAATTTTTCTTCTAATTTATAGTTACAAGTATTCCACTAAACAGCTCAAACCCTCTAGGATTCATGGCGTATTAGTTTTTTCTGCAACAAAACGTTGTAAAAATATCTTTGCTTAAAATATCAATTTTTACTTAAGGGAAGGTCCATTAATTATGTCACGCTGTAAGGGGGGAGGGGGGGTTTTGGAAAACGTGACGATCCATACAAAAAAATTTGAAGGTCCATACAAAAAACGTGACAAGGGGGGGAGGGGGGGTTGTAAAAAGTCAATTTTTGCGTGACGTAATTAATGAACGTTCCCTAACCAAATCAAAATTTTTATCCTGGTGGTATAAAGCCTTTCACTTTCGCGTCGTTAAGAGGCATTCAAATGATATAACAATGATTCGCAAGTTTCATTTGAACACAAGCGGTGTATGTACATTATTCCCAAAAAGTGCAAAAGTGAGTTTACACCGTTTTGTAAACAGTTAGTAAAAACTTTCAGAAATAATCTATCAGAAAGTTCATCAAATGTGGGCATATATACATGCTATGAACAACGCGTTTGTTTACATTTTGTTACTTACGTCCTTTTGAAAAAGTACTCGAGATATGTCTCTTTATTTAAGTAGTTAAAAAGGGATCTTCAACTGGTGGACAGTGACCCATTACGAAGAGACATACATTTGTCCGACACTGTTAATACTTACAATAGCATAAAGTTTGTCCTCCTTCGAAAAAAATGGAGAATCCACAAAACACCATCGTTGGTCGAAGATCAGTGCAGCCTTAAAAGCTTTATTATTAAACATTTCCTTCATTCTGGCATCCAAAGCGTTGATAATATGAGTTGAAAATCGGTTTTGTTGATTTATTTTCATTCTCATTTCATATTGGCATTTTTTGAATGTTTTGAATGCATCTCCAAATGTAAAATTTTCTCGTTGGAATGTTTTTGTAGCATCAAATAGAGGTTCGAACGCTTCTCTATATTCTCTCATGAATTCCCATATTTCGTCACTTAGCATCAGTACTGAGCATTGTCTGCCGATGTCTTTGTAAAATCCTACATGGTTATGGATACTGTCGATCATGACCCAGGTTGATCCCCATCGCGTCTCACAATCAATTCGAGGCAGAGGAATCTTTCCTAGATCGAAGTATGTCTTAAATTCCGCTTTTCTTGTTGCCTTGACAAATTTACGGACCACTTTGAGCGAGCTTTCTGAGTCATCGTTTATTACGTCCTTGGACACAAGATTGAGGGTATGAGCGCCACATTTGATTTTCTTAATGCACCCTTCACTCGAATTTGCAAATGAATCCTCTAAATCCCGCAACATAACTTCCAGGCAAGAATCGTATTCATCAGTTTCATCGTCGGTTTCTAGTTCTCTAGTTTCTGTTCTAATCGCAAATTGTCAGAAGACTTCAACATGTTAAGACCATTATCAGTCGTAGCGGAGTAAACATTTAAAAGATTCAGACCGTAGCATTTGAGCACTTCTTCAATATGTTTTTTCAGGTTTTCTCCTGTTTGTCTATCATTCATTTCAAGCATCGACAGCGTTCGGACAACGATCTGACCATTTTCGATGTACTGAATATTTATTCCGAAAATTTTGCGATTATGGCGTGATGCACCATCATATTTGAAACAAACCATTCGGCTTTTAACTGCGGCTGTGATCAAAACACGAATTTGATTTGCCACATCTGAAATGGTCGAAACCATTGTCTTGGAACAGCTGGGTATTCCAAGAGCCCTAGCCAGAACACCAGCTGTTTTGTGGAAAGCGTCACTATCAAAAAAATTGAATGGAACGCTGTTAACTGCGGCCATTTGCACCAACCCGCAAGCAAAATCGTCAGGATTAATTTGGACAGAAATAGTTTTCATCTTTTTGGCTGATGATCCTTCGGAATGACCAACTTGACGGTCTAGCGGCCTTTTATATCCTTTCATCCCGATCTGTTGAGCGATGTTTGGGTGTTGTTGAGCTACATGACGCTTCAGGCTGCTTTCGGCTCCTTTTAACATGCTGTGGCATCCTTCCACCAAGCACTTGTACAGCTGAGATTCAGCATCAAGGTGGAAAAACCTTTCTTTTACATTCGTCATTTTGCCTGGTAAAGGATTAATTAAAATGCATATAATGTTATTATCGATGAATGGTGATGAACATAAAAACGTCTTTGGCAAACGGCACCATTTTGCTTATCAATGTCACTGTATAATGTATAAGTTTTTAAGAGAACTTCAGGGAAGTTTCGCAGAGAATTTCAAGGAAATTCTTCAGAGAACTTCAGGGAAGTTTTATGAGATTTTCAGTTAAATTATTCAGAAAATTACAGGGAAGTTTTTCAATGAACTTCGTGGTAGTTTTTCAGTGAATTTCATGGACATTTTTCAGAGAGCATCAAGGAAATTCGTCAGAGAACTTCATAGAACATCTCTAGAGAACTTCAGGAAGTTTTTCAGAGAACTTTATAGAAGTTCTCTAAAGAATTTCAGGAAAGTTTTTCAAAGAACTTAATGAAAGTTTTCAGAGAATTTCAGGAAAATTCTTCAGAGAACGTCAGAAAATTTCAGGAAACTTTTAAGAACTTCAGGGATGTTGTTCTGAGAACTTCATAGAAGTTCTTCAGAGAACTTCAGGGATGTTTTGCAAAGAACTTTAGAGAAATTCTGTAGAGAACTTCTGGCAAGGCTTTCAGAGAACTTCAGGAAAGCCTTTCAGAGAACTTAATGAATGTTTTCAGAGAATTTCAGGTAAATCTTTTAGAGAACTTCAGGGATGTTGTTCAGAGTACTTCATGGAAGTTCTTCAGAGAACTTCAGGGAAATTCTTCATAGAACTTCAGAGAAATTCTGTAGAAAACATCTGGGAAGGCTTTCAGATAACTTCAGGGAAGCCTTTCAGAGAATTTCAGGGATGTTTAGCAAAGAACTCCTGGAAAGTTTTTCATCGAACATCAGGGAAGTTCTGCAGAGAACTTTAGGGTAGTTCTGCAGAGAATTTCAGGAAAATTCTTAAGAGAACGTCAGGAAAAATTTTCAGAGAACTTCTGGAAAGTTCTTCAGAGAACTTCAGGAAGTTTGTCAAAGAACTCTGCAGAGAGCTTCAGGGATGTTGTACAAAAACATCAGAGAAGTCTTTCAAAGAACTTCAGGGGAGTTCTTCACAGAACTTCAGGGAAGTTCTGCTGAAAACTCTAGGGAAGCCTTTCAGAGAACTTTAGGGACGTTTAGCAGAGAACTCCTGGAAAGTTCATCAGAGATCTTCAGGGAAGTTCTGACGAGAACTTCAGGGTAATTTTTCAGAGAAGCTCAGGGAAATTTTTCAGAGAACTTTAGGAAGTTCTGCAGAGAATTTCACGAAAGTTCTTAAGTTAACTTTAGGGAAGTTCTCCAGAGAACTTAACAGAAGCTATGCAGAGAACTTCATGGAAGTTTTTCAGAGAACTTCAATGAAGTTCTTCAGTGAGCTTCAGGCTAGATGTTTATTTTGTGGCTAGATGTTATTTGATATTAATATTCGAAGAACATTTAAACCAGTTTAATGTTAACATCTGTGTTTGTCATGTTTGCACTGCAGAATTATTTTTTTTATAGAAGCTACACAATATTGTCATTTGCCAAATATTGCTCACTCTTGTACGAAATACATGCAAAATTAACATTTCTTACCTCGAAGACCCATGAGAAAATCGATCGTTTCAAATTTCCCATTCACTTCCCAATAGTATTTTGAATAACACAAGTAATCCAGTAACAGTTTTGTACTGTTATAAATTTTTTCAGCAATCACTAGAATAGAAAGATGCTCACTTCCAGTTTTCAGCAGAACAGCTTGCAATGCTCTGTTGTCCTGTTAAGTGTCCACTTTCATTGACTGGATTCTTTAGATCCGCCTTAATCAATTTTTCAAGTAGTACACGCAGCTATCTGACAAACTTTTCCCGAACACTATTATTACGTTGGTGACAGATGGTTTGGCCACTTTAAGGGCTTATGCTGAATCATTCTTGATGACAGTCATTACCTCAACATTTAAAATTGCTATAACTCAGAGTCGGTGCTAGATATTGAAAATTTAATCACATCTGTTTGTATGCTTACTTGTTGTGAGCAATCTGATAGAGTTCGATTCGATGTTCATTCACTAACAATCGAGGTTTATCAATTGGAAATAGCAAGGGGAGTTTGCGAGAGCGAGATAAAAGATAGAAAAAAAATACATGGAGCAGCGATTCACCTTAAGTAAATTGTTTAGAAATTTAGATCATTTGATCAAAGGAAGAACCACGAATTGAATTTGAACAACTTTTCTGGTAACTGACCAGTTCTCGGCTTCCACCGTAATCAAAAAAGTATTTTTTAAAGTTTTAAACATTGTTAATCCTGCATAGACATATCGGTCCGCGGACGAAGTAGTTCTTACCTTTATGTTACTATCTTTTCAACTTGAATTCCCTACAAATCTGCCATTTCTCTATATATTTTACTTATACATAAACACACTGGGATATATGCCACGTGACGAACGCGTTAAAGATCCGCTTGAAAACACCGTATAAATCACGAAATCCGCATTAAAACGAAAGAAAAATCTGCTGCAAGAACGAAGATACCCGCATAAATTCCAAAATCTACGTAAACTTGTTGCTGAAAAAACGACTCCAGTGAACTCTTCTTATGTCTCATTCAACACCCAATTCTGTCATATATGCAAACCATAATATTATATGAATCATTGTTTCGTCCAGGGCTTGACCAGGCCTAAGTTGTTATTTTTATTTTTGAGACAGGAGGCTTGATTTTTGAATTTCTACCTGTAAAGCAGTTGAACTGAATTTTGGCAACAAACTAGAAATAACCTGAATTTTCATCTGTAATAAATTCATAATTTTTCATTCACCACTTTAGAAGCTACATGCAGCATTTACGACGACCACCTTTTTATTTCCATAGATAAGGTCATGTTGATGAGTTTGAATAACGATCTGTAGTAAACTGATTTTAAAGCGATCCGTACTTCAAAAACTCAAAATTCAGATCCTTAAATTTGAGCATTATTTATGGAAACCTATAGGTGGTCTTATTCTTTGTCGTTTTGGCTTCTGTATATTTAAGAAAGCTGAATGTAAAATTATGGATTTCATGCAGATGCAAATTTTGGCTACACGCCTGGATCACAGCCAAAATTTCAGCTCAATTGGTTCTCGGAAAAATTAAAGACAAGCCCTCAATATGACCATTTTGTATGAAAATCTGGCTTTGGTCTTATTGTATTGTCCTTCACTGTATATATTGAAATTTACTTACAAGCTGTAGATCGGTGTGTCAAGATTCTAGGTCAAAAAATAAAGGTTCTGCGAGTAAAATACAAATTATTCACTGCTTCCGCAAATCACAACGCACTCTGCACTGTTGTTGCTTGAGGTGAAAACGCACATAAAACTGTACCTACTGATCGAACATCGTGTACGAACACCGTGTACGAACATCGGGTACAAACATCGTATGCACACTATGCAACCACATTACGAATACACACAAGGCATATTTTTAAACACATGTTCGGGAAATGGATGAGTGTGTGCAAACGCGAAAACTGGTAGCACAGCATGAACATGTTTTTTTCAAACACAGTGTTGTATGTCCAATTCCGAAGACTGATAAACTGTCCATGTCTGCGTGTTAGTTTACGGATGTCGTTTCGTAGCACCGTTGTTGTTCCATTGGCGGTGCTGGCTTGCTTTGGACAATAGGCCGCGATGATGCTGATAGGGCCGACGGCAGATTTCGACCTCAACTCCGATGGCTTCGATAGACTGCAGCTGGAAGCTGGCAAGCATGGGCGAGTTGATGTTGTTACGCAGGGCGATCGCAACTCCTCCTCCATTAGAGCCGCTTCGATCAAGTCGCACAATCCGGTACCCGGGTATGAAGATGCTGTGTTCCGGCAGAGATGTGTCTCGGTGACGATGGCGATGTCGATGGCCTTCCTGTTAAAGAAGTCACCGAGCTCAACACTTTAGTTCCGGATGGAACAAGTATTCCAATTTAGGATGCTGATGGTGTGATTATGGTACATATTTGAAGATAAATTTCATCGTCACGGATGTGGCGGCTTTGAGCTGTTCCTCCTTGGAGCGGCAGGAACGTAGTTGGCGGTAGAGCTCTTGAACGAGCTCGACCATTTGCTCCGTGTCGTAGAGCTGTCCATCGATGGGTGGTTGCGTGGAGGTACTGCTCGGATTGCCCCAGCCTGGAGGAGGAGCCGGCATGGGGCGGCGGCGGCGGCTGCGAATCGTTGTTGAACGGATGCTGACGGGCGGTTTGCATTGCGATGGTTCAATGGAACCGGTGGCAGATTCGGCACTTGATACCGGAGTGCTGGAAAGTTCTCCTCGTCCATTCCAGGATGGGAGGCGGCGTTGACCAGGCCGGGGCTCGGTGGACGCCTGCTTGCGGATGGCCAAATACTCCGCTCGTTTTGAGACAGGCTCGGTTGCTGCCTTCGTGGTTAGCGCCACAGTTGGCGCACTTTGAAGAAGGCACCCTCATCCATCGGGGCACAATCCATGGTGGTGTGCGCTCCAGCACACTTTCCACACCGGGGCTTCATGTGGCGGTTTCGGGTCCCATGACCAAACGCCAGACACTTACCGCACTGTGTCACGTCGTGATGTTTTGGGCGGTACCGGTCCCTCGATGATGATATTGGAGATGGCCCGTATCTTCTTGAGATCATCCATTGTGACGGAACCTTTCTCCAAATGGACCAGATACAGTTGGTCCCGATGGTTTCCTTGCTGCTGGCGCCTGATAGCGAACACCTTCAATGGTTTCAATGCCACTGCCTGCAGCTCGGCAAAGACGTATTCGGAGTGTAATCTGGGAGGCCACGCAGAATCACCTTCATCGGCTTGTTTCCGGGAACATCGTGCGTAAAAACTCGTGTTGCTTAGCGATCAGATGAGCGCCAGCGGCGCGCAGTACTCAACTTCAGTCGAGCACATTATCTTTATGCCCGTGCTGCACTGAGCTTATACATCGGAGTTAGTTTAATTGCCGCAGGCTCCGTCTTGAGGCGCAGCAATGTTCTTCGACGTGGTGAAAAGCGGCGGGATTCTCACCTTCTTCGGTACCTCCTGTACCGGGAGCGCAGCAAAACGATTGCTCGCTGGTAAACGGGCGTTTGGATCCGATGTGTCGGCGTCGTCGTACCGTTGCCGCTTGGAGCAGCTCGGGGTTGTGCTTGCGGGAGCTGATGCCGCCGGCGTGGTTGTCACCACGTGTTGGCTTTTACGACCCATTGCGACGGCAATGGGTCGAGCGGAAAATGCTGCACACTCTTGCAGTAGCTTCTGTTTGGCTTGCCAACGCTAACAAGCTAGCCAAAGCTGGCGAAAATGTCACGAACCGGACGCGCAATTGCGAGAAAACGAACGAGGTGCAAAAACGAGGAAAAAAAAACTTTGAACCGAGAGAGCGAAAAACACGCCCGTACGTGTCGCTTGAACGATACTGAATGAGCATACGGATGCACAGCGAGAACTGATTATTGGTGTTCGGTCGTTCCCACGTGTTCCATAATTGCTGGTAAGGTTACTGTGGCAGTATGAACCAATCAGAGCGTAGCGCAAATATGATGTCATTTTCGACCAATAGCTTCGTGCGTTCAGAAATTTGTGTGGGACGGGGAAAAGTTATTTTGAAGAAGAAGAAGACATTTGTTACTCGTTTCCTATGACCTTGCTAGGGGAAACACATGTTTTAACCTGTTGATATGCAAATTTGTATGGGAGCAAAAGAAGGTCATTTTCAAATGAAAAATTGAACTATGTACTTATACTAATTGAACTTCATTCAAATTTTGATGCGAAAAATTTGTGAGTCTTTTGATAAAATGATGCATGAATGAAGTAATTCTGTTCAGTCGAACGAGAGTTATAAGCGTTCAAAAACCTTTCACTTTTGCGTAACGCTCTCATTTTTCATAATTTTGAAACGGCGCCCGGTATAGAAAAGAAAAACGTAGTCCTACGTTAAAACCGCGTCGAAGACACAGACAAAGAGTAACGACACCTAATGATAGGTAACGCAAGTTGTGACAGTTTAGAAGCATATACAGAGCAGCGAGGTATCTATATACACCGTGTCCAATATATTCTCATACACTTTTTCCTTGCATTGGTGTCGTGTACTACTCAACAAGCTTCACGTATGTGTTGGTATTTTCAGAAATTTGAAAAACATCGGAGTAAAGCGGGATTTTGTGTACCGAACCATCCGAAGGTACCATGACACCTGCTCGTTAAATGGCTGGAAGAGATCCGGTTGTACTCGTACTGTGCGGACTGCACGAGTTGTTAAAGTGGTCAGGGAACGGATTAGACGAAAATCACAGCGCTATGTACGAAAAATGGCCGTAGATCTGAGTGTTTCGAGATCGTCAATGCACAATATACTGCAAAATGATCTCGGATTCCAAGCTTTCAAGAAACGTAAGGTTCGCGGAGTTTCGGAAACTTCCAAGCAAAAACGACTCGAAGGAGCACGTCTGCTCTTCTCGCGGCACGGTGGGGAAGAATTTATCTTTTCCGACGAAAAGTTATTCATCTTACAACAATCCCACAATGTCCAGAACAACAGATTGTGAGCTCTCTCTTCGAGAACTGTTTCAGAGAGTGATAGGAATATTCCACGGCTCCAAAGTGCTGCGTCGGTGATGGTTTGGGAAGGAATTTTAAGCGAAGACAAATTACCACTGGTTTCTATCGATAAAGGCGTTAAAGTGAATGCCCTGTATTATAAAACGGGAGTTTTGGAGAAATTTGTAAAGCCATATGTACAAGAGGTGTATGGAGATGATCACTATGTGTTTCAGCAAGACGGAGCGCCATCGCTTTTTGGACAAGAATGAAAATTATCGATTTGAAATAAATAGAGTTTTATTTTGTATGAGAATATATTGGACACGGTGTACTTCTCATCGTGCGGGATTGTCAAAAAACGAATCCCAACGCAAAATACGAGACATGGGAGTATGGGATTATCCGTGATGAAGGTCAGATTTCGAAGAATAAATCGCTGATCGATCTGGAAGAGGACCAAAACTTCAGGATAATCCGGGAGATCAAAGAAAATCCATGCATCACCATCCGAGCAGTGAAAGATAGGCTGAATCTATCGATTACTGATCGAATAATTCGACGACATTGCTGAACATGGTTTAAGGAAACTTTTTGCTCGCTGCAATTATCAACAAAGTCAATAAGGCAAAACAGCCCATGTTCGCAACGAGTCATATTTCCAAGTAACACAACTTGTTATAAACAAGTTGAAAATACTAATCCAGTGACAAATGCAGCTAATTGGTATTACTGAATAATACTTTATTTCATACTTTAATATGACGTTAAAAGGGCAAAAAGTGAGGCCTTACAGAACATGAAATGGAAAAAAATATCCGCAACATCGCCAAGCATGGGATATTAATACTAGTCCTTGGTGTGAAAGGTTTTTAGCTTCTTAGTTAAGCCAACTCCGATTACACTAGTTTATCAGCACTCGGTAAGCTGATCATCATTTCTTAAGTGAAATTTTATGCAAAGTTCAATTCCGGCAAAAAAAATTAATGTAGAACAGTTTTCGAGATATGTATGAAAGTTTATTTTTATATAAATGAACAAAAATGCATTAACTTAGAATGAAACATCTCCAACGTGTGTGATCCAATTTCAAATATTTTGCCATTAAATATAGCAAATTTAACACTGATTTTTATAACATCGAAATATTCTAGGAGTAATAGTTTAGGCGTTATATATAAGTATATATAACTTTTCTTTTTTATTACGATTTGAAAAAAAAAATGAGCTAAACATATGATTAGTACCAAAATACCGTCAACAAAAAAATATATTGCATATGTAGCTTAAAGCTAAAGAAAAAACTAAGGAAATTAGAGCTCAATGGTGAAAATCGGGGGAAAAATGAGGAAGTTATGCTGGTTTCAGATAAAGTGCAAAAATTCAGGAAAAACCAGAAAAATTGAAGATATGTCGCCCATATCTCTCTCTCTCTCTCTCTCTCTCTCTCTCTCTCTCTCTCTCTCACACACACACACACACACACACAAACTAGATTTGGTTTACCTACTGTTCTATTGTTCGGTCCCTGCCCTTCGGTTCAGAAAGGGGTATGGGCGCGTTCTGTCGAGTTGGTCGCTGCAGATTTCATGTGTGAATAGGCTGCCACATAAACGTTCAAAAATGCCTGAACCAAATGGACAGCTTGTAATGACCACTTGAAGATACGATGGGATATCATTGTCCTGATATTCCCAAATGTAGCACGTAGTAAAATGTTTTTATTGTCTTCTGAGTAAACGAGTGGAAACTCATCGGGAATGATCTCTCATATGCATCCGTCGAACCATTTTGAACGGCCGTTGTGAGAATATCACCATGAAAGTCTCACATGCGCATAGCATGTTACCAGTTACTAATGCTTCTCTCCTTTCTCCTGTTCTCTTTCCTATTCCATGGCCGAGAGCGGTGTCTTACACATTGTGAGTCTCGATATGCGCTACTAAAGTCAGCTCTTCAAAAGCAGAAACACCGAGACGATAATATGGACCCTACAAAGGAAGGTTGAAGCAGTAAGTGAGGAACGAGGAACCCTAACCAATTTTACTTATAGCCAAACAAGATTCAAGGTAAGATGATTTCAATATCAAGGTAAGAAAATCATGAATCCTAGAGGGTTTGAGCTGTTTAGTGGAATGCCTTGGCTATAAATTGAAGAAAAATTAGTAATCTACATTTAATTCCAACTACCTTTGCTTATCTTCGACAGATACGCGTATTTCGTCTACAATGTGCAGACTTCTTCAGTGTCTCGTACTAATAACTCGACTGAATTTTTCATATATTTATATAAAACTACATGTTGGGATAAAGGAAGGGACCATCAGAGTACCCGATTGAAGTGATTTGGATAGGAAGAGTGGAACTGCCAACTTCCTGTTTTTAACATTTCGTGAATAAAGGCAGGCTCTTCTCACCATCTAATGGGACTTTTACATTGGCGAGGGATCGGTCTTGGTGTGGTTTCTGCGAACTTGCCTCTCGAAGGAGATTCTCTCTAGACACCTGTAGCTTTGGGTTGCGCTTAGATGTATCTGCTTACGGACCCCCAATACGTGTTTGGCCCTTCAGACAGGACCAAGATGGAACATTTACCACAGTACAACCTTGATCAAAACGTTTAATTAAAGCAGTCCTGTGCTATAGGCAGTTGCCTTGCTACATTAGATGGTAGTTCACATTATCATCATCATCATCACCTACTGTTCTATTGTTTAGTAGCATATTATGGCACCTAATTTTTATAGCGTACGAACACCATGGATGCCAAAAAAGGAAAGGCAGAGTCGATCGGAGTCGATACATCACAAGTGAAATGTAAATTCAACAAATTAATGTACACACATCATAACATTTTTTTTGTTGGGGAATTTAAACACTACTGCGTCCATCAACACAAACTGTTTCCTTTGAAATTAAAAAAACCCTAAGCTACGTAGGAAAAAATGCTCTAATTCGGTCATATCAAAAGCTACAAAAGAAATATGCCATCAAAGTTGCTTGAAATTATTTATTCTACTTATGTATGCTTTATTCGAATAATATGTACCTATGATTTCAGCAACAAAAACAGTTAGATTCTCGATTTCTTTTAACATAAGGACCACCCTAGTTTTCATTCACACTTAAAGAAGCGCCTTGTTATTAGAAACAACTTTGTGGAAGACAATTTTGCTCCAAAACTTCAAACTTAGGCTAAAAATGTATCTTTCCAGCTAAATTCGCATTCTGAACCACTGTGCATTGGGTTTATTTAAATGATGAAGTACGACTACGCTACTAAATGTAAGCCTTTTTGATTGTACAAGGCAATATTCTC
Organism: Aedes japonicus; assembly: GCA_034211315.2. Taxonomy (NCBI): domain Eukaryota; kingdom Metazoa; phylum Arthropoda; class Insecta; order Diptera; family Culicidae; genus Aedes; species Aedes japonicus. The sequence goes on from JASCZW010005591.1 coordinate 141,013, forward strand.
TGAGTTAATATACTTTTCAATACAAGGTTTAAACATGGTTAGTCGACAACTGGAATGAAGCGTGCTTATCCGGCACCAGCCCAGGAGGCTGAAAGCCACTCTGATAAAGATACAAAAAAAACCTAACCATTTTATCCAACATCCCTGTGATTTCTCGTGGATATGCAGAGGTGTTCTCGGCTTCCAATAAAGCAAGTATCGCGTCAACATATTCCTACCCATTCCCTATTTGACCTGAATTCGGGCAAGGCTGGCGCTGGTATTGCTATAGTTTGGGATCACCAGTTATTACTCATTGAGGATGTATGCTAGTCCCAAGCATCATCTCTTGGTTCTCTGTGTCCGGCAATAACGGAGTAGCAACCTCGGACGTTCAATCATGCTCATGATCATGCTCAATACAAGGTTTCACATCTATGAATTTTTCAATTGTATGTAGCAAGAGATCAACAATCTCCTCATAGAAATATTTCCGATCGATTGGTGCATTTTTTTTTAAATCTTTGAAGCAACGACGGAAGTTTTAACGCTCAAAACCTGACCACTTTTCGTGACGGTTGAAATTTGTTTTTTTGTTTATTTTTATTTGTTTGTTAAATTGTATGAAAACAGTAAAGAAAACAAAGACGTAGTAGTACGTTGATGACAGATATCAAATTCGGTATGCGGTTCGGCAGGGTAAAATGCAAAACTACTACGTGGGGTGAAAAAGAACCTCCATGTGAACGAACAAAATAATTTTAAATGTTTTTTTTACATACATACAATTATTCCAGCGATTTCCCAACTGCTTGATCCCGTGCGAAGAGCAATTTTTCGGAAGGTCTGCAAAATACTCCTCCTTAGCGTCGATAATATCCTCACGTGAGCTGAACTTTTATTGATGAGCCATCTTGCGAATACAATTGAAGCCCTAAGTCCTTGATTTTAGATGTGGTTGTGATGCTCTTATGCGCCAGCGCATACCCCGTAACGCACCACGAAAAGGTGATCTACCAGCGTTACGGGTCATCCATACCTCTTAGGCCAAAGTCTCGAGATCAAGTCTTACACTCGGACAAGTTACAAAAATGCCCAAATGAAGTGTTTGGGTGAATACGACAGTAATCACATCAGCATTGGAAAAATTCGATAAATAAACAACATATTTGAAACCAGAAAATGAGTAGAAAGATTAAAAATTTCCATTTAATTCCAACCACCTTTAACGCTTATTTTGACCGATACGCGTATTTCATCTACTATGTGCAGATTTTTTTAGTGTCGTGTATTAATACTCGACTTCCAGTTGTTCCTGTAGTAACAGGTATTTCACTAAAATAGCTCACACTCACCAGGATTCAACATATTTGAATTGACAAATCTGAATGTGGCTTAAGGTGGACAAAACAGCGCTGACATAAAAATAATGTACCGTTCGAGAATGTTTTTCTTAAGGACAGAGTTACCAAGTATGTTGCGAAATAACGATGAAACAAAATTCCCCAAAACAGCTTTTGGCTTATTGGAATGTGGTCGAGTGACCTTGAACCAGAATGAGGATCCCGAATATTAAAACACAGAACTTATCACTGAACATGGTTAGGAAAAGGCTCACTCTATGGCACTAACAAATAATTCTAACCGACGATTGATTCCGGTTATCCGATTCGAAACGAACCGAATACTTCACTTTTTGATCTCACTTCAAAATACCAACCTTTTCCAGCTCAAAGTTGGTCACAAACAGGCATGCTGTTGGAAACCAGAGAACAGTTTCCATCCTTGACTATGTATCCATAACAACTATTCACCAATAGCATTGATGCCATCAGAAACGATAAAACTACACCTCGAAACATCGTTTGTTGATTAGAGAATATTCCTAACACTGCAAATATATTTCAAACACCGAACCGCACCACACAAACGATAAACTAAAACTGATCACCGCAAGGGTGAATCTGCTAAAGATAAAGCCTAACCAGCATCGCGAATGTGTTGCTGTTGTTGTTGAAGCACGTGGAAGAGATTTTAAGGTGGTGTCGCTTACCATCTCTCAACCCGGGGAACATAAACCTCTAAGTGGAACGCCGAAAGACAGTCGATTATGAAAAAAAAAAACATTTTTAATTAATGTTGAACGTTGCCAATATTGTTCATGTGAAGATGAACGTGCAGCTGATTGATGCTTAATTTATTGGTTGTTTTGAATTGGTTTGGTTTATTATAGTTAGTTCTCAATATTTTTTTGGAGTTGATTAAATGCTATATAAGTTAGTTTTGGCTGATGAATGTTAAAGTTGCTTTTTGTTAACGTTTGTATGAGTCTTCGTTAACGTCTTATATTGAACTGTGCACTGAAGACGTTAACGAAACAGTCGTAATACGTTAACAATTAACAACTCTGGTGACTTGTAATGTTTGATATTCTGGGGAGCTGTCGGTTACTTTAGTACGGCTTCATGCCCGCCTTAATATTGGCTTGAAATCTTGTAGTTGTTGTTGGTTGAACGAGGCCATGTCCAGTTTTGTCAAATGTACTGTATGGGATGTAATGTCAGCCTAGCACATTCATTCAGCCTGTGAACCATAAGCTCTGCGAAAAATAAAAAAATTGTGTACCATCATAATGATCAACTAAGTCTATTGTTATTGAGAATTTATTCCTTTCTTTAAGATCCCCCCTTACAGTTAAAATGACCAAAAATTTCAATTTCTTTATTTTGCATAAAAAGTTAGTAAATTTTCCGTAAAAAACGCACCTAAAGCCTTTTTTTAAAATTCCAAGTGTTTCGTTTCATCGTTTTTCGCAGACGGCTTTCAACGCGATTTTCTCAAAACAGCATTTTCGGAGTTTATGCCGGTTATAACTCGAAAACAAATTATTCAATTTGGATGAAACTTATAGGATTTCTTTATTATAGTATTACCTTCCATATGAATTAAAAGTGGTAGTAATATTTTTATTTTTAAACACGGAAAAAATGTGATAAAATGGCGGAAAATGTGGATTTTTTCGAAAAAGTTACGCCAAAAGCGCAAATTATTTAGTTTACTTCATTTTTCAATTCATCTACTAACTGTAAATGTAATCTATGTATTTTTTTTGGCTTAGCAGGTTTCAGATCGAGACTGCGACAGGAGAGCCGGCACAAGCAAAATGCAATGACTTTTTCAAAGTACTCTAACGGTCGCCATTTTGTTGAAAAAAATTTGAAAAAAATATTTTTGTATACTACATGGATACACAATTATATGAAATTTTTGATTGATTTGAGTAAAAACTTCTCCTTGAATTTTTTTTTCAAAAATGAGTTTTTTTCTTGTTTTAACTGTATATCCCCCCTTAAAAGTATACAATGGACCGAGGTTCACGATTTTCTCAATGTTTTAGGTGGCATGATCTCTCAAATTAAGCTGAACAGTTTTTCTGCACCATTTTAAAACGATTTAAATTTCACTTAATTGGATTCACATACTTTTAACGTACCCACATATACAGAAGTTAGTCACAAGTTTCATGTGCACCAAAATAAACAGTCATTTTACAGGAAAATCATGGAACCCATATAAAAAACATTTATTTTTCTGTGTTCCTTATTATGGCATGTTATAAGAGCTAAGTGTAAGTGTTGGTTGTTCTATCGAATTCTGCTAGTTGCCTTCTGGCGTTGTAGGCGGGAACATCTCGACACCCGTGGATCCAAGAAGTGGAAGAAATAGTGCGGAATAAATTTATACATTCTGCTGGATTTCTGGGCACGGCGGAATCAGTAGCAATTCCGAAGCCGATCGACTAGCCAATGAAGCTAGGAGGGAACAGGCCATCGGTATACCAATTCAGGAGAAGATGCTCTGAGAAAAATTAAACAACTGATACGTCATCGATGGTATAACCAGTGGTATGAGACACCCCGAGCAAAGGATTATACCAAATTGATAACAAGTTCTTTTACCAGGTTATCATTTTTTGATCACTGAATATGTTATCATTCAGGATGAATAAACAGCCAAAATAACAGAATGAATAACAAAAAAAAATACTCGTTGAACATCATAATAAAGGGTGTCCACGATGAAATTGCCACACTATGAAATTGCTCTAACTTTGTAACCGTTGGGTAGAATTTAATGAAAATTTGTGTGGATTTAGTTCATAGTGCATTATTTAGATCCTGCATGTTTTAAAAGTCCTGTGATCAAAACGCGGAAATGGAGTCGAAAGAACAGCTCGTGCGTGATAAAATCTTGCGCATTCATCACGAGAACAAGGATCTCTCGCATCGTTCCATCGCTAAAACGCTACAACACCAAAAATCACAACCGCCTAGTTGGGGCCTTCAACCGAAATCCGAACGCCTCCGTTCGGGATGTGGCTAAGAAGCTGCACCTAAGCCGAAGTTTTGTCCATAAGGCCAAAACTAAGGCTGGGCTTCGAACGTTCAAGGTACAAAAGGCCCCTAATCGCGACGAGAAGCAGAACAAGTCCGCCAAAACCCGTGCCAGGAAGTTGTACCTCAACATGCTGACGAAAGTTGAATGCTGCATCATGGACGACGAAACATATGTGAAGGCCGACTTCAAACAGATCCCCGGCAACCTGTTTTTCACGGCCAAGGATAAGTTCAGCGTTCCGGAGCATGTCCGCACTCAGAAGATGTCCAAATTTGCGAAGAAATTCCTGGTTTGGCAAGCCATCTGCACGTGCGGGAAGCGGAGTGCACCTTTCGTGACCCAGGACACGATGAACGGACAGGTGTACATAAAAGAGTGCCTCCAGAAGCGGCTGCTTCATCTCCTGAAGGCCCACAACGTCCCAACAATCTTCTGGCCGGATTTGGCCTCATGCCACTACTCCAAGGACGTGCTGAAGTGGTATGCGGACAATAAGGTCAATTTCGTGCCGAACATGTTCAACCCTCCCAACACTCCAGGGCGCCGCCCCATCAAGAAGTACTGGGAGATTAGGAAGCAGCACCTTCTTAAACGACCTAAGGTAGTGAAGACAGTCGAGGAACTGAAGAAAGTATGGGTTTACATGCAAAAAACGGTTGATTCACAGGTTGTGCAGAATCTTATGGCCGGGGTTAAGGCCAAGGTGTGGGCATTTGCGTATGGACTGTAAATAAAATACGAGTAAAATGGTAAAATGAAGTGTAATAGTTATTTCTCAATCCCTGAAAATTTGATGGCAATCGGATGAAAACTCGAATTTTGCGAATCAATTTTGTGTGTGGCAATTTCATCGTGGACACCCTTTAATAACTTATTTTGTTATCACTGCGAACAACTTGATAACAAATCCTATTATTGTAAGTAAATTTATTGAAATAGTATAAAATTCTGTTATCAACTTTAAATTAAATTCTCATGCTGCTAACTGAAAAAAATATTCTAATTAAAAGCAAAATTTTTTGTTCATATATGCTGGAAATATTTATTGTTTTACAATTCAACTAATAACATTCATAATTAATAGTGTGTTCAAAATGATAACATATGATATCAAAAATTGCCAATAGTGATAACTAAATTTGTTATGTGATAACAGCGGAAAACAAAACGATAACTGGGATAACAGAACTTGTTACCTATATGATATCAGCTTGTTATTTTCCTTTGCTAGGGAAGGGAGTCAAAGTTGAGAGAAGTAAAGGAAGATACTTGCAGGTTGTTCTTATAAATTTAAGAATCCGACACATGCGTCTAACACATACATTTCTGCTGAAGATGAAGCCGCCAACCAATTGTGAATGTTGCGGTACTGTGATGGATTTCCGGCATTTAGTTTTCGAATGCCGAAAATTTGTAACCGAAAGTCAGAAAAATAACATTGGGGTTAGCCTACGTGATGCCCTGAGAAATACAGAGAAGCAAATAATACGAATGCTGAACTTTCTAATGGAAACAAGACTGTTTTCCAAACTGTATCGAAAACAGAAAATGAAGGAAGCCGAAGAAGAAAACTAGAAAAATGCGAAACGTGTATTATACTAAGCCGGATGGACAAACATAAGTCGATGAAGAGAAAATGAAGAAAAGTAGTGAAAGAAGAAATAATGATGAAAACAAGTACGGAAGAATACAAACTCAAGAATAGAATATTGGAAATAGCCGTATCCGTAGCAGTAGCCGAAGAAGAAAATCAGGATCAGTCGCCGAAGAAATGAAGCCGTAGCAGTAGCCGAAGAAGAGAAGCGTACCGGAATCAGCGGAAGAAGAAAACCGAAGTGAATGGAAGAAAAAATGAAAAGCAGAGTAAATTGAAGGAGGCACAACGGAGGAAGCAAAGCAGTGAAAGGAAGCAAGACAAAAAAAGTTAAATAGAAGAAGACAACGTGAAGGAAAAAAACGTTACACAATCGAAGACGAAGAAAAGTGCAGCGGACAAAGTTGATGAATAGAATTCGAAGAAGAAAAAGGAAGAGCAGAAGCACAAGAAGTTGAAGATGTAGAGAAACAGAAGGGAAAATTGGAAGAAGATAAGCTTAAAAAGAAATGTCGAAGGATAAAAGTAAAAAAGAAGGATAGAAACACTGATAATAAAAGTATCTTCTTCTTATTAGCGTTTCAAGCTTATTGATTTCACAATCAGCTTATTGCTTGCTATCAACTTAGTGTTCTAAATGCACCTCCGCTGTTATTAAATAAGTGCTTTCAATGCCAGGTACCATTATGGCATTAGTATGATTGTGGGGCAAGTGCAATCATACCCCAGGTAATCAATAAGCAGTTTCAAAGCGTCTTTACGACAGCCTATCAAGCATTTAAGTCGCCGTAAATGCAACATAAATGCCATTTTTGGTCCAATATACGGCTGCTCTACTGCAATGCTATGATAATGCTTCATTAATGCTATTTTGCATTCTAAATGCTTATTTCAGGCTACAAGCATTTAAATAGCATTTATATTGCAGCTTTACAACCGGTAGTTTTCAAGATAGGGTTGATTTACTGCATATGCTAATGCTTATTGGTTACCTAGGACGCTATGCCCAGGGAGTCGGGGAATTTTCTTTGACGAAAAATTCCTACACAAGAACGGGAATCGAATACTGCCGCTTCCAGCATGGCGTTGCTTTGTAGCCGCGTCTATATTTTTCTTATGCTCGCCAATATATCACTTCATTCGAGCATTTGATATGACGTTATTCTATCGCTTTCAACTTTAAAATCAAACGAAAAGTTAAACGGGGATTTCACGGGTTCCTAAGAGAAGAGGTGCAAAATTTAGAAAAGTTCTCTAAAAAGTTGCAATTGGCCCAGTTTTGATTTCGGTGATTTGGTGAAAATCACGCGAAAACTCTTCACAAATTGATCCATTATAATGAATCCACGTGGATCTGATGAATTAACAAACTAATTATCAGGCCTTGCTTTCATTTAACGGAGAGGAAGCCTTGAATATTTAGGTACAAATTACTGTTTTTATTTCTCATAACTACACACGTTACAGTTATATTTATTGAGTATTACACTTCCAGAGGATACATTTATCTGACATATTTCTCAGATGAACCAATCCTTTCGAGCACGTTAGAGTTATCAGGCTTGGCCAAGAAAAATCAACTCACGTGAATTGCTTCATATTGAACTTGCAGTTGTTAGATGCTTGACAGTTTCTACAGTTAGACGACTGCGAAAAAAGAAAAAATACGCTCACAGTTTGCGTTGTGCCCAGCTTCGAAAAAAGAATACAGAAATTTCTTCAGCAATATTCAGGTTGCTGCCAAAAAAATCTCGCAGCTTTGTATTGCAATCCTGTTGGAAATATTCAGGGTCCTTCGAGATAAGTTGAACTTCTGGAGGTTCACGAATTTTTTGATCAATTAGATTTTGATCAATCAAAACCAAAAATTCCTATCGATGTAAATATTTATTTCCTTCATGAAAGAACAGTTTTCTCAACGTCTTCAAACCTCAACTGTTGCATTTTGAAAATCTAGCCACTTGAATACCTAGAAGCGATTATATGGACTGTTCTGAAAAATATAAAAACACCTTGTTTCTCAAATTAGAAAGACCATAATGTTTGATTATTTTATTCTCAAACATAGTAAATTTCAATTTGTTTGATTTTTTCTTATGTACAATAGGCAAATTTTCTAACTTTTCCCTTAGAACTACTCAAAAATCCCCTACCATTTTTACCACTTTAGACCAATCTCTCTTTTTTTTCAACTATTTGGTACAAATACTACATTGTTCCTATTGTACCACTCTAGTGCATATTTTGAGTACTGACAGGAAGCAAGATCAGGCCAAAAGATTGTAAACTTGTTATGCTGTTTGATCAAGGGTAGCAACCTTTTTTCATAAACTCCTTCACGTAGATTTGACCATTCATTGTGTCTGTCGTAATGAATGGACGAGATATTCTTTCACATCCTCATATGGCCTTCTACACCATTTCCATCTTGCGGAATTTCGACGTAAATGGCGTTCACTGATCCAGGAACATCCTGTCCATTCGGCAAGGTATAAAACTGTGGTCCTGGCATCGAGTTTTATGTAGGTTTCAGCGTCCATGATATCACAGCCCAAGTTTTTGGTCAGCAGTTTGTCGTACAGCTTTCGAGCCCACGGTTTCACAGATTCGGCCTGTTTGTTGCTTCGTTTTGTCTGCTTCTGCTTCCGATGAGTCTGCAGGCCCATTCTCTCCTTGGCACGCAAAACGTTAGTTGCCGACGTACTTAGCTTTTTCTCCAAATCTCGGACTGATACTGAAGGATGACGCTTGAAATAGTCCCTTACCTTTTTGTCAATTGTGAGGTCAGCGGGACCGGGTTTTCTACCCCGTGTCGGGAAATCTACGAACTAACACATTTGTTGACACTCCCGTAATGCGGTTTGAACTGCTCCGCACTAACACCTTCTTCCTTGGCCAGTTTTCTAATTTAAAGACCGTAATCCATTTTCTTTGCTCGGGAGAAAGACCGAGAACTTTCAAACTTCCGGGCAAAAAGATGAGAAAAATGATAACAAAAAATGATTTTATTTGAATGTAAACAACAGGATGCAGCCAAAAGTAGGTTGAATACAACACGCATTTTGTATTGGCGATTAATCATAAGTGTATTTAAAATTATCGGAACAGTCTTTAGGTATAGGACTATCTGATATGAAATGTGATTACCTTTATAACGTGAACTCTGAAAGTGACTCCGTCCATTTTTTCAAGTACTGCTTAGTTGCTCTGTACACTTCGTTTATCGTCGCTTCTAATTTTCTAAAGAAAATTGAACTCAATTCTCAATACTTCGTTAATAGTTCACAGCACTTCTGCTGTGGTGTTTGAGCTTTTTTCGATAAATTTGATCTTATCCCTGAAAAGTGACACCAGAGACTGCTTAAAAAGCTGATAGCATTCATTTAGTTCATGGTGGAATTTTTTTTCCAAAATTTTTGGTAGTTGGTCTTGTGACAAAAAGTATGATTTCAATGCTGGAAACATATGCAAAATTCGATAAACTGCTGGCATCAAACTAAGCCACCGTCTTTTACTGTGATACAACAGATTGATGTTCAGACCATACACAGAAAAAAATCATTGATTTTAACAAACGCGTAAAATTTCCCCTCGTTTAATATCAAGCCAAAGGAGGCGTAAACTAAGAATTTCAAGCTGAACCATGCATTAGGTCCTAAGTTACATTGAGAGACTCTCTTTATCGACTTTCTCTTTGCGTTTCTACGGCTATGTAATATCATGTTCAAGTATTTTCAACACACAGTACGGTATTATAAAGTGTAATTAAGGATCCAATACGTCAAAAACATTATCATATCGTTTAACAAACAAACTTTTAACGAAATAGAAAGTCGACGAAGAGAATCTCTCAATGTAACTTAGGACCTAATGCATTGTTCAGCTTGATTTGTTTGCAATCTTCCATTGCCATACAATAATGTTGGCAATCTCTCATACAAAAGGCAAGATTCAGGCGTTATCTGTCAGATGAAATATTCCATTATTTTCTGCAAACTCAAGAATTTCTTTTATGTGCATTGGATAACGCAGAAAATTGAATCTTTGTTTTTATCTGTGTATTGAAGTGCGTTATATTAGACGTGACAGAACATCCTACACCATTGAGGTTGTGTAGATTTGTCTGTTTCAGTATGTGAAAAATATTCTCTTTTTCTCATCTGTCAATGTCACCAAAGTTAGTATTCGTGTTGTCTCCATTTAAAGCAACAAGTTTACCTGTTTCGATTATGCCAGCAATTGTACATGCTTTCTTATTTACCACTCCATGAAGATTCAAAATTCAATATAACTAGTTTAGTAACGTTTCCAGCTCAATAATTTTATGAGTTTTAATTAAAATTGCTCGACCGCCGCAAATTGGGCTGAATCAAGGGTCATGTACCCTATTACCAAAAGAATGAAAATACGTCAAAAAGTTGTACTCAAACGCGGTTATATGGGGTGGATAAACTATGTTTACATACTGTGAATTCAGCGTTCTGTTTGACAGAAGCATACAAAGACAATAAAAGAGTGTTGCCAGAACAGGAAACCTACTGAATTCATTGGATACCTAATACATTTTCGATTTGAGCCATACTTTAGACAACACAATCACTATGCTTGTCTGGAAATCAAGAACTGTGCTCTCATAAGAATGACCAGAATGTTAATCTAGATGACTGACTTATACATTTATTTATTTATATATTTCGTCAATCATCATTGTAGACTACTTATACTTTTGCACTTATTCATTAATATTTACATTTATTTAAAGTTAGTATGTGCGGGGTACAACTCTTGTAGTTAAAATTTTTTCTTATTCCCATTTTAGGCATAGTAAAATCAATTATTGCAAAATATTCACTATAGATGTTCATAATTCTGTTCATTGCTCTATTCTTATTCTTGTTCTCTGAGGCCGTACATGAAATTAATTTCTAATTCTTAAAATGCGTGAGGGTACATAAAATTTCAAACTTTCTAAAAGGTTTGCCGAATTTAAACGCTCGGAGATAACATTATCAAAAAAGAGATCATGGCAATTTCTCGTCTTTTCTTCAGTGATTCGATATCAATTTACATGCAACGAGACTCATACGAAGGAAAAGAAAATAAATTCCAGCCTAGTTTTCTAACAGCAAATAAAGAAGATTCTATACGGCTAATGTATGTTTCTTGGTATGGAGCCCAAACAACAGAGCAATGGATCTTACGTACGTTACATGAATAGTTTTGATAGTATATGTATCCTTAAAATGATAACTGATTCTTTTGATGAATCCAAACATACTATTTGCTTTGAGAATTGTTGCATTAAAATCATCTACAAAGGTCAATCTAGAATCAAGTATCACTCCTAAGTCTCTAATTTTGTTGCATCTTTCAATTAACTGATTTCCTAGAGTACACGTGAAATCATGATGAGTATGTTTTCTTGAATATGATATGATGTTACACTTTTTAATACTAATATCAAGCAGACTTTTAACACATCATTTGTAGAAGGCACCAATTTCGCTCTGAAAATGTTGCAAATCTAACCTACTACAGACTTCTATGTACAGTTTCACATCATCAGCATAGATAATACTGTTATGATGTTTTAACACAAGATTAACATCATCAACAAAAAGAATAAATATAAGAGGACCTAAATGAGATCCCTGTGGAACTCCTGAGGTGACATTAACTGCTTTAGAGATCTTTCCTTTGAAACGTATCACCTGTGTTGTAGCTGTCCAAAAATATTCGATCCATTTTGATAGTATCCTGGGTCAACCCACTCGCTTACCTTTGAAAAGTAGCAATGGAATGTCAACTCAAACGCTTTGCAGAAGTCAGTATATAAAGCTTCCACAAAATTCCCTCCATCCATTGCACCTAAAGAAATTTCTACAAATTCCAATAGATTAGTAGATGTTGATCTATCTTTGAAAAAAACATGTTGAATATTTGAAATCCTATTTTTTACGTGTCATAAAATAGTGTAACAGCTGAGTGTTACCTCAAGCTCAAAATTAATAATGTTAATTTAAGTTATTGTGTTACTGTTTGGTTGGACAATTCAATTATGACGCGTAGTTAAATTCTTGACGAAAAAGAGCACCGTTTGAAAACAGTTGGGAGTCACTGCATGCGGCAGCGGATGTGTTCGTTTTTAAGATTGTAGGCTACTAGCGGTGCTATTTTTATATCACATATTTATTGCAAAGGCAAGGCTGCTTTGATGACTAGGGATACTAGGGGTAATCAACACGACTATAAGCAAACATTCTGCCAAAAATTCAAACAGGGACGTCCACAACTAATCCGAGTTTCAGCTTTCTATCATCAGTGTGGAAGTTAAAGTGCTCATGGCATGCGTGTTGCCTAGCTGACGGGCTTATTACGAAAAATATTCGTGGCTCATGATTTGCACATGGTTAATGGGTGAATTAGTAACATTCATCTATAACTGTGTGTATCAATCATCCCACCTGAAGATTTGACTAGCGGCCAAGAAAATCTGATTGTTTTGATTCACTGTTATCTGACAAGTTTATCGTCTCATCCAATATCAATATATCTGGACAGCTAACGATTTAGAAATCAAACGTTCAAGATATGAAGTCTTTTTTTATGTTCAATCCTGACGTCTTATTATATTTCACAGAGTTATAATTGTACTTTTTTTATCCAGAGAATTTAAATTGTCTGCTGAATAAATCAACCAAAAGATGGACAAGCTTAAAAACAAGCAAAACAATCAGGTTCATGAAAGTCTCCTCTTAGATTTAGTTTATTTGTTTGTGATAAAAAGTTTTTATTTCTATCTTATTTTTTTTTATTATATTCGATTTGTTTTATTAAACACACTAAGTTCACAACACGAACTACTCCGGATATATTGCATTTAATTTAAGTCATACAATGAATAAATTTTTTCTACAGATAAATTATGGCCATGGCCAATTATGTTACCAAGATTTAAAATTGAATTATTTTTTCAGTCGAATGCTTATTAGCAACATTGAATCGGACAATATTTCCTGAAGTTAGAGCACTTCAAAGTTGATCCAAAATTTGAGTGTTCCGATAATTTTGTCTATCCTCTGTATCACGTAACGTTTGCATTAAAAAATGGACTTTTTCGGATGGTGATAAAAAAAGCTAAAACAGATAATTGCTTTTGATAAATTTCCCATGGAAGCTTACTTGCAAAAAAAATCTACGCCCTTGCGAACGGCCTTCCGGCAGTTAGCCGGAACATTCGCCATGGCGGACGAAAACATTCGTGTAAGCATGTTTTTGAGGTTTTTCGTCGTTTTATTTACCAATTCCTCCTCAGTTTTCGTGACAAAATTGTTGGAGTAGATCCAACGCTTTAGGTTGGCCAAGAAATTCTCGATGGGACGCAGCTGGGAGACGTTGGGTGGGTTTGCCGACTTGGGTACCACATCGATATTCAGCCGCTCCATCTCCTCCAACGATCGCTTTGAGTAGTGGGCTGACGCCAGATCAGGCCAGAACACCGCGTCTTTACCCTTATGGTAATTCTTGATGAACGACGTATCTTCTGGCAGGCATTTTGTACTATAAATTTCCCCGTTCACGGCCAGTCCGGAGCGAAAACAGAACGGCTTTGACATTCCTTTCTCGCTGATTGTCAGCCACAGCAGCACCTTCTCGGGGAACTTGGTGTGTGAAATGAACTTCACCTCGGAACTCAGTTACTCTGTGGGGGAAGTAAAATACGAAGTGCTATGCCAGTGGTTGCATCCAGGGTGAGATAGGTCTCGTCGTTCATCATCACAGCCACGTCGCGATTCACCGGGAAAAGTTGACCATCTTATTCAGCCACTGCCGCTGCGTCATTGCCAGCGGCTCCGAAACCAGTGGACGTAACGTCCGCTTCCTGACATGTATGTTCATGTTCACCAGGTACTTTTTCACTGTTTGGTCGGTTGAACCGACCTCCCGGTAAAGCGCATGCAGCGATGTAGCCACTTTGTCCTCGGTCTTCCTCTTCAGTATCCTTTGGACCTTCTTGTCGCTCGGGGTTGTCGGCCGTCCGGAACCGAGCTTTCTTTGATGCTCTGATTAGATACCGGAACGAGCGTATCTGGCGTCCGCAAAGTGCCGCACCATGTACGTTTTCGACGCGGAGGGGAGCAATTCTTTGAACGCGCACACTTCTGATCGGAGTTGCTTCACTGTTTTTGCCATCACGGTTAGAGTTTGACTGGCAGAGCTGTCAAATTTTGTCTACTGACCCATGGGTTACTATGATTGATGCTGCATGGGAGGTCTCGGCAGTGCGGGTGAAGGTAAATCCATATAAAAATCGGCAATTTTTGTCCATCTTTTTTAATGCACACGTTACTCTGAGAAAATTTCTATCGTTGTACCGACAATTAAATGATGGTCAAGATGAATTTTGCATATAACGATTACAATAACCATGAAAATGGACGAAACTACCACTTTCATGGCATTCTGGACTATAATCATGGCTACAAGGTCTATTTCGACATTATGGTAAATGTTGAATCAACAATTTTTAATGGTCATTTTGATCATGATCATAGTTGGTTCAAAATCACTTTACCGCAATAGTTATCCTAACCTCCAATAATGGTAAAAGTGACTATCAAATTTGTCTCTCTGTATAATTGAAATCTGCAGCAATCCGGGTTGTCGAAACCAGAGGATAATGCAATCTAGATACGTATCATCAGTCTAACGGTTGCATCAAACAAATGACTGGTTTTAGCGGTTTTTCATGGGAATCGCCAATCCCAGCAACCCTATTGTGAAGCAGAAAATAAAATCAAAATAAAAGCCTTATTGTGTGATTTTCAGCATCCATGGCAAAAACAGTCAAGCAACTAAGCTCGATGGTTTGCTCGTACTGCCTGCTCCATCCCGGAGTGAAGAATTTGGACATCGTGAAGCACTTCGTGTCCGCCGGATATAGCCGATCTGGCATTAGCAACATCATCTCCCATATGGAGATTGGCGGGATCATTGAACGTAAGCCTACTTCCGGCCACCTTCAAGTGCTGCGCTACGGTAAAGTGCAGCAAAAGCTGAAAAAAAATACCGAGGCCAAAATAGCTTCTTGGTTCAACGCCCTGGACCAGGAGGTTCACGGAACCGGTTAAAAAGTGAGAAAGTAAAAAGTGGGAAAGGTGGACATTGCTATACTGGTGCGTCAGGCAATCCCCAGAATGAGTGGCTGAAATTTCTGGTAAAAAATATCTTTCAGGCAAAGCGCGACATCGCTGTCAAAATGGATGCCGAGACTTACTTGTGCTTGACGGCAACAACTGACAGGGGACCGGGTACTTCACGTCCTCCAGCAAGGAGTTAAGCGTTGACGGCATATTAATTTTCCAAAGCAAGTCTGTGGCTGATGATCAAGGGAATGTCCAAGCAGCTGTTCTTTCCCTCGGGCCTTGAAGTGAACGGACAGACTCATAAAGATATATCATGCGCCGGAAGGTTTGAGGTCTTCTGGTCAGACATGGCCTTGGCCCATTATGCCAAGAGATCACTCGAGGAGATGGACTGGCTGCAGATGAACGTTGTACCGAAAACCGCAAACCTACACATTTGGGGCATCTCAAACGGAAGATCTACTTTAAAAATTGGCCAAAACAGAGAAACAGCTGATCGCCAAGGCCACGACAAATCTGGAGTGTTTATCGACATCCATATAATCATCGGCCTACGGTTCCGGCCACCTTCTGTCATGCAGTTCTCCAAGTCGTCAAAGCATTTTTGTTGAAGTCTCAATAAACGTTGAGTTTGAGAAACTTTCGTTCTAATAAAATATCTTTTGTAGTTTACTTTTCATCAGCATCCAATTTTTTTATATGCATACGTTAAATTTATTCCAGCTCGAATTAATTTGAAAATGTTGTACGTGAATTCATGGCTTAACATAACATTTTACGTAATATGATGACAGAGAATACATGTACCTACAGGATATCTGCATTTTGAACTCGCTACTGAAAATGAAATATTTGATTTACTTGTTATTTCCAACAATAATCTAATACCGACAAAAGTAATACAATGTTTCTGAATACAATGGGATTTCGGTTCAATTTGTCCTTCGTACCAGAGATGCCATTTTTTATCCCTCAGTATGAAAACTTCTCAATTATAGCTCAGCTTGTTTGAAAATCCAATAAACTGCGTCCACAGACCGGGTATCGAGCCACAATGACCCCACTGTCTCACGCTGGTTCAACTTTATTCATCATTCAAAATTCCGGACACCGCTCATCCAATTGGTTCGTCATTCGGACTTGTTCCCGGTCGATGTATTTGTTTATTAGATAATCAACTTTTTCGTTGATCTGTTCATCATTGGTGAAATAACGTTCCCTCGACAGTAGCCAAAAGCTTTCCCTTGAGGTGTTCTCCGACAACGGTTCACATGACCAAACCATCGAGTAGTTCTCGTAATCCGTATCAACCACCCAGTAGTTGGATCGATCGTTAGCTGAAATGTTACATAATTCATCAGTAATCTTCGACATGAACGATCTGAAACTTCTACAACTTACGAGCTCCATAGAAAGACACATTCAGCTTGGCCTGCACGATTTCCAACTCCGGAAACGACAGTTTGGCCGTGCCCATAGCAACAATTGTGGTATCGTTGTTCAGATTGTAAGCCGAGTTCGTTACGGAAACCGTTGATTCATCGGCTAAGCCATAGTTAGCCTGAACGCAGTCATAGTTTGTTTGGAATTCTTGCTCGTAGCGCTCCATTTCATACCACCTGCCAAGGTATCGGTCCAAACAGAAATTTTCAACCACTTCCACATCCGTTCGGCAGGGTCTATTGTAGAAAACATCTGCAGAAACAAACACAACCAAAATGCTGGCTAGGCTGATGATTCGTAGCACTTTCAAACGATCCATCCTGGGGAGAAGACACTTTAACTGACTGATGCTTGAGATGTAATGAAAAGGTATTTGAAAGATGATGTTCTTTTTATAGAAGCAGCATCGAACCGTGGAAGATAAAATTGAAATCAGTTTTAACGATAAGGTTCTGCAACACATGATGTGTTTTGGAGGGGAAGCCTGCGTGACGGTTTGTCGTGGATGTATTAGATCAGGGGTGGCCAAAGAGCGGCTTGCGGGCCGCTAATGGCTCTTTATGGTGCAACAACCCCAGTTTGCATTTCTTTCTCGCATGGCGAACGTATAATCGCGATGATTGAGTATGACACACAAAATTTAACAAAAAAAAAAAAATAAAACAGAACATCGAACAAGCCAAGAGTATATGAATGAAATTGCCTGGGCATCACTGTGGTAGATGATATGCATGTTTATGGTTTCTTGAACGTTCGGCAGCATAATGATTGGGAGGTGGTTGAGCTATTAGCTTTACTTCCAACAAAGACAAATATATTTGACTTTGTATAACCTTGGTAATGGTCCACAGCCTTTTTTTTGTTGAATATTTTACAAATGTTTTATAACTAGAAATTAGAAGAAGAATTAGTATCTTCCATTTAATTCCAACTACCTTTGCTTATCTTCGACAGATACGCGTATTTCGTCTACAATGTGCAGACTTCTTCAGTGTCTCGTACTAATAACTCGACTGAAAGAAAACCTTCGCCACCTGCCGTATATATACTATTTTCTAAATACAAAACGTTTACCTATCATTATGTTGTTTATACCTATCTTATTATTAGTTTGTCTATACCTATCCTGAGTCAAAAACAAGTGTACTTAATATCTAATTCGCTTCTTTCTCATTTATACCTAACATACAGAATTTGAACCGCATAAACAAGTAAACAAAAGAAAGCTGTCAATCGCACAGCATGCAGTGTTCAGAGCATAAAAAACCATCACAAATACATGCGTACAACGCAAATGTATGTGGATAGCTTATATTCGATATACTCCTTATCTCAACGGCATGAGCTAATGGAATAGAAGGTTTCCCATTTCCTTGATGCAGTTGATTTCAAGTTGCTGCTATCGATTAATAAACAACATTCAGCTGAATCATATGGCTCAGCAAACTCTTCAAACAAGCCGTTAACCATATGACAACAACATGCTTTGACAATTGTAGAATAATGTTTGGAAAATTTTTTGTAACGATTTCTGTGACAAGAAATTTTGACCTCCTTGCTCAGCATTTTATGTTCTTCCAAGCGCATTGCCAGCAATTCGGATTTCTCCGTCGATAAGTCGAGGTTTCGCACCAAATCATTAAATTCGGATTGTGTAAACAATTTTGGGTTTCTTTTCAATTCTACCTCGAATTCCTCTTCGCTTTTTGTAACGGTTGTTTCAACAGAGGGTGTTCTTTCCGTTTTGATAAACAGGATACGAGACTTAACTGGAACAAGCAAAATATTTGGTCATAGAAGCCACTTGTGGATACTCAACTGTTTTGTGACGCCCTGTTGTGTTGCTTATCATTTTTTAAGTTGAAATAACAATCCGTTGCATGACCGAACGGTTGACGCCAAATAGCGATTGAGAGAGAATAAATAAGTGAATTAGTAAGTAAGACATTAACACTTATAAACATTAAATTTTGTAAGATAATGTCGATCAGTTAAGTTTTAAGTACTACGATGCTGTTTATCGTTTATATGAAAGTTACTTAGTTTCCTTGCGCCTGACATGAACCTAGACAAGCACGTTTTGCGCCAACTACATTACACTTTCTAAATCTACAGTTCGCCAAAGTCTCCAGGATCAATTTTAAAACAATGCCTGAATGCAGTTTGCAACGAAGCAGTGAAATTGACCAGTTTTACATACATTAATTGTTATGTTATATATTCTCCATGCGAGTAGTAGACCAGTTTTGTTAAAATAAAGTTGTCACAGACATTACAAAAGCTTTGTGGATCATTTTAACACATGAATTCAGGTTTTGTCGTACTCAGGGTTAAGCAATGTTGAAAAAAAAAAGCTGCCAAATTGAGTTGTTTGCTATAGATTCTAGCCGAGCGGTCTCACAAACACAAGCGCAAAGTACATTGTTGAAAATATCCCATTTTATTTTGCGTGACAGCTGGCAGAGGTTGAAAACAATTTAAAGATAATGTTGGTAGTGTTTCTTTATTCATGTATGTGAAAATGTAAGTGTAAGTGTACCAGATTTTGCATTGGTAACGATCATCTCCTTATCGAGTTAAAAAATGCTGTGAACTAGTGTTATAAAACTCACAGCATCATAGCAGCATTCAACCGTGCTACGTGCTGCTATTCGACCGATCAGTGAACGTTCTTTACAACTCCGGCTAAGTATAATTGAATAGCTACCCGAGCAGGAGAAAATAATATATGAATACCTAATAATGATCTTGATAACTGCCCGAGCATGACAGAATAATTTGATAGCTCTCCTTGGTATTTAAGAGCTCAGATTAAGAGGTCCCGAGCGGAAGATAACAACATATGAATGCCTAATTTTGATCTTGGATAACTGGCTTTGGCATGAAAGAGCTCAGATTGAGAGGTAAAATACCTTAACAAAATTCCTAAGAATTTCAAGCAAAATATCTCTCGAATAACAAAACTTGTTATTTTGGATACCTGGAATACCCGAGAGTACTTCTTGGTATTGAACCTACCTCAATTCGGTATTCGCATAACATTGCGGAACAATTTCATGGTATTATCCTCAGTTATTTTACCTCTTAATCTGACCCGAGCAGGACCGATTAGCCTGATAACTGGCCTTGGTATTAAGGAGCTCAGATTAAGAGGTAAAATACCTGAGGATAATACCATAAAATTGTTCCCACAATGTTATGCGAATACCAAATTGAGGTAAGACAATACCAAAATAGTACCTCTCAGGTATTCCCAGGTATCCAAAATAACAAGTTTTGCTATTCGAGAGATATTTTTTTTGCAATTCTTAGGTATTTTGCTTAGGTTTTTTACCTCTTAATCTGAGCTCTTTAATACCAAGGCCAGTTATCAAGATCAAAATTAAGTATTCATATGTAGTTGTCTCCTGCTCGGGGAGCTCTTTAATACCAAGGCTAGTTATCAAGTTATTCGGTGCTGCTCGTGGTATACTAACCGAGCAGCAGAAAATAGCATGTGAATACCAAATTTGGATCTTGATAACTGGCCTTGGTATTAAAGAGCTCAGATTAAGAGGTAAAATACCTAAGCAAAATACCAAAGAATTGCAAGCAAAATATCTTCGAATAACAAAACTTATTATTTTTGATGCGTGAATACCTGAGAGGTACTGTTTCAGAGTTTTCTATCTTCAATTTGGTATTCGCATAACATTATAGGGAACAATTTTACGGTATTATCCGCAGGTATTTTACCTCTTAATCTGAGCTCCTAAATACCATAGCCAGTTATCAGGCTAATCGGTCCTGCTCGGGTCAGATTAAGAGGGTACCTGAGCAGGATGGAATAACTCGATAACTGGCCTTGGTATTTAGGAGCTTAGACTAAGAGGTAGAATACCTGAGGATAATACTCACAAAATTGCTCCCACAATGTTTTACGAATACCAAATTGAGGTGGGACAATACCAAAAGAGTACCTCTCAGGTATTCAGGTATCCAAAATAACAAATTTTGTTATTCGAGAGATATTTTGCTTGAAATTCTTAAGTATTTTGCTCAGGTATTTTACCTCTTAATCTGAGCTCTTAATACCAAGGCCAGTTATCAAGATCAAAATTAGGTATTCACATGCTATTTTCTCCTGCTTGGGTAGCCTTGCTACTTAAAAACACAGCATTAGAATACCTAAACAAAAATACTTAAGAATTGCAAGCAAATATCTCGACATGGAGTTTTCATAAGGGCCAATGTCGCAAACGTAAACAATGGCTTCTTTTGCGAATTTCTTGAAAATGCTAACTCGCTCAAGTAAACTACCACTTCTATTATAAAGGGGCACTCCTGTTCTGTACAATCATCGTCATAATTATATAAGTGAAACATAAAATGTAAGCACTATTGTAACAAAACGGTCTACTATTGATTGACGACAAAAATAAATAAATAAATAAATTCACTATGATTAAGTTAGCATTCTCGAGAAATTTGCGGAAAAAATCATTGTTTACGTTTGCGACATTGGCCCTTATGAAAACTTTTTGTCGATCTCTTCCCGAGCAGGAGAAAATAGCATGTGCGCCGTAAGATAACAAAAGTTATCTTCAAAAGATGATGCAGGCTAAGACTATGCAGGCTAATGGGGCAGTAATTCAAAAACGGAAGGATCCCATTGCACCAACACCTGGATGCAGTAAGGACTTCCCACCATTGCCAAAAATGAAAAATAAAAATAAAAACAGTCTACTCCTCAACCCTTTCAAATGGAACCAAGTCCGATCGGGGATTGATAGCTTATTCGGACATTGTGACGTTCATTTTAGATGTGTTCAATATACAAGACCCTCTTAGAAGCTTAGTTTATTTCTTGCCCCCGACATTGAAATCATACTTTAAGTAATTGACTGTTTCATGGTCCCTCCTAGTAGTCCTAGTTCACAATTTTGATTGTGATATATTTGCTTTTTGTGAAACATTACTTTTTTTCAGAAAATGAACTCAACTTCCACGACTTACGTTTTACGAAAACTTGATAATATTATACGCCTAGATAGAGATGATTCTTATGGAGGAGTGCTTTTATGGATCAAAAAGTGCTACCCTTTCTACAAAATTTCTCTTCCAGCCCTTTCAAGCGTTGAAATCGTTGCTTGTCAAGTAACTACAAAGAATAAAGACCTTTGCATAGGTTTAGTTTACGTTCCGCCTAGAGCTTCCATAAGCCGTAGTAAACTCTGGAATTCAGTTTCTATTTTACCGTCCCCAATTTCAACTCGTCAATTATGAACACTGATGAATCGACACGCACACCCTACCCTCCTGCTCAAGAAAGCAGACTCGACCTATCTTTCTATTTAAGATCGCTTTCATTGGACTGTCTGGGTGAAGTCCCCAATGATCCTCATAGTAGCGATCACTTACCAATCATCATTTCAATTAAGTGTCGCCTTCAACCCTCAAAACCATCTCGAGTTCCATTCGATCTCACAAAGAATATCGATTGGCAAAAATATGCAACGGCGGTAACAATCGGTACTCTTCCACCGTTAGAAGAATATCGATTCCTTGCCGATCTGATCTACAAAAACTCACTTGAAGCATAAAAAAGAAAAGCTCTAAGTGCGCCCTACAAAAGGAGACCAGCCACACCTGGCTGCGATGAATGCACAAAACTGTATTTACAAAAATCTGACGCACCACAAATCTTTTCGTAGACACATGATTTCCTATAACTTCGTGGAATATTCCAAGCTTGAAAAACTGCTAAAACAACCTGTTAAAGCAAAAAGAACGACGTTATTGGCAAAATTTTGTCGAGGGACTCTCACGAGAAACCTCAATGTCCACCTTGTGAAGGGTGGCTCGCAACATGCGAAACCGCTCATCTTCTAATGAGAGTGATGAATACTCCAACCGATGGATATTCGATTTCGCGGAAAAGGTCTGTCCAGATTCTGTTCCAGCAAAACATATTTTTTGGCAAACGTCTCTCAGTGGCAAAAAGACGCTTGCTGGACTTATATAATTCCAACAACATTGTACCACCTGAGTGGAGACAGGTCAAAGTAATAGCCATTCGAAAGCCAGGCAAACCAGCGTCTGATCATAATTTATACGGTCCGATTGCTATGCTTATTTGCATTAGGAATTTGATGAAGAAAATCATCCTTCGAGTACTTGATCTCTGGTTCGAATCGAATAACTTGCAATCAAATACACAGTTTAAGTTTCATAAGAGCAAAGGAACAAATGATAGTGTAACGCTGTTTTCCTAAGATATTCAATCTGGCCTTTACGCGAGTTAACACCCGTCTTCCGTGGGAAGAAAGCGACGTGACATCGAGTGCAAACATTTCACCGTGGATCCCGAAATGCTGAGCCGACACCGCGACCGTGGGACTGTCATCATGTAGCTAGGGACAATTAAGTTGCTTAGCAATTAGAATTGTATTAACAAATCAGTATTGTTTTAACTTCGGATCTATACGTTTCGGCTTTTATTTTTTGTGAACCCCCATCTGCAGAATCGTCACTCGCGCAAGAAGCAAT